>OZ014446.1:17891825-18446096 GCA_963966035.1 Acleris laterana | reverse complement strand
TGTCACATTGAACTGTTGTGTGTGATATATTTTCATTGTTGTTGAGGTGTCTGGAGCTGGTAAGATGTGGAGTGAATTGTTGTCCTGTGTGTATAAAGCTGAGCTGGTCGTGTGTGGCACTTTAAACTGTTGTTGCGTTTGATGTAAATGTCAGGCGGTGTGTGTGTGTGTGGGGGGGGTGTGTGTGGGGGGGGGTGTGTGTGGGGGGGGGGTGTGTGTGTGGGGGGGTGTGTGTGGGGGTGGGGTGTGTGTGTGTGGTGACCTTGAGCTGGTTGTGCAGGCGCTCGTTCCGCTCGGCGAGCGTGCGGCGGTCCTCGACGGGGTCGACGAGGTCGTCGGGCGCGCCCGCCAGCTCGCCGCCGCCCGCGTCCGAGCCGCCGTCCGAGCCGCCGTCGCCCGCCTCCCCGCGCCCGCCCTCCGACACGTGGTGGTGCTGCGGCGTCGTGGCCGCGGCCAGCAGCGCGCCGCCGCCTCGTCCTGGGGGGGAAATCGCCGTCTTAGCTCATGTACAAGGAGATCAAGACAGTCCGCGTGACATTTTGCCGGATTTTACTGCACGCAAGCGTCGACGATAGGAACTTTTTAAAATCTTTTCACGGATGAATTGAGGTTTACACGAATAGGGATTTTTAAGCGACACGACCTACATCATTGTGCTCCTAAAGACGAGAATCCACATTTAGACTATTTTTTTTTCCAAGTTTATTATGGGTAATCGGGCCTCACTATTAATTACCAAATATCCTTAACAGAGATAGTTATCATAAAGTTAACAAATAAAATTCCAATATTCGAAGCAAGCAGGCCAATAGTACTCCAGAAAGATGGTTATCCGGCACACTACAGGCGAACTGTGCGAGATTAACTGGACAATGCATTTTTCCTAATGCATGGATTGAGAGAGTTGGCTCTAACGCGTGGCCGGCACGTTCCCCTGACTTAACTCCTATACATGATGTCTCATTTAAATCGGTCAGTCTGAAACTATAGGACATACGAAGATCTGTTCTTAGAAACCATGTCATCGATTTTAATATCAAGAAAACTGCATTCATACGTTTAAAAAACACCCTAACCGCGGTTCGATAACACTAAAGGGCGGCACACAGATTGAATATGGTGACAACAGTATAAGATGGATAAGATTTTTATTAAATTCCGAGTACTATTTATGTATAAAAATATTCAGATTTTGCTATAAATCTTTGCATATTTTGTATATTAAGAATGTACTGAAGTATTACTTTACAAATACGCCCCTTTTACGTATGTAGACGTAGAGATCGCATTTTCTCTATACATATAAGTAGATAGTAGAGTAGAAAAGGAATTATTTACTTCAACAATGCAATTCTGTAACTTTTTTGCAGTGATGTTCTCTTCTTTTAAAATAATTTTGTAGTCATATCCATATTAAGGACATCGTTTGACATTATTTTGACGTATTTTGCATCAGCCTGCACCGAGCGCTTGTAACGTAAGCGGTCCTCACCTGCTGCTTGCGTGCAAGCTCCACCTCCTCCTGCAGACGGCGCGTCTCGGTGTCCTTCTCCTCGACCTCCTGCTGTATGCGCGACACTTCCTCCTGTTTGCTGCGAATCTCCTCCTCGAGCTTAGCGCGCTCCACCGCTTCCATATTCTGAAAAAAGAATCAATGTAATCATATAGTGTTATATAAAAAAAAAAAACGGCCAGAGCCTCTATTCAACACGATAAAACCATGTCTTTGACGTGTTTTGGTGTATTTTTTAACTCGGCCACCATTACTGTTAAGTAAATAAAAGCTATCAACATTGACAATACGATAACAGGTCAAAGATGATATGGTTTTAACGCCTAGAATAAGCCAAGTATAAGTGCGTTGTATTAAGAGCGCTCTTAAGCCAGAGGCATACCTCCAGATTTACGTCCTCGAGTTGACAGTGAAAACGCACAAAACAGTGGAGACATTTTCTTGTTTTTGTGACAAATCACTTTGATTATAATCTCCTCATAAATAATTAATTAAATACACAGATATATCATTTTGTAATAACAAAAAAAACAAAAGCGGTACAATAAAACCAAAGTGTTAATAGTCCTAGGCTGTATATAGCTATCACACTCTGGCATAACAAATATAATGACAGATGCCAGTGTAACAGCGATAGACTCTGATTCGATTTGTGATTTACTTACACTGTTATTAGTATACCTAGATATTTTTCTAGCATGAACAACATGTTGTTAGTGCTTGACGTAATAATAATATCGACAAAACTTGTTATCGATAACCACCGCATCAACTTCATAGTGGAAATACTCGTACATCGTCATTTTTTTACTTCAGCATAGATTACACACAATCTAGAGAGACAAAAATAAAAATATAAAAACTGTTCATCACAAAACAGACAAAAAATATTAGAGGACCAAAAATGTACGGATTATATCCATTTCTACAAGATCGATGGCACGCGAAGTGAGGTGTTTGCGGCATATATGCCACAGACCTATATTGGTATATATACCAATATAGGTCTGTGGTATTCCTCTATGACGTTGAAGTAGTACTTATCGATAACAGGATTGTCGATGTTTTTATTAAGTCAAGCACTAACAACACGTCGTCCGTGCTAGGAAAATATCTAGGTATAGTTATTAGTATAAGGTTAACTTTATTAGGTAAAGTTATAGTTCCGATTTTGAAAAATTTATTCGATCGGCAAATGTTTACGAATAGATACAGCCAACAGGTGTACCTTGGTCTCCTCGAGGCGCGTCATCATGGCCTGCAGCTCGTTCTGGCGCTGCTCCAGCTCCTCCTTGGCGGCCTGCAGCTGCCGCAGCTGCTCCTCCAGCCGCCGGATCATGTCCTGCGCCTCCACCAGGTTCGCCTGGAAACCACATGGTCTTCATTACAGATATGCCTTTACGTGACGGCTGACTGAACTGAACAGATATGCAGGTTCTGTCAGGAGACGGCATATCCTCTGCTTATGCGGACCACTAATGCAAAAAAGACGTATCTACCTAGGGTGACACATCACGGACCCACAAGAGATACAACTCACTGCCCAAAGCATCTGAAAATTCCTGGACGCAACGGGCCTACATAAAATTCAAATACAGTTTCATGTTTGACATTTCCTACGGAAATATTGGTGCAAAAACAATATAATATGTATCGCTCGTTGAATACAAAACGGACACATTCCAAAATTATTTGCCCTGGCTTCTACGCGATCTTATACGAACAGCTTCTAATTTTAAAATGCAACACTGACTTATTTTGGAATGTGTCCATTTTGTATTCAATGAACGACCATATTAGGGTGTAGCCTAAGCTTTAAATTTGTAATCCACCTTAAGTCCTGATCTGAAATTCTACAGAAATAAGGTTGAGTTTTCTATAAGTTACAAATGACGTGGCATCTCTAATGATAATGACGACGGCGAGGGTTTTTTTGGACATGGGTCCTAAATTTTCTTTCGTGACGGTACCTGCGAGCGCTCCATCTCCTCCTGCATGTGTTTGAGCCGGTCCTCGTACTCTTGCTGTTTCTTTTCTGCGCGCTCGCGAGCCGCGATTTCCAGTTGCAGCTTCTCTCTGCGAACAAACACATTATATTACTAACGAGAAGCGATATTGGCCTAAAGAGGAACAGCAAATAATGTTACTCATTGGGGATTAGTATTTGCTTTTTTATGGCATGTGGGAGGTAAACGGACACAAAATGGCATGCCAACTGATGGTAAGTAGTCTCAAAAACCCATGGACATCTATCTATTACTAAAGCGCAGGCGTACAACACGGAAGAATTTCGTAAATTAACCTTTTGACCACCTTACGTCAAATACAAAATGTGTCACTCACACGCCAAACATTTTTGCTTTGCTATGCAAATTAAAATTTAATTTATACGCAACAAAGTCTGTTTTAATCTTCAACTTGTGTCGGCTTCGGCCGACGGTGGCGTCAGTGACATGGTAACTAAGGCCCGTATTAACAAACTCATCTTGGCTGAGATGCTCGTCACAAGATACGTCAAAGTAAACGTCAAACCATACAACACTCTCATTTTTGACACATCTCGAGACGAGCATTACAGTTGAGATTAGTTTATTAATACGGACCTTAGTTGTGTTGTGGCGTTCAAAAGGTAACTCATCGTTACTCGTCGCGCACAATAATTATATTGCTGTAGCGCTACCCTAGCGACATTACCGCCGGCATCATGGATTGTAAACTTTTTCCTATAGTATAGAGGACTCTGATGGAATGCCTCAATGGTTAGTCATTTCACCGGCTTCCATTCCCTATGAGACCCATAAGACAAGCCTAGAGCCTAGTCTAACATGAGTATTACCTCTGCGCCTGCTTGGCGAGCTTCTCCTCCCTTGCCTGCGCCTTCATCTGCTGCACGTCGATGGTGTCGGGCTTGCGCCGGCGCATGTACAGCTCGTGGTTGCCCATGCACAGCGCCAGGATGCGCTTGTTGACGCGCACGCGCGGCGCGAAGAACACGAAGTCCGGCGCCTTCTTGTCGATGGGCTTGATGATGAACTTGCGGTCGTTGAACGAGATGTTGCGGATCTCCGACCAGGGGAAGCCGATCTTGGGGGTCAGTCTGGAAGGGACACGGTCTCCATACAATAACGTTATTTAAAACATTGTTTTTATACAAGAAAAGTTTATACGTATCAACACGGGTAGCAGACGTTGTATTTTCTCGCTTGTCGCTCAGTGTGTCTTTATCGTTACTGACTAGATAGAAAGGGAGTTCCGAGCGACGAACGATTTGATAGCTAAGAATAAAACTAAAATCTTCTGCGAATCTATTGTGGTCGTGTTTTTCGATTTGAACAAAGAGACCGTAGGTGCGGAAGTGACGAATGCTTTATCCACCGCAATGAACTCAGCTTAACTGTCCTCTAGGTACAGTCACGAGATTTAATTTAGTACCCACCTTAGGTCCAAAGCCAATCTGACATTCTACAATAATAAGGTTGAGTTTCCTAAAAGTTACAAATGACTTGACATCTCTGATGACATTGACGACTTCAAGCATACTTTTCTTGAAATGGGTTCTGAAATAAACGCTCGTGACCGTACATAAAATAAGTTACTAGTGTACTTATCTATTTATGTAATATTGAATGTAATATTTTATTAACATAGCCATTAGTTAGTTCAAGTTTTGTTCTTCCAAATAAAGTACACTTGCTTACTCGATGCACAACCTTTCACTTTTCTCAGTCTTTCAAGGGTGAGCTGAAGAGACCCCTTAACGAGATAAGTTCGTCTTTGTACAAATTTTATATTAATTATTTTGCTCTGATTTTTCTTTTGTACAATGTGTTAACATTCATACACTTACATACACATAAATAGACGCAAATAAATAAATAAAGAACGTGTCCTCACTTGTCGTCTTTCTCGTATATGTTGAGCCCGAGCGCGTCCACACCCAGCCAGAGCTCGGTGGTCTTCTTGTTCCGGATCTCGAAGTAGTTGACGCCGTACATCTCGAGGTCCTGGGCGATCTTGAGGTACTCCATCATGGCATCCTCGCGGAGCATGCCGCGGTGCTCCTGCCACCAGTTCGTTATGCTCTGCTCCCACTCGTCGCGGGACATCTGTGGGGGGCACGCTCATTAGGAATATGTTTTTTTTGCCGACCATGGCGAAGAAAAATTGAGGATTATGAAATGAATATTTATTTGCTGAATATGGTATAACAGGTGGATACAATAATCATTTAGGAACATATTCTGCCGAGACTCCGACGTGCAAATTTTTCTACCTTATATTATAGCGTTAATCAACTAGAGATATGTTAAAAAAAAAACAAAATATTTATTCAGTAAATAGGCCACATGAGGGCTCTTTTACACGTCGGTAATATAGGGTGAGTCTACCAGTTAGTTAGTATGTTTGTCTCCTGGTCTGTCCATCACATTTTGACAAATGAAGTGTCGTTGGCTTCAGCTTTATATTCTATGGTCATAGGCTATGTGACGGTATATTAAATCCATCATGGCGGATTTCACATGCAAAACTTGCTTCGCAAAAATATGAACCGGTCAAGCGCGAGTTGAATTCGCGCACCGAGGGTTCCGTATTTAAGACTGCGCCGAGCAAACGTCGAGCGTCCAGTGGCGCCCTCATTACTATTATTGTGTTTACTAATTAACTAAAAAAAATCCTTAGAACCAGACGAAATGTTTTTGTACTGCAAGTAAAAACACAATTTATGGGATACGTAACAAACTTTAATAACAATTACACTTTGAGTAGTCAGCTTAACGGGAAAACGTGGCCACTTTTTTCCGTTAAGTTAATAACTCGAAGGTGAATTGTTATTAAACTATTTTTTTTTTTTATGGTATAGGAAGGCAAACGAGCAGACGGATCGCCTGATGGAAAGCGATTACCGTCACCCATAGACACCTGCAGCACCAGAGGAGTCACAGGTGCGTTGCCGGCCTTTCAAATGAGAGTACGCTCTTTTCTTGAAGGTTTGAAGGTCGTAACGGTCCGGAAATACCGCAGGCGACAGACCATTCCACAGTTTAGTTGTGCGAGGCAGGAAATTCCGTGTGAAACGCACAGTTGTGGAAGTAAGTAAGTACCCTATAAGTTGTGTTTTCATTTGTAGTACAAAAACATTTCGTCCAATATCAAATAAATACTTTAGTTTATTAGAAAACACAATAAAAGTAATGAGGGCGCCACTGTACATCCGGCGTACGCTCGGCGCAGTCTTAAGACAATATGGTTGGAAAACGCCGGAAATGGATCTCCATGCAATAAGGTTAATTTTGAGTAAGTCACCATAGGAGTTCCTTTTTTACCATTTTGGTAGGTACGGAACCCTAAAAAGGGTTTTTCCATAGTGGAAAAACTGGAAACTTGTAGTTGTTATCTCACCTTGTGCTGGTCGGTGACGCGCTGCGGCAGCAGGCGGTCGTTGACGAGGAACCCGGGCCCGTGCAGGCCGGGGTTGTGGTCGCCGTGTCTCGCTTGCACCGCGTACGACGCGAGCAGGACGGACGTCTCCGGCGGGCAGTAGATCTCGTCTGACAGGATTGCGTTCTTCACCTGGAGGTAAGGAAACGAGTGAGTCAATTTGGAAGTAGTCTTAGGGCTGTATTAATAAACTCATCTTGGCTGAGATGCCCGTCACAAGATACGTCAAAGTAAACGTCAAACCATAGAACGCTGTCATTTTTGACACATCTCGAGACGAGCATTAGAGTTGAGATTAGTTTATTAATACGGACCTTAGTCAATAGATTTATTCGTTTTGCACCACGACCACAAACTCCTGCATAAAGCATCTGGAAATTCCTGGACGCTACAGGCCTTACCAGTGATCTCTAAAAAAAGGGCTGCCACAAAAGATCAGCAATGGTCGAAGCAGCACACAACACTTAAGTGTGCTTGAAATATGCTGTCCTTATCTGTCATTTTGGCATTTGAATTGGACAGAAAGTGACAATGAATGTTTTATTTTGCGTTTATGAATAAGGGGGAAAGTACCTTTTTTTTTAAAGAAAATTTAAGAGCTATATGCCCAATGCAAATGTGCTAAAGAAGAAGAAGATATCAAGATGCAAAATTAACATTTTAATTGGTCAGTTTAAAATTGATTGGCTCGTAATGAAAAAGTTCCCAAATAAAATAGTGAAACTTCGGAGTTTTGCGAGGGCGGCCATTGTTAGATGATACCATGGCCAATTACCTGAAGGTAGAAGAGCTTAAGTGTGATCTCCTGGATGAGCTCGTCGGCGACATCCTCCGGGTAGAACTTGGCGCGGAACTTGAACTGCAGCGGGTTCTCCTTCTTGACGTCCTGCTGCATCACCTGCAACGAGACACGCGACCATTTAGTAATGCTGTTACGGACTTGGAGCTCCAAGTAATTACGTGAACCTTGTCAGGGGTCGTATTATGTGTGTGATAGGGACAGAGGTAGCTGCTATAGCGTTGTCCCTTTTCTTTGCCTGGAACTTGGCAGGTACAATAAATATAAGAAGACCTCAAGACAGTGTAATAAGAGGGAGTAACTATTGCATAATGATTTTTAAATGAATAATAGTTACTTTTGGTGAAGTGTTTTGTTAGTCTTTCTTTTTACTAGCAGCTGTATAACAACAAGTATCGAAAAACGCTAATGTGTAATCGATATTTTAATTATGCCTTCATTATTTTAATTGGTAAAACCGTTTGACATAATTGCTATTTTAGGGATCGTTTGTGGTAAACTTCTGTTTTTATCATGTAGCAAATAAAAATATACTAACTATTTAGTCTAACTACAACACAAAACAAGTTCGGAAAGCCTACAATAATAAAACCATTAAAAACCAAATAAAAACTACGTTCTTTTAAATTTAATTAATCACGTAATTGAAAAGTGAACCAAAACTATGTTCTAAAACAAAAACTACACAAAAAAACAGAACATATTTTCAAGCGTCATCATAAAGAATCTTCACAGATGCCTCGCAAACAACATATGGCTACAATACAGCGTTTTGTGTCCTTGGAGGCAGAGATGGGCATTATTCGAATAATTATTTATTCGAATGATTATTCGAATAAAAAATAATTCCTAAGATTTTTATTCGCGGATAATTTATTCGTCGAATGATTTATTTGCGAATGATTTATTTGCGAATAAATTATCCGCGAATGATAGTAATAGCTCATGATAATGTGCAAACAACATCTTTCAGTTATGTTTAGTTATTATTTTTTTTGAAAAATGGAGCAGGTATTCCACGCAGGTAGATACGTAATAATTATTTGTGGCAATTCATTCAACGAATAAATTATTCGCAAATAAATTATTCGACGAATAATTTATTCGAATAAGAATTTTCATCCGAGAATTTCATTCGTTATTCGCGAATAATTTGGTTATTCTTATTCGTTATTCGAATAAATTTTGCCCATCTCTGCTTGGAGGTCGGTTTGCTTATTTTTAGCAAATAAAATAGGGCCGATTTTACCATTACAAAAAAGTTATCATCTTGTTTTTCTTTGAACTGAAGCTCGAAAAATCAGGCGTTAATTAAATAAGTCTACAAAGCAGCAGTAATACCAGCTTACATATTCCTTACCCATCTGGAGAAGGGAAGCGACCCTGACTTCGTTGCGTGCCATAGAAGTCCAGTGAGAGCGTTAAAAAGGCAACAATTAATTACAATTCAGCGCCAGTAAGTAGCATTTGCAAATATTCAACAACACTCAAGAAATACAGCTTAACAAAATCTAGACATGACTTGTAGGTACGCACAAGATTACGTTTAAGAATAACTAGCATGCCGCATTTGTCTTAGCCATCGACCATAGTGATTAAAATACTCTGAAGCAGCGTAAATTAAGAGGATTGTGGAGCGACCTTTAGACCGAAAAGGTATGAAAAAAAAATATACTAATTTAGCACCGGCCATAATATTCATCCAGCCCGATTTCCACGATTTTTAAATAGTTTTTTACTCTGTTGTTATTCAAATTTATTTCGAAGAAATAAAAACGTAAAGGCCTAGTTTTCATAATGTCTACAACATATTTAAATCGTAAAAATCTGACAAGATTCAAGGGGAGAGTAACATTATAGCATTTCGTAAAATTTCAGGTTCACATTCCAACATGACGTTATTTTGGACCTGACCACACCGGTCGGCGTAGAAGACGCGTCAGAAACGTGACGCAGACGCGTAAACGTTGCGTCAGCGTATTTCAATCTTTAGTGTGGTCGATGCTTAACTTTTCAATGCCTATATAATGATTTGAGATGACGTGTTTGTATAATCACTTAAATTATATGACGGATGCTTGAGACAAGCACTAGCATCTACGTAATAGCGAAATAACCGTTTACAGCCAGATGAATAGCCTATGCTCATACCAACGATTGTTTTCCGTCCATCAATTTTTAATAGCGCCGTTTTGTTGTGATGCAATCAGACGGGGTTATCAGAGAAAGCGGGTAACGCTTACGTCAGGCGACCCGACGACAGTCAGGTGCCATCGCGTCTGTGAGCCGTAAGAGCTTTCGGCATATCTTGACCGCTATCGCAGTTTATACGGATTACGAGAGCCATCTTTGTGCTGACATTTGCGAGAACTGATAGCCGTAAAACTCCAGCAAGATTGTTATACGAGTACTAATATACCTACAGCAAATCCATACTATTATAAACGTGAAAGTAACTGTCTGTGTGTGACGTTTCCACAGCTAAACCGCTGAACCAATTTGGATGAAATTTGGTATGGAGATAGCTAGAACCCCGAGGAAGGACATAGGGTACTTTTTACTCCCGAGTCGCGATAAACGGTTTCTACGCAGACGGAGTCGCTAACAATAGCTAGTACCTAACATGTTTATTCTAATGTATGCTTGCTTGATAGTAACTTCATAATCAACAAAATATCCTTAGCTGAAATAACAGTCTGAAAGAGTCGTTGAAGTAAACCTCATAGAAAACTGTAATTTCTGACCAGTCTCGAGATAGCCATCTTAACCAAGATCAGTTTATTAAAACGAAGTTAAATATCTAACGACGCAACAATGAATACTTCTACCGTTTGACATTGACATCTAATTCACCATTATCTAACGACGCTGATATGCTGTTATTACATACATACATTAAATCATGCCTGTTTCCTAAAGGGGTAGGTAGAGACCACTTCTTTCCACTTGCTACGATCTTGACAAATTTCTTTCGCTTCTTCCACATTCATACATCCGAGTCATGCACGCACGTCGGTTTCGGGTACTTAAGATCCGGCTCTTTGCTAGTATTTCTCCTGTTATTGCTGTTATGAAGTACGAGCTTAACCAGAACATGTCACAGGATCATAGCTTGTTAAGATTGGCTTAAATACTTAGACCAAATTCAGAAGCCCCTACTGCTCATTAAAGTAATTGTCGAAAAGACCCATTGGACAAGACAAGTGATGTCACCCGGTGAACAACCTCTGTTAAAGAGTCATTAAAACAAATCATCTTTGCACTCCGTCAGTTGACACGGTATTTTAACTCGACGAAATGATACAATTAAAGAAACAAGGATCTCCGCCGTTGGGCCGAATGTATCATTTATAAAAAGAAATGCCAACTCTATTTCTCGTCGACTATTTTTTTTTGTCACAAACTTCTTTACCTCATCGACCGACCGGAGAAGCTGCTTGAGTATCACGAAAACTAAGCCACAACAATACAAATAGCTTTCCGAGTAATGAAAATTTTGGAAAAGACATATTCGACCAAAAATATGCGGGAGCCTGCTTAAATATCAATATTATCTGTATTTATGGTATTAACGGAGGGTGGAAAGTGATTGTTTTTTTTTTTTTTGTACACAAATACCCGTCCCTCGATATATCCTTGTGTTTTATTGAACTACTGACAAAAAATTGGAACAAACCAAAATGGTGTCTGTACTATTACAGCTTCTGCGAGAATTCGGTGTTGGAACACTTAAAGTTCCATGTTGTTATCTGGTATCTACTACTATTCAGTAGCTACTAATAAGCTTCAGTAAATAATGTATTTAATCAACAGAATAAAATTTTAACTGAGTAACATTCTGAGTCATAAAACAAATAGGTAAAGTATATCAATGTACTTAAACTAAAATACAATTTAAATTTAAACTTATTTAACTGGATGTGTGATATAAATTTGGTTAGCGGCAGCAGCGATAGCGGTTATCGCTGTTCCGTGCGTAATGCAACCGAGATCCGATAAGATAAGGTTATTGTCCCAAAATCGAAGATTGCCCTGCTCTCGCAACTGCGAAATAACTGAAGAGTAATAGGGACAGCTTTAGAATTGTTGTATTTAGTTCTTAGGAGTAATAAAAATAAGGAGGCGACGCTTCGTCAACGTTTTGGCGGCCAGTGTAACTGGAAACATTCCAAATGGCTGCAATTTGGGTTGCCCCAAAACTGTTTTGAGACAGGACTGAGCGACAATAAAGGTGTGTATATTTGGAGTTCTATCTCGTATCGGTCATCAAAGAGCTCATTGCATTGCATGTAGTATGATTGCTGCGTTTTACAGAGATTCCTATCTTGTACTCAGTATTACTAATACACTCGCGGTCAAACAATTCGGGTCAGAGTGCGTTTTTCATACAAACGAGGCTATTTCGAAGCCTTGGTTCCTCGCCAGGGGATGCTTGTAGTGAAATCTGATGATGGATACCCCGAGCATCGATACAGGACTTCCAGAGTGCCTAGGACACCCAACTGATTGAATCTGCGGCTAACGCCGGAATTGTGCATCTTCAGAAAAACATCTAAAATGACAATAAAATGTAAGGAAATCCAAATGCTGACCCAAACTCTCTCGCTGTAGTGTCAACTCATTGTGCTATCAGTTAGGTATCTTAAGAACTTTTGACCTCCTCTATTGAACCTTGGAGTATCCACCATTAAACCTCACTCAAAACAACCCCTGGCTAGGGACCAATGCTTCGAAACAGAATCATTTGTATGAAAAACGCACTCTGACCCGAATTATTTGACCGCGAGTGTAGTAGATATCGATAGTTTTCACTCCCAAACCTCGTCGATATCTAAAATATCAACAAATACTTGAACAGAGCTGGTCACTAGCGTACATGGTTTAGCGTTTCTACATGACACCAGGCTCGCCCGGTCTTACCAGGTCGTCCGCCCTATCATAAGCCGCCTCTTCATCGTCTTCTTCAGGAGACACCAGTTTCTTCACGCCTGTTGAGATGTATCGAGCCGTCTTCTCGGCCACCGATTCCGGCTTGCAAAATACTTTCATGGTTAGCTTTATACAGAATCCATTTGGCAATTTGTTCTTATCTGTATCAATATGCGTAAGGTGCATATAAAGCCAATCTCTGTTGATTTAGCTCGAATTTGCTATCATTAAACTAAACAATTGTACTTATCCAACTGCTTAGGAAAAACTTTATACTTCAACTAGGTCCAAAGTTAATCTAACATTCTACAACAATCAGGTTGAGTTTCTGAAAAGTTACAAATGACTTGACATCTCTAATGACATTGACGACCTTAAGCATTTTTTTTAACGCTCGTGACCGTACTACCACAATTAGCCAGTTAAATAATTAAAAAGAGATTTACAACGAGGTAATTTAGTTTTATAACGTGAAACGTCTCGCCATTTCACTCATTTAAGCAGGTCTACATACATGAGCCTCTCGGTCGAGGCAAATTAGGGGCCGGTGAAACATACAACATTAGAAGAATTCATTACGAGATACACCGGCGAGAACAGGTGTGGACCCCGTGCAGGTGGCATTGGCGTAGCACTGAGTAGGTGCTAAACGGGGGAGCGCTAAAATGCTCGCCTCGCCGTCACCCGTGCACTCGCCAGCCTTAGATGCGAGACAATAATTAGCGACGTCTTAGAGGCCCCGCACAAGATTGAGCAACGCAGCAGTCAGCCGTGGGAGCGGCGAAAGTACGGTCAACGACCCGACCGCGATCGCTCACAATCAGCTGTTCACGTGCATGCTCAAAATGATGCATTTCTTTGATTTGAACTGACGTCATTCGATCCTAAGATTCACTTCTTAAGCAAGTGCTGAACTGGGAATGTTAGTACGTGGTTTCAATTGGAGGTGAAGACAGCGAGGAGACATTTCTCCTCGGCTCATTCGCACACGCGCGCGATAGAGATGACCGGTGCCTTCTCTCTCGGCAACCTGGTTGGTAGTCACGCCCTTCTCTTAACAGCGCAAATTACGATAGTGAATAATTAACACCAGTTAAAGCGCGCACGGGGAAAACATGCCTTATTTTCCCGTATCTCTCAGAGTATTCAGAGTTAATCAAGCATAGCGATCGAGATACGATCGCTAGCCGAGCTAGGAATTTAGTAAGAACCAGTCTGCAAGGCCGGAGTCTAAGCTTTGTGGAATTCGTGGGGGATATCCGAGGTTCGGATACGAAAGGAGGTCAGCAAGGTCGTCTCCAGGCGGCGCGCGGCGCGGTACTTTCACCCGCGTCTGCAAAGCCACTCCTAGACGCTTGCGGCCAAGCTTGGAACCCAATTCAATTGAATCTTTAGTGGGGTAACGTCCGATTGTTTTAGAGCGTGGATGACGCACGATTGACGTCATGCGACCCTCTTTAGAGTCATGACTTGGCAGCGCTCGTGCAGTGACGTTGAACTATCGATCGGATGGTGGATTACACCTGTCGGAGGATCGGAGCTGGTCAAGGACGTGGTGGGTGCCGGGCAGAGGTCGTGGCGGCACCTGGCGCGGCGGCCCGTGGGAACGGGGTCACGCGGGCGCATCGTCGCGGCTCGCTGCTCGCGCTTCCTCTGCCCAATGCCCGGACCCGACGAGTGCGAATAACATCAATTGTAAACAGCTATTGTCAAACACAACAGCAAGTCTTCAGAATTGAAGAGTATAAAATCAGGCTAGATTGTTATCTGAGGGCGGAGCTTACGACGTTGTGTGTGAACAATGTACTAGCTCGTCCCTTAGTGCATCGCTGGCACGCAGCCACAACAGGACTTAAAGGGTCGAGAATGCTGTCCAAAACTGGGTCAGTACCAGCTATTAGTGAATAAGCACGCTAATGCCCTCAATTGAGTAAAGGTAGTATCCAAATGGAAGATAACGCGTATGTCGTACGTGACGCAACGTCGCGTCACCGTATCGGGGCCGTGCCGCGATAGGCGCAATTATCGCGACAAAAACCGACATTCCGATAGAACAGAACGAGATCGCGTGCGTTACATAGGAGATATAGCTGGAATAAAAACAAATTCGCAGGAGTTATGACACAGGTTATGTGAAAACTGTAATTATTTGATTGATGGTTGAACTGAGATTGCTCGGTGCAAGAACGTTCAATGTGCAAGAGTGCAATTAAATGATCGTAAATGTGGATTGGTTGGGTATTGACGAGGAAAACCGTTCGTTATTTACCAAACTGCAGTGAAGCAAAACGGTTTGAAGTTGAATAATGATTCAGAACGAGTGACACTATAGTGACACAACCCAAATGCAAAACCTGACAGCAATCGGTGCGCTTAAGCGTGTCACTTTAAGAGACTTTAAGAATTCATGGCCACCACAGACAGTCAGTCAGGCTCAGTCAGTCGGACTGACAGGCCGAGAGGGACGCAGTATGAAAGACGTAATATACATTTCTAATTCTATCAAATAGCTGCGTCCCTCTCGGCCTGTCAGTCCGCCTGATACTCTGTGGTAGCCATTAAGACCCAACGCCAGTGACTCACTTGTTACTTTCTTATCATTGTATATCAGAACGCAGCTGCAAATAAGAAAACACAGGGGTTCACAATACAGGATGTTCAGCATCATTGACAAGGTCGGTATAAAGTCAGATCGGAAGGGAAACCGCCGCGTTTCCTAGTAAACAGGTAGCATACAGGTAGTGCCAGCATCCCGCGATCGGAATGGCGTGGAAAGTCGTACGTTACGACATCCCACTCAAACCAGACGACGAAACAGCTCCATCACGCAACACGTGGGGCATTTAAAATAATAACATGAGAAAAGTGATTTCTACTAAAACCACCTTGTTTAACTTGTGAAATTCACAAGCTTCCGAAATAAAATCACCAAGATTCTTCTTTGCCAATGGGTTAATGAGATTTCTTTGAGAGAGTTCTCACAACCTTATGGCATATTTCAATCACACTCGAGTTTTGACGATAGTAACCTAGCATAGCATGAACAAGTAAAAAGGTAGAAAGTAAATCGCTTTCGTTTACTAAAATGGCTTTCGAACATACCTTTATAGACTCGACATGAATCCAACTATCCCTTTAAACTCAATAACCGTAAACACATTATATCTACGAGTAATAAGGCAAAAACAACTTTTAAATGTCAGTTTAAAAACTCCTATAACAGCAACAAAGTTATTTCAGTTCAACGATATTTAATAAGATCATAAAATGAAAATTGCTGTGACATTGCAGAGCATCAGTTAGTAACAATGTGGGGCAAAAAGTGGCGAGATGATCTCACCGGCATGTGGGCCAGGCATGAGCCACATCGCTAACCAATTTGTTAAAATAAACATCACCATACTTGGAATTTGTATGAAAAACTGTTCTTGGTAATAATTATGACAAATGTGACTTTATACAATATGCAACATTTATTACAAGACTAGAGGAATCCCGCCATTTTGTACGCATAGAACTCATTTCCCGTGATTTCCTGTTTTCCGCTCGATTTTCGAAGAATCCCTTCTTAGTGCACCACACATTTCCTCCAATAAAGTCCCTATAGTAATAGGCAGATAAGAAGTTAATCCTGACACATGCACGACCATGAAGTATCTGACTATTGACATTGTTGACAGCAATAAAACAATGCCAAACTTATTTGTTGCGTGCGAAGGAATAGTAACAACAGCATTGTTTGGCTGTTGTCAACATTATCCAGAAACTTCATGGTCGTGCAATGTGTCAGGATTGACTTCTTATCGGCCGGGCCAATGGTTCAGGCGTTGTCTGTGAGTCCGTAAGTCAGTCAGTCACAAAATAAATTTCCCTCCAAAAAATACCAAGATCCAGCAGCGATTCAGGCTGTGCGTTCTCAGTCAGTAATTGTCACGTAAGTTTCAAAACCAACGCTTAAGCTACGAAGCTACAAGTACGATTTAGAGCAATAACGGTTGATAAATAAGAATTAAAACCCTTTTTAAGCTCCTTAATAATCTGCACATAAACATGTTAATCTATAACATTCTTCACGCTATTTAACCCGATAAAATAAAGGAAATATTATAGTAATAACACGCTCTATCGCGTACAATATACTTACTATAATATAATTAAGACTATCGCACACAATACACTATAAAATATGAGAACTTCGCCAAAGATAATCAAGTAACTGCACTTGGAACAACGTTTTAAAAATAGCATTATTAAATTGACTTCGTAATGTTAATAATGCAAATGAAATCGATGACTAATGCAAGATCACAGATATCGCCAATATACTCGTAACCGAATGAATGTCTGTCATATGAATAATCTATATACAAGAGAGAATATGAACGGTCTGCTTCTATCAATATCAAGTTGTAATTGAGAGGAAATCCTAAAAAGAGTGAAATCTAGTCAGCATAATGTATACTGTTAATGAAACAATGCTTTTTCGGCTTAGCTATTCACTTTTTCCTTTAAGACTTTGTTGATTGTTGTAACTTGATAAATCTAGTGAGTATTATGTATTGTTAATTCTGTTGTATTGTTACTTACGAAGCGCATGACCATGACATTACTGCTATTGAGGTGCGATGGGATGAGAATTATAAAGACATAATTTATTACGGCAACAACTAATGTTAGATTCAACATGCAAAAAAATATTATTGTTATATGAAATAAACGAAAAGGGAAAAGAGGAAGACCAATAAGAACTAACCAAGACCGATTAAGAGAATAAGTAGGGGTTGTGCCGTAAATAGACGGTTCGTGGTAAGGAGAAGGAGAATGGAAATTACTCCACCGACAAGAGCATATCTCTGAAGTAAATGATCAGCATCAGCCATCCACTGCTGGAGAAAGGACTTCCCCAAGGATCTGTCCTCTGCTGTTGTCATCCAACGGTTTTCCACAACCTTTATCAGATCGTCGGTCCTGTGGAAGGCCTGCCGACACGACACCTCGTCTCCCGGTTCGCGGTCGCCACTCTAGAACCATCCCGCTCCAACGGCCATCGGTTCTACAAGCGTGGCCCGCCCACTTAAGGTTTGTGATGCGGTGAGCTATATCAGTTACATAAAAAGTAAGTAAAATATTGCAATAGAATTAATGAGATATAAATAGAAATGTCTCATTAGTTGAACCGTTATTTTCCCTATACATACAGATGTTAATTAAATGAACGACCAAGCATATCAATTCTCAGTTCTTTACTTCCTAGTAAATAAAATGGCAAAAATAACCGGAAACAAACTCACAGGATGTCGCAGTGACATCATCGAAGTCTTTAAACGTAACGTCACGACGCGGTTAGCCTGGTTAGAAGTGAGTAGAACCACTACTAGAGATCCTGTCTACGTAACTAGCGGTCCCTGGTTCGATTCCCAGACAGGGCTAATATTTGTGTGATGAGCGTGTCTGTTGGTTCCTGAGTCTTGGACGTTTTCCATGTATATTAGTATTTATTAATCTACACAAGTATTTGTATGGTTGTCTAGTACCTATAGGTACACATACTGAAAGCTTAGCGATTAGTTTGGGATGAAAGTTAATTTGTATAAGGTCCCATAATTGTTATTTAATTAAAAATCAAGTTGGTAAATTCTGACTGAAACTTGATAATAATTTATTCAAAAAAGCCGTACAGCGCATAAGATCACCTTGCCCGGATCAAAGTTACAAGTATAAATTAAGTATGAAGGTGAAACAACAGTTGATTACTGAACAACAGTTGACAACAGTTGAACTGCAGGTTTACATTTCGTGTTAAAATTGTATAGGTTATTTAGTCTCTATTAGTTAGTAGGGTTAAAAAGTGGTAAAGGTATGTTTTGGTCGACTGTACATAAAATAATATGCAAGTTTCATTCCAGGAATGTTGCAGATGTAAAAGAATGATTCAGTGATGGAAGGACCTTGTGCAGCGTCCGCCCGGATCGCTGCCACCGTCTTTATCCTTTAACCTACCGTCAAGCAGTAGTGTTCGCATTGCTGTGTCCCGGTGTGGGGATAAGACAACCGGTGAAATGACTAGCATAGACTTTCCATCTTGGTCCTCAGGGTTGGCAACGCATTTGCGGTCTTAAAATGGCAGTTCTAAGATTGTAGTCTTGACAATGCCCAATTTCCATGCCCCCCCCCCCACTTACTACCATCTTTTCCATGCCATAAAATTCTAATAAGTATGTAAGTCCTACCAGGTAGTATCTTGTACTTTGAATGAGTCAAAGTACAAGAATTCATTAAATCAGCAACTATTCTCGGTAATATGGCAACCAACGGCTTTATTTAGTCATGCCGGAAATTGTTATGACTTAACACAACAGCCAACAGATCCCAGAGGCTGCACTTTCACTACAACGTCTTTAAAACAACATTTCATTCGCAGTTAAACAACTAAAAGATAGTCATAACAAGCATCATGCGTAATAAAAATATTCAACAGACCTATAGATTACCTACGAGATCTCAGAAAGACACAATTCTGATAAAGAACTGACGTCCGTCTCGCATTCTTGTAAAATGATTAACTCTATGATTGTAGGAAGTTGCATCATAGAATATTTATAAAGAAACTATCTAATTATCGAAGACCTATAAACGATAGTCATCAAGGGAAACGTCGGAAGGCACACATCATTACATACATTCAATTATCATACAGCGCACGAGGCCGATTACGCAATCGACATGCCTGTCAGTTGTCACCTACGCAACGTATCCCTACTTGATAAAGTGAAACTCGTACTTAGCATAAGATAAGAGTTTCGCGAAGTACTCGACTCCGATGAACTTGAATTTTATACGAGAGAAGATATGAAAAACGAAAAAACATCAGCAACAAAACAAGAGTTAGAAATGGTAATAGATATCTACACATGCATAATAATGGAAGCCTGTAAAGCAAGCATTCCCCGCAAGAAACACGTAGAGACACTTAACATGCCTTGGTGGTCCATGGATCTCGCTGCGATGGAGAATGCAGTCACCACGAAGAAGTGACACATATTTATTTACTAGTAAAGCTAAAGATCTATATATTTAAAACTCTTGCGTGGCTGACTGTCTTATGGACAAAGCACAGCCCAAACCTTCCTTGGGTCAGAAATAGGGGGAGTAGGTAACTTATTCTACGCGTACAAAGCCTCTTGTAGAAACTATGCGACAACTGAGCTCTTAGATTTAGATTAAGAACCGGCAGAAGACTGTTATCAGGCCATCAAAGCCATACTAGTCTAGAATAGCGTAGCAGTAGTAAATCATGTTATCGTGCGAGTTAATATCGATCACCTTAATCGCTTCATAATCCCATTCCGTAGTAATGTGTCGCCGACATACACACTTGAATGGAATGGCGACGATGTCATTTGTATTCCCCGGTTTAAATTTCATCGGGGTACGTTGAAAACTGAATTAATTAATTGAGTTGACAAGTTGTTAATAAAGGCATGCTTTATATTATTATACATGTATATTAGACAAGACTAAGTATACAATAGGCTAACTATACATATTGACTCAACTGTTGCTAACGTCTGAATCGTTAAGTGAGTCTTTACTCATTAGACCTAATAGTTTTGGGTTTTTTACTAATACAAAAACAGTAGGTAACTAGTGTCTACCTAAAATCTCTACACGTTGGTGATAAAAACTCTAGCAAAACATTTAAGAATATATTATAGTCTTTCTTAAACGCCATCTACGGAATGACAACTTTTCTAGGCTTGCAAATGTTCAAGGCGATTGATTCCCACCAGGCGATCCGCTTGTTCGTAAGGATCGACTTGACATGAACCCAGTCTATGCAGAAATTAATGTGTCAAACTAATAACTCCATTCATCAGATCTCAATGTACCGAACGCAGAATAAACAAACGGAACACATGATAAAAGAGACTTCTTTGCAACGCACACAATGAAGCTTGCCTTTCAAACAATACAGGAGGAAATGTGCCCACGTGCCCGAATGTAAACACGATCGTCGATCTCTCACAATCACAACCACCAGTGATGCTATTAGTAAATACTATGCGTTTCTAATCCCTTTGAGTCAAAGAGAATAAGCCACATTACAGTGACCAAGTGTTATCTTAATGTAGTGTGTATTAGGATGTAAGTATAAATAAGGGGCTTCATATCTTAATAAAGCAGTGTATACTCGACCATTGACAACAACTAATTGATAATAATAACTATCTAAAGTTATTCACTTGAACATTGAGATATTTGGGCATAGTTGTGCTATCAACAAGCTGGTATGATATTCAAATACCAAGTGCAATTAATAGTCAAATCATTCACCTATTATCTTATTACATCCATGACCTTTAACAGCTTTTTATTTTAATAACCGCGACTGATTGCTTCTCCGTACTGCCCACTCTATTCTCAAAACTTTATGCTGAAGCACTTGATACAATTTCAGGTCCTTTAGACTTAAAATAATGGCTAAATCTAACACTGATTAACAATGAGTGGTAAAAGTGGGTCATTGTTTTTGCAACAAGCATTTCATTTAATTTTACTTAATCTACAAACAGTCTATACACTCTTTTTCTCAATACCATTCAATCTCTATCGACAAGTAAATATCAGGGACAGTTGTAATCTTAATCAAGATGGACTTTCTCGCCCGCCACAATACGCGGCGATAGTCGTAGAGTTCATTAAAACTAAATAAAAAACTATTGCATGCTCATAATTTCAACAAGATATGCATGAGATCATGTACGGCCTTGAAGCACGACGAAGACAAACATTTCAGATTTATGATGCAGATTATTAACGTAAACAATGAGTAGCGCAAGTACGGGTTAATCATGCTCTTACTTTCTGAACTAAAGTCTTTTTGAATAACCATAACTTGATGGATGCATGGATCTACGAACCGGAAGACAACATTGGTAGACCGTCTCCTGCTTATTTCACAAGGCTCACATTGACAGGTTACAGATGAAAATTCTGCATAGATTGAAAAGTCGACGAGTTCCTACATCACCGGGCTACATGTAAGCTACACAGTGTACACCGAAGTGTCCCCTGTGAAGGTCACAGGAATACGAGAACCTTGGTGGAGCCATATGTCCAGCAGTGGATGCTGATTGCTGATGAGGACGATAATGATCCAGCGGCTAAGCAAGATGACAAGAATTAGCAAAGTAAGACAGCCATTACTAAAGTCGTCATGGATTTTTAATGGCATAAAAAACATGTGTCATGTCGGTATGTAATCGCTACATGAACACCTGCAACAGAGCAACCGCAATACGTCAGGACTTCGTAATACTAAAAACACATCTTCCGTGTCCTTCGCTAGTTGAATATGATTATGAGTCATCCTGTTTTATCAGATGATTTATTTACATTAATTTGCAAGCTTGAAAGTTCACCCAAGACGTTCAATAATTCAAGGTTCATGGAAAACCTTAACAATTCAATGAAGATACAACGCGCAGGAATCTTATCTCGGTCGTTGCAACAACTAATGGCTGATAACTAGCACTCCTAAATCCGGTTACACCGCTTTTGATGTGGACTTAACTTTGTCTAGCAAAAGTAGAGCAAAGACCTCCCAATATATCAACTATAGATTTAGAAAGATTAAGTACATTTATGTCGTGTTGTTAAAGAAGAGTTCATCCGATACTTAAAGGCCATAAACGAGCCAAAAGCTTACGTCCGAACGTATAAAATGTGGAATGAAAAAATAGTAAGAGCCAGTAAAACATGCCACGAAGATTGGTGGCATACCGGCGGCGTATACTTAAATCAGAACAGGTTTGAAACCGAAAAAGAAATCCATCAGCACCTGTGCCTTTACATTCGGCATCGTGAAACTGGCTGTCCTCATTGATAAGGCTCGGGTTATACATTAAAGAATGTAATGACATGCAGCAGACACGTTGGCATTGATGTATTGGGTCAATGTCAGAGGAAAAATTAACATTGTTCAGGGGAAATTTCAAACTTTGTTGACTGCTCGTCAATTGTTTTAGGTTCAGGAAAATGATGCTCATATCTTTTGTGACTCAGAAATGCATTATTTATATCGGTTCGCGTTAACGATCGACTGTTAAACCGAGTAGGATGCGTCATTGAAGAACGATGTTCTTTGGAGTGCAGTTCGTGTTGTTTTGATGAAAATCTTTTTCGATTGGTGTATAATACAGATGGAATATAAATAAATATACATATGAAAAAACTGTAAAAATAAAAATTTCTGCACATTAAAGATAATTATTTTACAAAAATAAGCTACGTCAATCACAGCACACGTTTTGATTGTTTTGGATTTTTTGTCTTCTTAGTCACACGATCAAACAAAAACTACGAGATCGAATTTGATACAAATTCGATATAGTGATGTGCTGTCGTAAGAAGGTGAATGTGTTTATTTGTCGCCAGATACAATAAATATTGTAACGAAAAATAAAAAGTTAATAAACCGATTGATATTTTAGAGATAAGCTCAAATAATAAAAAACATACAGCGGGTTCAAGAACCCAGCTACTATTGCTGCCTGAATAGTAAAATACGAATCGATGACCGATTATCTTTACAAGATCAAATGTCATCTCAATTATGGACTTTGTTTACTTAATTTAGTTACATAACAGGATAGAAGCGATTCGAATCATATCTTGAAATGAATGAAGAATGTCATACTTTAAAATCTTTTAATACTAGGTTATGTATACTATTCATTATTGTAACAATTGGTTTCTTGCGGCGCTGCATATTAAAGTGCTCTTGGAAAGTGCCCATAGTCTCAAACATGTAAAAGTGCCAGCAGCGCTCTACTTACAGAATGCTTTTTGCGACTTCACAAAGACTATAAATCATTTCGAAAATGTATGTACTGCAGCTACGGAATAACTTTCACAGATTGACAAATCTACATCGTGCCGATCGAAGTGAGAGTGGAACCGAGCGGTTTGTTGGTTAAAAGCAGGCGAGCACTCTGCTCGGCTCATAAACGAGCAAATTGGTACAAACAAACTTGAACTTCATGGGCGGTGGGCACGCTTAAAATACACTGAGTACGGTCGACTACGCGAGGTAATATGAGTTTTTGTCCATGCAATTCAATTTAAAGTAGAAATAAATAGCGTGATAGACAGTAGGTTTAGTTTTGCTGTAAAAAGTGCCTGGAAAGGCATACAAAGCAGGAATGAAATAAAGCTGATTGAACGTGATATTCTTAAATAAATAGCTAACTTTAATTGTTGGCCTTGCCTTAGGATTAGTTTAAAGGCTGGTCTTATCGGTATCGTCGTGTTTTTTATTTCATCATTATGCTGATAAATTTCACACAATCATCATTAGTATCAAATTGGTAAAACAAATTCGGTTTCATCATTTAAATGTACAAATGACTTAACACGAATTAACGTCATTTTATGCATGGATTTTAAACTAGACAAATTGCCATATTTTCCATTTTGACATCATTTTCTTTATTAATTTGAAACATAGTGATGCAAATTAGGTCACTGCCATAAAATCGTTTAGTCACTAACGATGACACGGTTCTTGAAAAATATCAATGACATAATGTTAATGACTGCTCGCTCTTACTAGGAACGTCACGATTAACAATACCGCACTGACAAAAAACCAGGTGCATCAGGTTTAATACTAATACTTCGATTAAGCTAATGATTCAGAAAATTCCGACCGGTCACCCTATTAGGTTTTTCATTGCATCATAGTAATACCAGTTCTTTAATGGTTATGGTAGGGATCATTTTCGTTAAAGAACAGGAGTATCTATTGTATTTTTGAGGTTATATTTTCTACAAGCATAACATAACGTTTTAGAAAATTAGAAATATTAACTCTCCAAATTATTTTAGTTGGATTGATTGGGCTTCAAAGAGATGTATTATTTTAGAAATCGCTGCAGTCCATAACATCAACAATCCATTCACTAAGTGAGGCGCCACCCTTTTGTACTATTACGTATTCTGTGCCCTTGTGTTGTTGTTAGTAGGAAAACGTCATTCTATGTATAGTGGCGTAATTATTGTACTGGTGATTCTGTGAGAAACATAACACCATTGTGAGATTTGTGAGCATTGTACATCTTAACTTTCATAACGAAAACTTATTCGAGAATTTCCTTTTTTAAGAGATATTATTTTCTTACACGGGCGGTTGCTACAAGGCAAACTTGATCCCAAAGAGCATCGGAATTATGCGGACGTAGATATCTATGATCTTGACATATACGAACGTCGCTTCCAATCCAATAGGTTCATCAAGTTCTAAGGTCCACTAACGTAGACGGATGTGTTCCTGAAGATTATCATCATAAAGTACTCTAAGTTCAAACATTGTGACTAACCTTCTTGTACAGTTTGATCCAGGTGAGGTCACCTTTGGAGTCAGTGTACTGGAGGCCGAAGAACCAGACCTCGCGGAGGCCGATGGTCTTGACCACCTGGTCGAACAGCTGCTTGCCGGTCGTCGTCTGTTGGATCGCGAACTCCAACTCCGCGTCCATCGTCGTCACGCGGACGTTCATCTGTAAGGAGAACATCTATGTAATCGGTCCTAGGTTAGGCATGATTGGTCATATATACTGGATATACTAAAAATACCCTTTTACAAAGATGAAATATATCTAAAATTCCTTTTGTTTTCCAATGTCGTAACGAGGACTTTTATCTACAAAAACATCTGTAATATCGGTAGACTAGACACGATTGGTTTCATCTACTACAAAACACTAAAATACAGAACCACAATTACTAGATCTATCTAATGGAGAATGTCAGTATAATCGGTTTTAGGTCCGCTAGGATCAGTTTTGTGTAATACTACATTTTTTTTTATTAAAAGATACACTAGTATGTATAAAAGGTTCGTCACTTTTGGACCTTAACGGCGTTGACATGAAGTCGTTGAGTTGAGTCGAAAAGTGACGAACCTTTTTTTACCCTGACTGTACTGACATAATACATCTAATATATCATTGATGTCATTTGGACGTTGATCCAGAAGAAAATCATCCAAATAATCGGTTCTAGGTAAGATTGAGACAGTTATAAGTTTAGGGAAGTATAGTGGTGGAGGTAGAGTGGTACTATACAACACAATATGTTTTCTATCTATCTATCCTAAATTCTTTCTTCTTCTATCACGACCAAGTTCCTACGTTCATTAAGAATATTTATTATGTATTAAATCCCAAGTTTACAATTCAATATAATCAACACAATTGAGAGACTAAATATGTTAATTTTATTATAAATGAATTTAAACGCATTTTTTGAGCTGGCATACTACCACGATAGAGAATTGGGGTTAATGCACGCTAATGAGTTGTAATGTTATGGGTTTTAATCACTTTTGGCCCACTTGTGAGCGCCACTAGTGCCGTGGCCGGGCTTGATTAGAAACCCACGATAAAATTAGTAGGTTGACGGAAAGTGGTCAACTACGTGACTAAACTCGCAAGATCTTCGACTTTTTTTGGTATGATTAAAATAAAATAATCTTAGTTAAGTTCACGCCCTGCTGCTTCATTTTATTTTTTTCCAAGTGCCATAAAATATTAAGCAAATAGTACGCGTTACTTTATCAGTTTTCCTCGACAACTTCCGCATTTTACGGGATAATCGTTAACCAGGATAGAACATTCTAATTTATGTGCGTTGTACATAACATGAAAACATCTCGCATATTTACAACATAATCGAATTATCGCGTGATTGAGTTTAAAGCATTAATTCGTTCAGTAGTGACTGTGAAAGTAGAACAAGTAAAAAAAACGTTGCCCAATCCTCGATCAATCAGATTTTATAAAGCGCATCCCACTACCAATGATAAATGTTTAATGTTTAATGTTTATTTGGGCACAAACGGTACAAGTAAAGAAAAAATATAACAGAAAAACTTACATAACACATTGACCAGTGAAGTTGCCACAATTAACTAATACAGTACAGAGTAACACGTCAAAAATGTGAGTTTACATAATATTCAATTCAAGTAAAGTATTAAATTCAATAATACTGACAAAACTTAATGTTTAGACAACGCAATTTTAAATCTAAGAAGGGAAAGACTAAATATATCTAAGTGAGAAAATGAGCTATTATAACTTTTAACAGTTCTACATAAAAATGAATTTGACGCATATTTGTTACGAGTAAGGGGAACATGAAATAGATTGCTAATACTTCGAGCATTAGTACGAGGAGTCCTAAGGCCAATTTTGCCTAGCAAATACGGGGAATCAATCTCACACGAAATAATTTTATGCAATAAAATTTGATCTCTAAGTGTACGCCTCTGGTTTAAAGATGACTATAAACCAGATTCTACTGAACTTTACAACGTTGCATAAAAACACATTGAAGCTGATGATGGATAGCCGTCAAGGAGTGCGTAATTGACTACATGAAATACGACTTGGCTGATACATCAAGTGCGCGCATGATGCAGGTGGATACAACCAATAAACTTGATCGTAACTTGTAGCTATACTTAGACGATTGTAGTCTCTTTCGCAAACATGAAGAACGAAGAGGACGGTTGCTGCGGTCTTGGAGATAAACCCTTTTATGATGGTTAGTTGGTCCCGTTTGCCTAATGGGCCGTCACATAAACGTAGAAAATAATTTACAGAACACTGCAAAGTTGACCTCAGTGTCAGCTAATATGGTGGGTAGAAACTAGAAATAGCATTGAATGGTCCGTACGAACATAAACAGCTGAATTGATGTTATCGACCAAGCGCATTCAGAAAGGTCAAAATGGAATATCAGAAAACCTTGATATGCAGGAACTCGTTAAACTAAACATTTACCAGTAATGTAAAACATGGCTTTGGTTTTGCATGCAGAAACGATATAACATAAAATATTGGTATGCGAGGCGTTATTCAAAGACACAATAAAATAAACTCTAAAACCAAACACGAAACAAGCAAATAGAAAGCGAGATGGTAATAACAAAAGGAGAAATGTAGTAAAAATAGACGCACGTAAATCTGAATCGTTGTTAATTTTAGTTGTTGAAGCCGTGCCAAGCGGATGCTGTGTTCCGGGGATGTTATGTCATCGTTATTTACTACTGGATCATCGTAGTCACGGCTAAGGACGACCTAACTCTCGAAGCATTGCGCTAAGACCACATTCGGACAAAATGGGTAACCTTTTGAAGTGTCGATTTATTCTAAAACATTGCGTACCATAAGGATGATTGTTATATTCAAGAGAAAACAAGACGATTAAAACCTTAAATTACTATGTTTGTTGTAATAATATCCTCTTAATTTCTTCAATGAATACCTAAATTAAATTTTGCAACCGAGAGTAAATGACAATTACAGAAAATAACAACAATTATCAACAAATGCCGCTAGTTAGTGATTTTATCAGTAAGACGAACAATGGTGAACGACGGGCCATAATTCAACAGGCTGTTAAAAGTATTGAAGCATTCAAAAATAAGCCTTACTCTTCAGGTTTAAAGTGTAAATGGTGATTTATCTCATGATCCATTGTACACTGCAGCGATGCGTTCATTCATACCAATTTCGAGGCCGCGTTTCAACCTTGATTCCTCCCCTATTGTTCGACATCTATCCACTTACAGCCCGCATCAGTCGCAGCCTTTGGTATTAAAATACTCAATGATCAATTACTTAGCGGGACAACATTGGATGTAAATGCATGCAAATTAACTTTAAGAGGAATTTTGGAATTAGTGTCATGATCGGACCCGAAACTTTGTGAGCCACTTGCACACATTATAGCGGAAGTACTAGCCTTGAAATTGCTTAACATGCATTATCATTTGTCCGCGACTGCTTCAAAATTATATAACAGACTCAGTACCAATTTAGACGGCCAAAGCTTAAGCGGAAGAATTTAAAGAAACATTGTAGAAAGCGCTGGAATGCAAAAATATCTTCGTATTTTAATCAAGCATTAAACATGCAGTGGCTAACACGATGTTAATGATATCGCGTAACAGCGAGTTAGCAATCAGTTTGTCCCTAATCTGAACGATGGCGGTGAATCAGTATATTGAGAAACGGTAATTGGAGATAAGCGCGCGATACCTGTTATCGCGGAGTACACGGCGGATGTTTGCGTAACACCTAGAAGCCGCGCTGAGAAAAATGTAAAAGAAACAGGCCAACGTCATAACAACGATAATGCTCACGAAGGCTTTCTAGATCGATTGGTGATGGATGATAAAGAAATGGTCACTGAAGTTGTTGTTGTAAATGTACCACCAGAAATTTTCCTAAGGGTGATGCGCAATTTTGTATGGGCTCCGTCCCCACCCTTCAACAGTCACGGCATGCTATGTTCATTAGGACCCAAAAAAAGACAAAATACCTATATTAGTAGCAATATCGATAGGATTTTTTTTCCATACAATACGATTATATTTCCCAAGAAAACCCCATACATATGGCGATCTTCGCCATAGCAAAAATACATCATGTTGCCGAAATCTATAAACTGGCACAATCATGTTTCATCTGTGTTGGTGGGTGGGGACATTATTGCCCCTAGTCCATTTAACCAAACAAGAAGAATTTCGGGTGATGTCAAAATATAAAACTGTTAAAATTATATCAGTTTTTGCTTGCATTACAATGAAATAAATCAAAAACCCAGGGTTATACTAGGCGACCAAATAGGTACTTCCAAGTTCAAACATAACGATTACAATCGATCTGTTTCCAAGTGAAATGATATTTGCTGCACGTGCTCCATGTCAAGGGGACGAGTTAATAACATTATGTCAACAGCGGCCTAAAGTGTACCATGTCAAGGTACCGACAAAGGCGAGGCTTTTATATTGAAAGGAGGAAAATTGGTATTCACGATTCAATCTATGATCTCAGTTGTGTATTGGACTTTCCAAAACTTCGAAGGGTTGACTCTTTATGAAGGTTATAAGATTCTTGAACACATTTAGGCACCCCGTGGTTAAAGCATCTGCCAAATCAATTTCTGTCAAATTCAAATGTCATAAAGACAGAGCATATTTCAAGCACACTATAGCTATTGCGTTAATGTATAGTTTCATTAGTAAGTACAGAAAAATTGGAATGATAGGATATTTAACCATCGTTGGAATGATTGGTATAGTGAAAATAACGTTACCTGAGCTTTAGTTTCTGTATTCCTTAGAAGTTGTTTGTTCTTTTAAATGTACTTTGACAAAATTACTGCAGACTGCACGGACTATTTAATATTTTAAGTTATACCATTCAACATTAATTTGTCTTTGTTTGTATATTCTTGTTATATTGTGGTTCTTGTTGTTTCTGGAAGAGCGGGGCACTAACAAATATTTCTTCATTTTCATTTTCATTGTAGACTTCTATTCAAGTGTTGGTATTAAGGCCAGTTAAAGCGTTAAGATATTTCAGCTCCTGACCATTTAAAGTAATCCGTTTAAAGAACATAAATACTGACGATAAAATTGATAAGATTAACGTAAAAGGTCTGCGCTGCACCTCGTAATACCAACCGCAAACAGAGACGCATGACATCATTGGCATGTTCTACGATATGGCAGGGAAACTGCTTTTTGATCATGCTTCTATTTATAACATGATGTAAAGTGATTCAATTCACACAATGTAGTTGAAATCCCTTACATGTATGAATTAATATTCATGGCAGTGAGATTAGAGACGATATTATTAGATATGTCAGGTGAACTAAGATTGTGAATCGAGGCTTTCAATTAATAGCATAATTCTAATGATACTCAAAACGATAATAAATGAGCTAAACCATTTAACGACTGTTTAGAGATAATGAAAATCTAGTGGAACGTTTAGAGCAGAAGGCCTTGCGCGCGATACTTACAATTCGATACGGGTTTACTCGGAAATGGGATTGCGTTGACAATGATGACAATGGACAAGGCTGTGTTCGTGTCAAGTCTCAAGTCAAATATATTACGATTTTTCAAGTTGCCAAAAATAGATGACTGGACAAGCTCATTTTTCCTTAATAGCGCAAAGTCCATACTAAGATTCTCACACGAGACAATTGAGAGATGTATCATGTTGATGAAAATTTAACCGTTTCAAAAACAATCATGCCAACAACGGAAACTTCAAAGGTAAAATCAATCAACCAGCCTGTCAAAACACTTCTCCCTTAAATTACCAACATGATAACGATGAAGTGTTACATAGCAACTAATGGCATAATGATCACAATCCTGCCAAGAAGCGGCTTGAAGATTACAACCAAGGTGAGCACCACAATTACATCACTCTTGTGATACTGTAATACAATATTACAGGGCTACAGGCAACTTTTGCAATACGTCTAAAGGTATCTGTTCAGTAATTGCAGTAAATGCTAAAGGTTGGTTGGAAAAGACGAGTTATTATAATATTTCCTTATTGTATGTGAAGGCTAACGTAAGCTACTCACACACGTAATTTATTATCTAGTTACGTGAGTGGTACTGAAGAAGCAAACACGATTTTAGTTGTATTTTGACGTCATTCATCCATCGCTAAATAAATAATAAATAAAATAATAAATATAATGCACCTTATTTGGGATGGATGAACACCGGAGACGTCACTGCACCCAAATTACGGTTCTCGCTCTCCAATTTTACGTTCTATTTTCTACATATAAGATGGATTTGTGATTAGCAGACAAGGGGTTGGGTGGAGGGTGGAGACAGGTGCGAACCGGCAGATGGTAGGCGCGTGGGCGTACCTGCGTCTAACGGACACCTGTTATACGAAAAGGTTTAATGGTTTTTTGAATACTAGATTACATACTACCTTTTGCTTCTGCTACGTGCTGAACAAAGGAAATGAAATGCAAGTGGTTGGAATAGGACGAAATGTTATTTTAGAAAAGATGCTTGATTTCAATCCAATAGTTAGTGAGCATATATAGTTAGAGACAAATAACCTAGGGATTTGAAATGAAAAAGATTTAGATTTAAAGAACAGGAATTAGTAACAGGGCTAGATCGTTTTATCGATCGAAAATAAATAGAGATCAAGAAACAAAGAGCTCGCAAATGCAGTTAAACTGACGCATAAGTGTAATTGTTAGGCGCAGATTAAAGTTCGATATGGAATGTATTGATTCATACCGAGGCATTTATTACCAGCCGTGGATAATCGTCTTACTACGTCGTTTTGCAGAGTACTTGCGAGAATTTTGTGATTTGAATCATTCATTCAGTCATGCGTTACTTGTATAGATACTAGGCAACGTCTTTTCGTGTAGAGAGTTTTGTGAATGATATCCATTGAAATAGTAGTAAGTTCATTAATAGTAAAATTATCAAGTTGTATGGTAATAACAAGTGGTAGTGTATACCGTCTTAAATTGACAAATATATAATACAGAGGTTAAATCAAAAAAATAAGAAAAATTACTGAACCTTTATTCGACATTGGTCTCATACAATATTAATTAATAGGTAACGGAATAAATTGAGAAGACTGTACCGGAAAATGTACTGGACTCAGCATTTTACTTTGCTTCACGGTGTTAACGCTACAGCAGTAGTTTTCTCAAGACCCTTACTGGATATAGTTATATAGATATTTATTCAAAGGTCGATTCTTAAAATAACCATCCGCATCAGCATACTTATTTAAATAATAAGTAGAGAAAAAAAACCTTAGGACCTACAACCTTTAGTTAGCAACAAATATTAGTTTTTTTTTCATTCCGAGGTTTTATCGTCGTATTGTGATTTCGTGGAAACGGAAGACTCGAGTGTCGGAGTTCAAACAAAACTAAGGTCGCAAGTCATGTCATTTTAATTTATGAATATGTTTTTAGTTATTTTATATTCAAGTTCATAATAACGAACAGGATACCCATGAAGGATGAACCGATCTAAAAATAACTTGCGTGCATATAGGTACCTACATACAGCGGGTTAACCGGCGATCCTTGATTCCCATCCTCCCAAAATGAATCATCTCACAGGATAAGGTGAATATACACTTTAACTTTGCGTCAAAAATACTGCATATCTATCTTCAACTCGAAGTTTATTTTCGTTTTGCTATTGTTGTCTTTTAAAATAACATTCGATTACTACGAGAAGAGCAAATTAAAATCCTATCAGTGCTACTAATAATCAGTTATAACGTTACGACTTTAGGGCTTTTACAAAAGTGATAAAATGTTCCATACAAAGAGACTTCCAATCCAAAGTTGCACGTGAACACCTGTAAAATTATAACAAGACCAGTGTCAATTGAATTTCCAAACCCAAAACGGGTGTTCTCAAATAATTAGAAAGAGCCGGCAACGGAACCTTGGCCAAGGCAGAGAAAGAGCGTAGAAATCGCGATGTGTAAGTGAAACGGAGTGAGACGGCATGGTCACCGAGCATATCGACCGTCAAATTAGCTCCAAGTACACCACGTGTGTGACGGACCACGAGCGAGATCACAAGGGACTGTCAATAGTATTGGAACGATTTCATACTTACTGGCCTTTTACCCTCTCATTTGGTTAACACAGCAAGCGGTGAGTAGATGAGAGAGACAAAGACAGTTATTTTAATTTCTGAATCAAAATTGAAAACTAGATTAGAAGGACACAATGAATATGCCAAAAATACTGGAAATGGAAGAACAATAATCAAGTAGGCAACAGCAAGGCTTATCATACCATGTGAAAAATAATCCAAAGATACTTTCACTTTTACGAAACAAGCGCGTAGTTGTATGACGCAGATAAAGATAACCGCAAGAAACTTATTTGAAACCAGATTAGGTACCTTTAATCAGGGAATTTGACGACCGTAATGGCATGAGGAAATCGTAAAATCCGTGAAGTGTGGGGTTCCCTCTATAAACCGCAGCATTGTTTAGCGTTTTTTGTAAAGATTAGTAGGTATGCATTTTAACAAAGATATCAGACTCAACTAGGTACTTCTTTTGAATTGGATAATGATATTCTAGAGGAATAGAATAGTCGCCTCTAGAATTAGCATCTGCTGATGATTTAGAAAATGTAGATAAGATAAGAATGAGAAAATATTAGAATGTAGGTTATGCAAAGCAGTATTCGCAGAACTATACAGAATCGGCTGCCAGGGATGCTTTTGAATAAAAATTACATCAAACTTTAGTGTAATTAGACAACCGGATAGATTTCTTCTAAGTCGAAAATTGGTAAAGTCATTGCTATTTCTAACAAAATCAATTAGTGATCGTGAATTAACTACAGGTACCATTAGAACTGTTAGGAATTGTAAAGTGGTACATGCAGTTGTTATCGGCTAATGAGGCCCTTTCATCTGACCGTCTAGACGACGGCAAAAACTAGAAAACAAGTACAAGTAGTGTAACGAAAGACACGTGACGTAGGATCTTAATGTACATGCAATAGAGTCCGAAGTGTGTAGCATGATAAGACGCATCATGCAACCGTAATGATGAATGGCATTACGTTCAATGGATGTTTCTGCAACTTCTTTATATTTAGATTTCGCCGAGGTGTTGGAACGATTATTGCGTTCCGTTTCATTACTAGGTACTAGCCATTAACGTGATCCTTTCCTGCACCGTATTCGATGCCGGTGACACATCTCCCGTGCTAAATATTCATACAATTGCCAGTTGCTGGTAGTGCATGTGCTAGGTTGTTTTTCCTTTGGCTCGTACATAAACCGCAGAGTTATAGTAATTATTGACACGTGAAGACAATGGACGTGTCTCCAATTAGAGTCGAAGCACGTATTAATTGGTCTCTAGCAGTAATGCTCTTTACTGACTGTAGTCACCGGAATCTTTAACTGTCTAGTGGTTTTTACTTCAGTATCGAACCTTGAGGCAATGACGCAAGAGATCAAAGTTAAATGATGAGGTAAGTTATGAATAACGATACAATAGATACGGTTATGGTTTTTCAGAAGGTCGCTTCTGTTGCCAGCTGTCATTCAGGTGCTAATGTATTCTGTATTCTGTTGTCTCTTATCAAGTGTGTCCACGAATATTGAAAATTAAGCGACAGTCGCCTTGCGAGCGAGATAAGATTAGATTCCCGAAACTCTACATATTTTAATCGATAAAATCGTGACTTACAATTTCAAACGTCATTTAAGTGTAATAGAAATTCGGCTATAAAAGTGCCCGAGGCGATAACGGCCAAGTAACAACTCTATGTAAATCCATTACATCACAAGAGTATACACCGCAGTGTACACTCACGACAGAATACGAAACTGAAGCCGCCCGGATCACCAGGCCTGTTCCCGTCCCGCTCCCGTGCCCGGGCGCGACAGGGACGGGGAACAAAAAGACGGTTACGACCGTTTGCACCATGCAAAGTAAATAATAAAACATCGGACCGACCCCATCTTGGATCCGCGAGCTTGTGTCTTGATGACATCACCGTAACTTATGATTTGAGTCAACATGATGCTCGAAAACCTGTACAACTAATGTATTCGGTTTGACGGAGCGTTTAGCGATGATACTGACGGCTGTTACCTGTTGCTAGGTTGAAATTACATGCACGTAATGTGCGATGGGTATCGTACAAGGACAATGACAAGGTACCTAAGTACTGCGGCACAGTTACGGCCTGGCAGCGGAGGCGGGTCGGGCCCGATACTAAAGCAATTTGTGGACAACCGATGCGAGAAATGACCACATCGTTAGCGTCACAAAAAGCTAGAATTAGGGAGTGGATAGCAAAAAAAACATGTATTGCAGAAAGTAACAGGCGGCGCGCTCTAGTTGGTCGAAAGGCATGAAAGAAAGTCTCGGATCTTTTTTCGCACCACAACAGAAAAAGGCTTTGATCATCCTTAGGTTACGTAATTACCTGTTTACCGCCGGCAACCATGGTGTCGGCTTTAGTCACACGCACAGGGACTGAATCAAGTTAGGAAACTGAGTCAAGTCTGAATCACACAACACAGAGGTACGAGGTGAAGGGTAGGGGGTGAGACGGCACAGTAGCCGCGTCTGGTTGACGCGGCGGTTGAGTTTGAACTGAGCGGCCATTTGGATGCGCAGGCGCTGCGGCGCCTGGCTCAAGGCCGCACCTGAGCAGGGTTGGCACAGGACCTCAGGTGCCTCAACTAAACTATACCCGACTTAAATCATTGACAGAAATTATAGATAGTTTTGGAAATTGGGTTTGATGTGGCTGTGGTTCTGCTGCTTGACGCAAACGAACCCTTTTTTTTTTAAATTATAAACATGATTTTATTTAAACACCAGAATTCATCAATTATAAAACGGCCTTTTTTTTCCTTAGTTAATATTTCTCATTGCTGGAGCTATTGTTTTTTTGCTTTATAGGCACGCACGGGCGCTTGCGATCATCCTACTTAATTTTGCAGAGAAAGATATTACGAAATATACTATCATGGAATGAAAGTCCAATAAAAGATTTCATTCTGTTACTACGTTCTGATTATTAAACAGTTTTTAAGATCGGTCATGCTGAAAGTTTACCTACCCATATTAATTTCAATTAATTACATATAGATAGACTAGCTCATGCCCGGGCATTAGGAGATGTATGGATAGCTAATAGTACAGTCAACCAATTTGATTTCTAGGCCACTTTGGACTATGTTAAAGTGACGTTGTCAACCAAAACGTAAGAGACTCCCTATGATTTGGTTTACAACGTCACGTTGACAAAGTCCATAGTGGCCTAGGAATCAAATTGGTTGACTGTACGTCTCAAAATTTCGTACTAACAAAAGTTAATACAGACAGCCTAAAAATATATGGAACTTGACCAACATACAGAAAACGCATACACCAATTTAAAAATTTGTTGTGGATTATAATTTTATAAAGAACAAACGCTAACCTCAAAGTGATTACGAGGGATGATCTAGGCTATACTTTGCACGCAGGCGCAGCTTAAGCGGTTCTCAGACGTGTTAGGTTACTTGGGCACATTTCAGCTTTCACACTCGGCCGCGTCTCGGGCAAACTCAGCGTGTGACAATTTACATCAATGGTCGACATTGTCAACAACCAGACGTAACTTTTTTATAAGGGCAATGGTGTAATTGATGCCCCGTCCCTTTCATTAGCCACTCATGAGTAAATCGAGAGAAAGAGATGAAGTTAAAGTAACTTCGGGCTTCGATTTTCAATAGGGTTTGTTACTTGTTTGCTAACTTGTATGCCGGTTTTTTTTTTTGTTTAGTTTAGAGGCCTCTTATTTTAAAAAAATTAAGTTTCAAGATACTTTGGATGTATTCTAATTATTTAAGTATGTTTCTCTGTATCAGTAAGTTTATCGTTTCCTGTTTTCCAATTTGGTCCCTGATGACGATGGAAAGGGATGTGGCATCAGAAGTTTTGAATGTTTCATAGTAATCTAGGGACTGGGGAGGGGTAAGACAACTTCGTGGAGAGAGTTCCTCTCATAGTGTTAAAGTGTGAGTAAGAAAAGACGCCTTTACGGTAAACATACATAGAACCGTGCTAATGTCTAAAGATTTTTGTGTGTTAACCCTAATAAGAAATTACAATAAAAAGTATAATATTTTCAATGAAGCTTGCTAAATTTAAACTATTCTGTTCGGTCCCGAACCGCTACACCGTTTAAAAACCATAGTAAATATCATTCAGCTATCATAGGCTAGTTAGGACTTTTTCAAAATGTCTAGTGTGGCAACCCTGACGCACCGACTGCGATTTTGACGTTTTTTCAAATTCAGCCAGTCCGAATTGAATCGTGATCCAATCGCGCGCTTACAGTTTTTTCTTCAGTGTGTGACGCGAGGCATTGTGACTTGTCTCATACAGCCAGCTATTGTTAACGTTATATTGGTTTTTTTAATCGTGTACGCAAGTAGTTATGACTTTAACGTGTCTGTTTTTATTCGTAGGAATCGTAGGCAACACAATGATATATGAAGAGTGTTCTTTGAATAGAGTAGGAGGGCACTTAAAACTTTTTTTTTAGTTGGTAACGGTGGTTTTTCCGAAACAGGATAACAGGTTGATAAAAGAAAAATACTTCAACTATTCAATAATATTCAGCGATCTTTCTTTCAGATAATTATTTTTTTGTATTTTCCGTTTAACTTTACACACTATAGAAAACGTACTTGGGCAGGAATCGAACGCGCGATAAATGTGAAATAGTTTTTTTTTTTTTTTTTTTTTATGGCATAGAGATGGCAAACGAGCACACAGGCCACCTGATGGTAAGCGGAAACTGTGACCCATAGACATTCGCATTCACAAGACTGCAGAGCAATCCTAAGACTGCAAATGCGTTGCCAACCCTGAGGACTAAGATGGAATGCCTCTATGCTAGTCATTTTACCGGCTGTCTTATCCCCAAACCGGAACACAACAATGCGAACACTGCTGTTTGGCGGTAGGTTAATGGATAAGACGGTGGTAGCGATCCGGACGGACCCTGCACAAGGTCCTACCACCCGGTTCATAAATGTAAACCACTAAACTAACCGGTTCATCGTTATTACCACAACTTCGCGAAATCAAAGATAAAGCCGACCTTTGTCAATCGATAAAATCAATTACGGCAAGATAAACAAAACACAAAAATGTTAATTGATAGGCCCGATAATGTACATACTTCTAACGCGTGTACTACTACAAGTACAACTGTTCGGTACTTGTAGTACAGTCAGAGGCAAAAGCAATTGGGATTGTTTATTTTATACTAATTCGAAATTGATTTCGAGGTACAAATAACTTAATAGGTTTACTTACACAAATTCAATGGGATTTATGTTGTTTTTTAACAAAAATCAAAAAGTCGTGAACAATTTGTTTACTGTTGTTTACATTATCAAAATAAGGGAAACGGGGCTGGACATATTTTAAAAAGAGTTACAAGATTATCCCCATGCTTTTTACTAATACGTGCCCAGGTATCCATATTGTGCCAAGAGCGTCGGTGGTCCAGTGGCTTTGCGTGTTGACTCGTAATCGCAAGGTACCGAGTTCGAGCGGTTACCAAGTTAGTGAGAAAACTACACATTCGAACAACGACTTACAAAAGGGGTGGGTAATTGTACCAAAGATCAGAGAGTCTCTATATTTTACTCGGTAAAACCATATTGCCTTGGACCTTCCTTCCCCACGGCAGTACTAAGCCGCACTACTGACCAATGATTTCTATTTCTAATTCAAATTTAAAAGAGTCGACGGAGCTCCGCTTTGGCGGTGCTCCTTTTTCTGGTTGGTTTGGCCCTTTGGGCCTGCTGAACAACTAACATAACCTAAACCTAGCTCATATTTATGATACTAGTTTTGGTCAGTAGTGCCGTGGGGCAGTTGGCACCTTGGATATGTTATCGTATTGTTTTTAACTCGACCGCTATCATTGTCAAGTAAATAAGAGCTATAGTAACGTTAACAATACGATATCATGTCAAAGGCAATATGGTTTTACCGAGTAGAAAGCCCCGTACAGTCGAGTTCATAAATATGCGTACACTTTAGTAGCTTGTCTATTTAAAGTCATGTTTAAACCACCATATATGATTTGTCACAGTGATTAAAGTGACAAGGTACTGTAGGTATGTCTCACGAGAATTCAGGTGAATGTTTGACCGCGTCGGCCGGTCAGATGTTTTGCCGACGGTACGTGTCCCAGTTAATGGACTTACACAGGGCGGCCACTAACCAGATAACAAATGTCCCACTTTCCCACTTCCTTCCTATGACACACCGAGCCGTCCGAGCCACGTTAATTACACTGGCGTTAAAAAACACCAAGTATCATGACGACGCGTTTAGCGTATTTGGTGGCCCTATGAAGCTAGCAGTCCCGGGTTCGATTCCTGGTATTGGGAAATATCAGCGCGAGTATTTTTGAGTCTGTGTTCGTGTATATTGATGTCTAGCACTCATAGTACAGTCGACGCCATAAATATGTATTACACTTTAGTACCTCGTCACTTTACCCGCTATGACAATTTCAAATGGCAGTTTAAACATGACGCTAAATAGACAAGGTACTAAAGTGTAAACATATTTATGGCGTCGACTGTACAAGCCTATAACATAGTTTGGAAGGTCAATCAGTGTGAGATTGTAGTTCATAAAGACTATTTAACAATAATATTGATGGTTCTTGCAGAATATTAATTAATATCAAACTCATGCAAAAAGAAACAGCAAGCTCACTATAAACTTTGCTTTGTAATGTGTCACAAATAAAAATAAAACTACTGCTTACGCAAATTCAATAGCTAAAGTAAAATTAACAATCAAACTAAAATGGGAGGAAAATACAAACATAAAAAATGGAATGATTACTAGTTAAAAAAAACTATATACAAGCTAATCACTCTACTGCATAGACACAAGTACTGAAATATGGGGATTATTTCATACGGTAATATTGGATGAAATTTCATGGCACTTGTCAGAAACATTGGACTTGATTGGATTTTCATGCATTTACTAGATACCATTTAGACTCTCAACATAATTAGGTAAATAGAGTTACCTACGTGGGCCTATTCTTGGATATATCGCTAAATGGGAGACAGACAGATGATTTATCTGCAGCCATATATTTACCCAACCATTAGCTTTAAAATATTTATTTATTTATTTATATGACTTAAACATCCCCATTTAAAATCATAAAGGTACAAATTTCACTCTAAAATCACAAGGCTACAAAGTTCACTCTAAAACCAAAACTAGGCATGCTACTGTCTAAAAAAAACAAAACAAAAAAAATGCTTCGGCACATCCCAAACTGACTAACCAACACGTTTTCATTGCCGCTTAGATCAAGTGCGTTGCTTATATAACCAAGGATCTGCAAAATACATTAATAAGTAAATAATATTGCGTGAAAATAATATCAACCTTTTATAAGGCACATTACCTACCCAAGTTGTTTTTGTTGCTTTTCTAAATGGTGCGGAAAAATGTCTGCCAATGCCTTATACAAGGTTAAAAAATAATAGTTCAGGCTTTGTACAAAATATTGTCAGTGATAATTTGATACGAGGTAACTACAAAAGCAATTAAAGTGCAATACCGTGTGACTTCAATTAGAAAAGTTCATATTTTTGCACCTTATTGAATTTGGTTGTTTTTTTTTTTTTTTTATGTCATAGAGAATACAAACGAGCACACAGGCCACCTGATGGTAAGTGGAAACTGTGACCCATAGACATTCGCATTCACAGGACTGCGATGCAATCCTAAGACTGCAAATGCGTTGCCAACCCTGAGGACTAAGATGGAATGCCTCTATGCTAGTCATTTCACCGGCTGTCTTATCCCCAAAACCGGAACACAACAATGCGAACACTGCTGTTTGGCGGTAGGTTAATGGATAAGATGGTGGTAGCGATCCGGACGGGCCCTGCACAAGGTCCTACCACCCGCAAAATAATAGTAATGCCATATCGCAGTATCATTGACAATGTGCATACCTTTGAATAAGGTTAGTAATAAAATGGATTAGATAAAAGAGGTACGAAGGTAGAACACAAAAGAATAGGAACAGACAGGAGTGTGACTTGTATACAACAGGTCTTTCTATTACTATAGAGATACCTATTACCTATATGATTTTGTTCAATACTGTTATTATTATGACTAAGTTCCACAATGGTTAGCGAAATGCAAATCATTCATAACTTTTTTCTGTAAACAGACACAATATCATAACAATTCATGCTTTTTGCACTATAATCTCTCATTAAATATTGCAAAATCTTGAGAAATTAAGTACTTACGCTTGGGAGTGAGATAACATAATTACTTCAGTAAAAAATCAAAAGTGTAATGACATTTTACCAGAACCTAAGTAAGTATTATGTTTTCAATACATCCTTATTTCAAATAAGAATATTTTGGCATTGAAAATTACTCTCTTACAATGGTGACTCGCTGTATGTATAACAAAGTTATATGTATTTAATTTGACAACTTCATAATTCTGCAAAATAATGACTAGAACTAAATTAATCATTAACTATGAGTAATAGGGAAATAATTATTGATAAAAATGTTCACTAGGTAAATTCAATAAGTGTATCTTTTCACTTTTACTAATCAGTGGGGCACAATTAAATGCCATCTTGGTGTTTCATTCATAATCGTTAGTAATTCCAACCAGCCAGAGTTATATCAATGTCACTGTCGTACAGGATGCACTGATAAAGAGCTATAATTGGGTGAGTCATGATTTGAATTCAAATTAAAGTACATTATTAACTGCTTATATTTCTCAGTGAAGTACAAGAATGTTTGGCATAGCACAACATAATAATCTTGATCTTATCTTGTCTAGAGACAGATAACCTAGAATATACTTAGTTACAACATTTGTTATCATCCATAAACTTTTACTTTTAACAATTGTATCAGAACCATTTACAATTCATGTTAGAAACATCAAGATTTACAGTTATTAGAACTTGTTTACATTCGGAATTTATGTGTATTCGTCGACGTACTGTCGCCCGATCACATAGCGATGGTGAAATCACGAATACATGCACCCACCGCTCAGCGCTCGGTTACACTACTCTAGTAACCTAACTTAGAAAACAATCAACTTTAAAAGCGACACTTACCGATTTCGGCATCTTGGCGGTTTAGGATCACTATCTGCAACGACACAGAACACACGTTAGAGAAACTAAACCGTCTAAACTGCACCACAAATAATGCAAACTAAGCAGTCGACATGTACCTCACCGCGTGACATATACTCGCTAAATTGTGAATAAGTTAGCGCCTATGAGCGCGCGCGGCACTCGGTACACGCTGCAATATGATCTATTCTATGCATTTTCTCAGAATATAGTCGCACTGATGCGATGACAATAAAATTATAGTCGCCGGCGGTCGTGTAATGTGCACAGAAAAACTATCAGAATCTAGGGTAACTAAGTGGAACTCCAAACTAGTTTTTCTTATTAACGTTAAACAGGGGAAATTTTGTACTTACCCGGGAAAAGGAAGAATATCACCAAATTTTCCACATAAGTAGCACAACACATAAAGAATGCACACACCCTAAACGTAAAAGAGCCACAAAAATATCGCGATGTGACAGACAAGACAACTGCGTGACGTGGTAACCGGTGTTGTCATGCCAAGCTGTCAACTGGCAGTTTGGCTCGGTTCATGATTTGGGTTGCCATTTGTATATATATCGTTTTTCTTTATGAGCAAAGTTGTGTTTTGAATGTTACGATTTATAACTCTTGTAATACAAAGGAAACATCACATCATTGAAGATTAACTTGATAAAGTCATTACGATTCAGAAATCTATTCGAGCTTTCTAACATAAAAGTTTTCAAGGTCCATATCGCCTTAAATGCTTTATCTGTGGCGATATTAAAGCTGCCAAATATTTGCACCGACTTTAGAGGAGCATTTCCGTACAAGCTTTTAAGTTATTAAAATATATATAACCACATTGAATAAGTACCTCTTTACCTATACCGTAAATATTTTTAAAGCTATTTGCCTGATTTAAGTTTTTAGAAGAAAACATTTTATCGGTGGTTTTAGTTTGGGGTAAAGTTTGGGATTTTCTGGCAACTCGTTACTGCTGTCAGGCTGTCATTTCATGTCAGGTGCCTTCTGTCTGTCACTGTCACCGTGACAATGTTATGTCAACCGGTCGGTGATCGTTCCCTGCGTTGTATTTCGTGTAGTGTTTTCGTATCTAATGTGTTTTTATAAATTTTCATGTGAGGTTGTAATTATCTTAATGCAGTGTATATGTTTTCTATAAGGAGTTTTTAAGAGTTTAAAGACTGTAATAATATTAAGATGATAGCTTCCATAAAAAGGGTCCTACATTGGGGTCCCATATCTGTACTAGGTACTTAAGAACCATTATTTTTCTTCTTTTTTAACTTAAAATTATCAGCTGTACTTGAATAACTTGCACACCTGGGATAAAACATGTTTCCTTATAACCACCCTGCGAAAATATCTTAATTTATTCACAACCACTGAATGTATTTGCTTCAATAATTTTACTCACTTTAATTTCAAACTAACTACAATGCTGTATAGCAGTTAACTAATTGAGTACATGAGCTATTGTTATTGATTTCTTATCTGATCCATAAATCAAGCTGTTTTTTTTTTTAACAAAACATCTACATGGTCTTAATAAAAAAAAACTTAATGTTGTTTTCTTTTCTAGTTATAATAAAGCTGGTGACATGGTGCATGATGCACCTGATCGGCATGTGGTGGCCTCCGCAGGTGTCCTGGGGGGCGTTTGTGCATGCAGGAGGGTTCCTGTTCCTAGCTGCTGGCACCTTGTACTTCTTCCTGCAGTCCATGCTGGAAGGCCCGGGCTTTGTGCCACTAGGTTGGCAGCCTGTAAGTTTTGTTTGTTTATTGAACATAATCATTAAGTCAAGTGACAATGCAATGACATGACAAGGATGATGCATACACACTTAGTCTATTTCTGCTTCAACCGTTTTTTATCAATGAATTAAGTCTTTATGGTGTTAAATCAGTACTATTTTTGTGGAATTATCTTTAGAGTGGAATGAAAGCAACTAAAAAAATTCAAATCAGATTCAATTCTATGTCGTTAATAATAAGGTTGATATTACTACAGGTTTATCTTAGTTACTGCGTTTTGACTTAGAACGGCCGACAGTGGCTTGGCCCAGGGGCTAACAAGCACTCCATTGCGCAAACAAAAAAAAAATATTGTACAATTTTGTTACTTACCATTGAATGAATTTATAATCAATTATAGATTTCATCAATGTTTGGAGTGACACACAATGTTTCCCTTTTACTCTAAATAGACTATTTAGATTGATAGTGTGGAACCTTTAAATAGGTGATTTTTGGTTGCTGTGTTCTGTATTTTGAATTGGTCCTATGTGTACTGCGAGTAATAGAATTTAACAGAGGCTGTTTTTTTTTTTGGCACTTTTCAGTTAGTCTAGTGACTTCTCGTTAATTGACTCCCGTTGTGCATAATAATAACAAGATGGTAGGTGATGATGGATGGTAAACCGAGGGAGCCAGTGTCCAAAACTTTAATGATTTCTGTCTTAAGACACTAAAACCTTTTTTTTTACTTTATATAATATCAGGTTCGAACGGTAAATATAAGTAAACAACAAGTCAGAAATCAATTTATTTATAAATTAATCAGTAATAGGTCCCAAATACGGCTATTAATATCTAAGCCATTACATTATTTATAAAAAACAAATATTATCATAATTTTTTCCACAGTACGTTTACATAAAGTTTATGTTTTAAACTTTTATATATTAATGTGTACGTAATTGAAAGTCAATATTATGAGAAGTCACTATGACAGCTCAAAAATGCCACGAAAAATCCGGCCTCTGGAGATTAATGTTCTGCCCTCATACGTCAAAAGGCGGTATCTCAAAGTCAATAGCCAAAGCCTATACAACCCTGTCCCGTTAGTAATAAAGTTGCACTTGCTACGGCAGTATTGGTAGACATCCCACCGTTTGTCTTGGCAGGGCAGTGTTGCTGTGTCAGACATCAGGTGTGACTGATGTCAAACGCAAACCAATTTTTTTATAAAAAAAAGACTTCAAATATGTATTTGAACTCTTGGTTTCAGCCTAGGAAAGAAGACACAGAGCATTTACAATTTTGTACTATTTGTGAAGGATTCAAAGCACCGCGATCACATCACTGCAAAAAATGTAAGTATCTAACAATCAGATGGTTTAGGGTTCTGTCGAATCGTTATGCAAAGATTTTGCTGTCTATCGGCCCGTCTTCCTGTATATTTGCCACATCAGTTTTTCTCAGCAACTACAGACAGAAGCTATCGATACCTTAGTTCACAGTTGTACTAAATACATTTGAAAAGTTATTGTAATTAGTATTTTTGTGCATTAATAATAAGTTCGTAACTTTACTGGCAAAATAAAATCATTTGATACGATTGTGCACTAAGGTATCGCTATATAACACACTTGAAATTTTACATTATTGTAAAGCTTGCTTGCCTGCGTCTATTATTGATGAAAAAACCATGAAAACTATTTTAATAACATTGAAAAACGGGTCAAAAATGGGGGGTTGGAAAATTTAAGTGACTTTATTACATCAAATGTGGTATGTGGTATCATTTTTACCACGGCATAGAAGCGTCTCGTCCAAATCTCCATATGACTAGGTAGCTAATACGACCAGATCGCTCTGTGACTACATCGCTTTGTGCCTAGATCGCTTTATGACCACATTTTTTTTTCATCTTATGTATATCTTAGCAATGTCGACGGAGCTCCCATTGGCGGGGTTCCTATCCCTGGGCAATCTGTAACGCAAATGAAGTGGTCATTTTGCAACTTGGACTTTTTGAGATGTATTTGCTACCTAGTCGTAACGAGATTGGCCGAAAGCTTTTATACCAAAATGACCTCCTTGATTAGTAATAGTAAATTAACACATTCACTGAAATCAATGCATTATACTGACCCTTTCCTACTACCTTAAACGCGTATGTGCGTCTATACAGTATGCGAGCTTCATATAAAACAAAGCTAGCGGCATCAGAAAAAAACGTCACGTTTATTTATTTATTTATTAACAGTAATGAACTTTTGACTGTACAACCTTGCCAACTAGCTAGAGGTAATATTTAGGTTTCTTTGTAAGGTGGCCACTGTGTTATGAAGATGGACCACCACTGTCCGTGGATCAACTGCTGCGTGGGCCACGCCAACCATGGCTACTTCACCATCTTCCTCTTCTTCGCTGTGCTGGGTTGTCTGCAGGCCTCTGTCGTGAGTTAATGTAGATCTTGACCTAGTATTGCAGGTGGTCACTGTAATGACAGTGCGATATCGATATCGTGAGCTAATAAATAGCTAATAGATCTCGGAGTTATGGATATGGGCTGATAATAAGATACAGTTTCTCAGATTCCTCAAGAGCGTTTGACAAAATCTTACACTCTAATTTTGTTAAAAAGCTTGAAACCTTTGGCATACACGCTGATCTCATAGTAGCTTACTTCTTACTTTCGTGATAGAACCCAAGAAGTGGCAGTCAAAGGCTTATACTTTTTCGTTTGTTTGTATTTCATCTGGCGTCCCTCAAGGCTCCTATTTAGGTCCGTTGTTATTTAAACCCTCATGTTTCTTGGATCCACTTTGGAAATCACTGCTTTAGATGATGATTGTCACTCTTAAATAACAAAAGGCAAGCTTTAAAAATCGTTAAAAATTATGAAAGAAACGTAAATATGATTTTTAAATACCTATTCAACGATTGCCGCCGTATTTAATTTTAATTATTGTCATACATTAAGTGACACTCGCAAGTTTAAAACAAATCGATTGACATAAGAATCATCAAAATCGATCCACACGTTTAGTTTCTAGAGCGCGACACAGGAACAAACATACATACAAACATACATAGGCTGATAAACACATTTCTCTCCTTTGCGTCGCGCACTCGGGTTAAAAATACAGCGTATTGATTGAGTATCTCCCCAGGTCCTCTCGATCTGCATGTACCACGCGATCCACCGCTCGTGGTACTTGCAGACGGGGCTGCGCGCGCCAGTGGCGCTCTCGCTGCCGGCGCTGCTGACAACGCTGCTGGCCGTCGGGCTCTGCATCGGCGTCGTGCTGGCCGTCGGCACGCTGCTCACCTTCCAGGTAAGACACGTGTCCATAAACGCCTCACCTACCCATCTCGTGTTGGATTATAAAAAATGTGGTCAATTAATGCCCGGTTCCTATATTCAAGAAACGAATCGTTTTCCTTACGTGTCGTTAAAATTTGATATTTGCTACGTACCAAATGGGTCAAAATTTAACGAGACTTAAGGAAAACGATTCGTTTCTTGAATATAGGAATCGGCCATAAGTCAAGTGCGAATTAGACTGAGGCACCAAGGGTTCCGTAACGCCACACAGTCGGTATCATTTATTATATTCCAATTTGTATTCGATTTCAAATCGAATCTGCGTGAGCTCAACTCTCACTCGACCATTTTTTAGAACCCATTATTTGATTTTTTTCAGGGTTTGTTATCATACTAAATTTGATGCTTGTATACTGTACCGTTTTTACCATACAACAAAGTCAAAAAACCCCTTATTTTTTTTTTTTTTATTTGTAAAATGCAATGCTGCTGTTTGGCGGTAGGTTAATGGATAAGACGGTGGTAGCGATCCGGACGAACCCTGCACACTGCACAAGGTCCTACCACCCGCAACATGTCCATGTGTCGGTAATATGGAGTGAATCTACTAGCGCTTCGGACAAATCCATCATTGCGATGAAGAAACGCTGCAAGAAACTTCAGAAGAAGGCCTTTTTTTTTTATTATGATCTAATCGTTCAGATGCGCAGCATCCTCCAAAACTGCACCACCATCGAGGAGTGGATCGTGGAGAAGGCGGTGGGGCGGCGCGCCGAGTTAGGGCTGCCCCCCTTCGTGTTCCCCTACGACCTGGGTTTCAGGAGGAACGTCAAGCTGGTCCTGTGGGGCGGGCGGTACGACGGACTTAGCTGGCCCGTTAGAGACGGGTGCCAGGAGTATGATCTAACTGTAAGTGTTTTGTGTATGCTATAGCGTTGGTATTTGTTTAGGCTATATCGAGTGTCCAGAAAATATAGGCTCATTACTATTATTATATTATTATATTATGGTTTTTTGTTTTACGAATAAATAGACAATGTATTGGCACGTGGGTAAACTATTTGGTCGCGTTTTTTATTTGATAGTAGGTTTTCTAGCGGTGGCTCTTAGTTGGGCTGTTTAAGATATATCAACTCTAAAAGAAGGGGGCGGGGTTTTTTTCTAATAGTTATTCGTTTTTATTGAATAGGGAATATGCATGGATTTTTTCAATCGCATTTCGCAACAAAATATGAAAATTCAGTAATAAAGATCAACTAATACGGATGATACAAGGATTTCAAACTGTTAATTAGACGGCGATTAGACAGAGAGATCCGATATGCACTGTGACGTCATGTAACTGGTCGGCCATGTCAAATTCTGATGGAAAGAAATAGTAACAAAACTTCTCTTAGTTATTTTTAAAGCTATACTTTAAGACTACGCCGAGCGTACGCCGGATGTACAGTGGCGCCCTCATTACTTTTGTTGTGTTTTCTAATTAACTAAAGAATTTCCTTGGAACCAAACAAAATGTGTTTGTAGCGCAAGTATAAACACAACTTATAGGGTATATCATATAGTTTAATAACAATTCACCTTCGAGTTATTAACTTAACGAAAAAAAGTGGCCACCTTTTCCCGTTAAGCTGACTACTCAAAGGGTAATTGTTATTAAAGTTTGTTACGTATCCCATAAATTGTGTTTATACTTGCGCTACAAACACATTTTGTTTGGTTCCAAGGAAATTCTTTAGTTAATTAGAAAACCCAATAATAGTAATGAGGGCGCCAATGAACGCTCGGCGTTTGCTCGGCGCAGTCTTAATTGACAACATTTCATTTTGGTGACACCTGCAAATTACTATACGAATCGAAAGGGTTTTACCTCCTGAACACGGCAAAATATTTATTTAGATTTATTTTTCTTTATTTTCAAAATTACAAGTAAGTTAATAAAAATATCGAGTTTTACCAATACTATGCCTGAATAGATATAATACCATTGCCTTTTTCACGAGAAAAAAAGCTGTCATACTTCAAATTAGACATTGACACTATTGACAGATGGATAGAGACTTAGGGCCACTTGCACGAAAAGTTTAACCCAGGGTTAAGACACTAACTCGAGTTAAAATGACATTTGTTGTATGAATCTGACGTTTACTAACCCGAGTTAGTGTCTTAACCCAGGGTTAAACTTTTCGTGCAAGTGGCCCTTTATCGGTTGACATGATACTTTTTTATATACAGATTGGACTAACGTAATATGTCCATTGTGTCGTAGAAATGAAGTTACGCCCTTTTAGAATAAGTACATCTTAATAAATTAATAATAAAATAATGATTCATTCTAGAGAAAATTTAAAACTATTAGTGTCTTTCTCCTTCCAAACAGTATCTATAAAACGAATAAAATTAAAGTCTTGAAAATATGAAATCTTGTCAATTGAAGCTGTGAAAGAAAGTGTTGAATGGTCTGTATTGTGTCCAGCGCGAGCAGCAAGCGCAGAAGGCGGACAAGCGGCTGCGCTCGCGCCTGTACACGGCCACGGCGCCCTACTCGGGCCGCTGGGTGCCGCTGCGAGCGCACCCGCGCGCCGCCGCTTCCTACGTCTGCAGCGACGAGCCCCGCCTGCCGCTACGCGTCGGCGACATCGTGCGGGCCACCAGGCAGAAGAAGTAAGCATATACACCACGACAATCTTCTAAACTCTACACATACATACATACATAAACACGCCTTTATTCCCAGAGTGGGGTAGGCAGAGCTACAGAATTTCCAACAACTATAAAAACTTTTTGATAATTCTGTAACCACACTTTGTACACTTAGGCGAAGATGTTTACCAGTGTATTAGTGACAGGTTGCAAGCCCATCGCCTAAAAGTACTACACGCCTTTATTACCTTAGTCGGCTTTTACGACATCCACGGAAAGATACGGAGTGGCAATATTCTAATCCGGCTACCACACTCAAACTCTGATTTAAAAAAAATATATAAGGGGGGGGGGGGACAATCTCACACTAATTGACTTAGTCCCAAACTAAGCTCTAGGCTTGTACTATGGGTACTAGACAACGATATAAATACTTATATAGAGAAATATATACTTAAATATATAGAAAACATCCATGATTCAGGAACAAATATTCGCACTCATCACACAAATATCTGCCCTTACCGGGATTCGAACCCAGGACCACTAGCTTCGTAGGCAGGGTCACTACCCACTAGGCCAGCGCGTCGTCTGATTCAAACTCAACATCAAAGATCTACTACATATTTGTCACTGTCAAAGTAACTTGCATTGTCAGGTATTTCAGATATAGCCTACCTAGGGTAAATCGTCAATAGCTGGCCACTTAAGAAAGTATCATTTAGTTACTAGCCATCAAATTTCTTACTGTCATTGTTAGTAAAGATACTTGGACAGTACTCCGGGTAATAATTCAGGATCTAGGCATTCTAGTATAATCGCAAAAATGACATTAAATCTACTGCTCTACACATTTAATTTCAAAGTGGCCAGTTACCGGAGGGTGGCCAGTAATAGGTGATTTACCCTATTTGTGTTATAAATTACATTTATATTAAGTTTATAAACACGGACCTAAAACTGGTTGCCTGTAAAGTCGGTTTTACGGGCGAAGATTTTACGTGACAACGTCTTTTTCTCGGTAGAATATTTATTGATATGAATATAATTAAATTGCACAATAGGAACAAGGAATTGAATGAAAATAAGAATTGCACAAATTTTAACTATAGAAATATATTTTGTTTACTAAAACATTGTACATGTAAACTTAAACTTAACTAATTTCTATTTGAGTGATTTTGTTGAGGATAGGTACTGGAAGTTGAAGGCATTTGCTCGTCCGTTTCCATTGTTTTGAGAGTGGTGATTCCTGTTGAACATTTGAAATTGAATGGATGAATTTTTAATTTTAAAGAATCAATTTGAAAATCAAAACACTTATTCAGATCGAAGGTTAAAATTTTTGCTAAATAAATTTGAAATTAATTAAAATTTGTAATTGTAAATGATGAAGTTGAAAATTAAAACATTTACTTAAATTAGATGTTAAAATTCTTGCTCAACACAGTTTAAATCAAGTTTTCTTATATCTGCCACTTTTTCTTAATATTTGTAATTTTAAAGAATCAATTCGAAAATCAAAACATTTATTCAGATCGAAGGTTCAAATTTTTGCTAAATAAATTTGAAATTAATGAAAATTTGTAAAATAATAATTAATTAATTAATTAATTTTAAACTAATAATTTACTTAACACTATCAACATTTATCAATAGTATGACATAACCTATAAACTCAGTTTCTCAACTTTTGTGTCAATCTAACAATTAATCAATCAATCATAGTTTACGATAATGAAATATCAGTGTACAATTATTTACCTTTATTGTTGTAGTTGTTGTAAATGACGAATCTAAGCACTCCACATTTTCACTACAGACACAGCTGACGATACTTTAACCACACGTGTGAACTTGTATTATGACGCTTTCTTGTTTTTCCAACGCCAAGAACGTTCGAGAAAGACAAAGACAGAGACACAAGCATGCGCCGATTCAATGCGCCTAATTCTCTAGTGCTGCGCGCGCGGCAGACCGATCATAGTTGAGTGGGAGAGAGACGCAAGGCATTCGGCGGGCCTCTCTCTCGTTCGGTGACTCATCGTAACGTTACCGAGCGTTACACTTTTTCATAAGTGACTCCCAGCCGCAACCTAATTTAAGACGTTGTCACGTCAAAAACAATACAGACGTAACGTTACACTAAAAAGGTGTGAAGCATGCAAGGTCCGCACTTTTGTTCGTTATACACGACTTACCGCACGCACACAGATACATTAGACAACGTGTCGTGCCACAGCACGAGTGACAGTTGTGTTCACGCACACAGTCAACCATTTTGCATGCTTTACTTATGATTAGACGAGGTTACGTTCAATTTTTTTTGGGCTGTGTTTATAAATAGATGTGGCTAATTTAGAAACAGTGATATGAAAATTGAAATATTTTAATAACCGGTCATCTGTCAGATTTGTAATTTACCGTACCGAGGTTACAGCTCAGGATCTAAAACGCCACCAAGGCGACTAAGTCAGAGCCCAAGAAGCTTTTCATCATGAGAAGCTTGTGCCCAGCAGTATTCAGGCTAATTATGCAAGGTCTTTCCGGATCTCTTTCATCCTTATTCTTGTTCGTTTGGTCGTTTGCTCCACTTTACGCAGCTTCTCTTTTGGAGTTAAATCGAGTTGAGTCGAGTCGAATAGTGCGAAACTATACATACATAAACTCTCGCCTTAATTCCCAGAGTGGTGTAGGCAGAGCTACAGAATCACCAACAACTCTAAAAACTTGTTGATAATTCTGTAACCACATTTTGCACACTTAGGCTAAGATGTTTACCAGTGTATTAGTGACAGGTTGCAAGCCCATCGCCTAACAGTACTATACGCCTTTATTCCCTTAGCCGTCTCTTACGACATCCACGGGAAGATATGGAGTGGCACTATTCTAACCCGGCAACCACACGGCAAACTAACTATACATATTAGTCAACTATACATATTATAAGGTAAAGTATACGTGGATGCCATAATGAGGCACTTATGGTGTTGCAGGCACTGGTTGTTCGGCGAGCGCCTGCTGGCGGACGGGCGGGAGGGGCGCGGCGGGCGCGGGCCGCGCGGCTGGTTCCCGCGCGCCGCCGCCGTGCCCACCGACCGGCTGCACGCCAAGCCCGACTAGCTGCCCACGCTACCCCGCACTGCGGGGCACCATTCATCTCGCTCGGCTGACGATCACTACCAGCACTGTTATATTTATACGTACGTGAGCTCCTTAGTTGCCTTATGATGTTAACAAGATTTTGACTTAAAAATTATAACTCGAGCGATTACCGATAAAAGTTAGGACAAAAACTTGCAAGCCAGTGTAAACTGCCATTAGCGGTAATCGGACATTTTGCCAAAAAGTTTTTTTGCCGGTTGGAATAGCGGTTTCATAGTGATGTTTTTTATTTTTGCTATGTCAACTTCATGGCAACTTTTTCTAGATAATTCAAATAACTGAACAAGTACGAGCACAGGAGACCATTTACTTGTGTTGTACCCAAATAAGTGCCAACACACACGATACACTTCGTTCTAGAATGAGAACGCCTACCAAAAGCCCCAATTACCTCTAATAATTACGTTTATGCAAAAAACTAAAAGGTTATATCCAAAGTGATACTATTCGAAGAATTTTTTCACTGCTTCACATTATTATAATAATGGAGACGAGGTAAACATTATAAAAAAAAGTCGCAAATGAAAAATGTTGTGTTTTTTTTTTAAACTACTTTACTATCTCATGGCAGGCAATGACATCTAATGTCAATCAGCCCACACAACACCATGGCGTGTTTAAATTGAGATATTGAACCAGAATTTAACTTATGACTGCCGTGGTTTATTTTATAGTAAATATAATAATATTAAGTAAACAAAAGCAATAGGTACTTAGTTTTACCTTCCATCAACCGCCAAATGTCAAAAAAAAAACTAAACACGCATTTTTACAATTTACAGTAGGACTATTTATATTCGCCATTGCTTTTTGAGTAATTTTATATCGACATCGAGATTTTTTAAACATAGGTAACACGTGTTATAGACTGTAGTTAAACAACTTTTTAGGTCGAAGCTACAATTTGAATTTAGACTTGACTGAAATATTCTGTGAAAACAAAGCTATGTTAAGACTCCGCCGAGCAAACGCCGAGCTTCCAGTGGCGCCCTCATTACTATTATTGTGTTTTCTAATTAACTAAAGAATTTCCTTGCAATCAGACGATACGTTTTTGTAGCGCAAGTAAAAACACAATTTATGGGATACGTTACAAACTTTAATAACAATTACCCTTTGAGTAGTCAGATTAACGGGAAAAGGTGGCCACTTTTTTCCGTTAAGTTGATAACTCGAAGGTGAATTGTTATTAAAGTTGTGTTTTTATTTGTAGTACAAAAACCTTCCGATCAATTTCAAGAAAGTACTTTACTTTATTAGAAAACCCAATAATAGTAATGAGGGCGCCACTGTACATCCGGCGTACGCTCGGCGCAGTCTTAAGATTTACTCATGTATTATGTCTCTCAACATTCCTTAAAAAAAAAAAACGTAGGGAGCATAGTTGGAGTAATAGTCACTCAGTCTTTCTAGAACATAATAATATGTAGAGCATAATCATACGAATAAATTAGCTAATCGATGGGTAGTAAACCTGACTGAAGAAGCAACATTATATATTACCAACATGACCGACAAAAACAATGTCTTATATTTATTAAGACTGCGCCGAGCAAACGATGAGCGTCCAGTGGCGCCCTCATTACTTTTATTGGGTTTTCTAATTAACTAAAGAATTTCCTTGGACCCAAACAAAATGTGTTTGTAGCGCAAGTATAAACACAATTTATGGGATACGTAACAAACTTTAGTAACAATTACCGTTTGAGTAGTCAGCTTAACCGGAAAAGGTGGCCACTTTTTTTCGTTAAGTTAATAACTCGAAGGCGAATTGTTATTAAACTATATGATATACCCTAAAATGTTTTTGTACTACAAACAAAAACATTTTGTCCAATTTCAAGAAAATACTTTAGCTTATTAGAAAACACAATAAAAGTAATGATGGCGCCACTGTACATCCGGCGTACGCTCGGCGCAGTCTTAACTAAGTTCTCCAATCAAAACCGTACATGAGACAAGATTTCACGTTTAAGATTTACTATCATGTACTATGTCTGTCAGAATTCCTTAAAGGGTGGATCAACTTTTTGTTGTTGTTATTCTGTCCCGTAAGCCAGGAGACAACAGGAAGGAGTTTCTTAGAAAAACTATTATAATATATACTTCTAGCACACTGAGGAGAAAGGCCATAAAATAATGGGTTTGTACTTGCCAATAAAACTGATTTTTAGTGGACTTATATCCTTTGAAATCACAGTTTTAAAGAGTGAGTCAGGAGACGTCTCCATGGCAACGAGCTACAAAGAAAAGTTGATTGACCCTAAAATAAAATAAAAACGTAGGGAGCATAGTTGGAGTGATAGTCACTCAGTCTTTCTACAACATAATAATATGTAGAGCATAATCATACGGATAAATTAGCTTATCGATGGGTAGTAAACCTGACTGAAGAAGCAACATTATACAACGTGTTACAAAATACCCGTAAAGCCGAAAGGGGGTTAAATGGTACCTTATAATAAGTCCATTTACAATATTTGAGAACCGTACTATCACCGCATGACTTACCGGCAAAAAAAATAAAACCATTATTGCTTTCATTGATGTGAAAACCCTATTTCAGTAAAATTAAAGAGTAAACTACGCAGATTGTTTATGTACATTTTTACCTAATTCGTGAAACGATTAAGAGACATACTAACAAAATGTACAGAATTCGATTAGATAGATATTACAAGTCGAGTTTTGGAAGATTTTAAAAGACCTAAACTACTTACGAAGAAACCTAAACTAGCACTTACTTTTTCGTAAAGAACGTCAAAATTACAGGAACGGCTCAAAGTGAGCTCTGCCTTGTTCAATGCACAACCTCGCTCGTCGGGATATGGTTTTAAACCCATTTAAGTTGAAAAATTATTAAATTAGTAGGTAGGCCTCTCTGTTAAAATAATCTATGCTAACTCCGGTTCCCTGACATGACAGCTTACTAGGGTTGACAATATTTTAGGCTTTGATAATTTATTAGATTTTTTACGGGGTATTTTGTAACACGTTGTATATCAACATGACCGACAAAAACAATGTCTTATATTTATTCAATCACATTTGTACTTGGGTGTAACGTTATACATTGTGATGCGATCTCAATTTGTTACAGTTACAGTTGTTTTATGTCACGAAAGTGGGTGGGCCATACTTGTAGTTGTAACACGAATAGACACGCACACTAAGGCGTCGCTTAGCGACGAAAGCTACGCACTCATAGACAACGTGCACGTGCATCTACACACACACAAGTGTGGCGTTCGTGAAATAAAACAACTGTAAGATCTCTCTGTATATTTTATAGCTTAAGTTTGTCCTTTGTCATTTTCATAAATCAAAAATAATCGGCTTATGATTTGACCTTCGTTGCAACTGCTCAACTTCAAAAAGGGATATGAAAACATGTATTATTCTTACATCTTAGCCTAATTTTGCAAAATGGAGTTACAGAATTATCAACAAAGTTTTAGGCTGCGTTTCCACCAGAGATGTGCGAGGATGCGTTGCGAGGGATGTGTTTATCATGAACCAATAGAAACACTTCATTTACCTATCCTCGCTTAGCTTAGCTCTGGTGGAAACAGCTCAGCGGAGCGAGGTTTTCGTACATACAAAACAAAAGAAGGGAGTGTTGCTCGGCGGCGTCTGGCTCCGCTCCCGCCTCACCGCACCCCGCCCGCTTATTTAAAAAGAGCCTCGCACCGCTCAGCTACCTCGCACATCTTTGGTGGAAACATTCACACCGTTACACCTCCTCGTTACACAGCCTCGCGCCAGGGATTGTAACCGGTTACAAATAAACCGGTATTTATTTAGGTTAAACCGGTTAATTATTTGGGTTACGTTCCAACGAATTGGTTACGCTCACAGGGAGCGAAATGCATTTACCGGTTATAACCGGTTAGAGAGCGCTTCCGTCATTCACCCTTGTCTCGGCTCACACGGAAGGAGCGCTCTCTAACCGGTAAATGCATTTCGCTCCCTGTAAGCGTAACCTTTATTATGGGTTAGGCTCTAATAGTGTGGCTTTAACCGCTACGGAAAATAAACCGGTTTTCAATCCCTGCCTCGCGCCGCTTAGCTACCTCGCACATCTCTGGTTGAAACGCAGCCTTAGAGTTGTTGGTAATTCTGTAGCTCTGCCTACCCCACTCTGGGAAGGCATCAGTTATGTTTATTATCCTTACTTGTTATTGAAACATTTATTGAAAACAGTCTATACATATTTTAGAAAACTATTTTCTTATTTTTTTTACTTCTTATACGTATTTTGTAACTCTTTGCCTGTTGATTTTCTTTGTGCCTAAAACCTTAAAGATCCAACAAATGTCAAATAGGTACCAAAATACTATAATAATTTAATAAAAATCTTAAAATTTTGTAAATGTAATGCCTATTCCTCGGTACAGTTTTTAATTATGTAGGTTATTTAACTATTTGTAAGAAAACTTTGTATCGAAAAAAAACTATTGTATTGTGAATTACATTGTTAAGTGTATTTGGTAGTTATGTACATTTATTTATATGAATAAATACATTTTTTCCAAGTGTTGTTTATTATTAAAATACTAGCTACTTTATTCCACCGATTTAGTACACTTTGGTTGGTTTAATGGCTTCTCTTCACAATCGGCGATCACAGACGATTACGGGCGAGCACGATTGTGTAGAGGGCGTACTCGGCTGTACTCGGCTGTACTCGCCGATCATCGTCTATGATCGCCTGCGACCCGTCGGTTGTCGGTTTTTCGGGCACGCATCAAAGGGAATCGTGGCGTGGTGCGTCGAGCTGCCCACACGATCGCCGATCATTCATTCGTGTTCAAAGAAGTTATACTTTTAAAAAACATACATTGTAGCAGAAAAAAATAGAAATTGTGTTTTTAATTTATTTTAGAATGTTGTATGTTCTTATAAATATCAGGATTGTCTACGAAACTTGGCACTCATTGTATGTCTATTATTTATTTTAACTACTTATACCTTGTTCTATTACGGTGAATACTCAAACACCACCATCTTCTTTTCTTCCATTTTTTTTTACAACTTTTCGTTGGAGTACGTCAACGTAGTGGTTGTATACCGCCATTAAATAAATGGTTGCAGCAGCAACACATTCCACGTCCAATTCCATGTCCATCTTGTTCGCTAGCCGTTCGACAACTGCGACGACGATCGTGGTGGAAGCTTGTACACGATGATCGTGCCGATTATAGACGATCACGCGATCAACGATCATCGCCGATAGTGTAGTACGGCCATAATGAAATATAACACGATTAATGTGTAAAATTTTATTGTGCATTAAAGTATACGTAAATCTAAGTATAAAATCACTTCGTTACAAAGCACAATGGAAACAGAACTCTACATTAAATTCTTCTCAAGCATAAAACTATATTAATTCCAATAAAACGTTATTTTATTATCACGGGCTTAATTATAATTAATAAATGCAGTTAAATCTCGCATACAGACAAACTTTGATTTGTAGATTTTTTTTAAAGTTTGTACTGCCTCTCATTCAAGCTCACTTTCTTATTTAATAATTTATAAACGTCAAATAAACACTTCACTTTGAACTCTATAAATTGACGAACAACTTTAAAAACATTGTTACAAAACTTCATAGTTATTAAGGCATCGGAAATATTATTGATGTTAATCCTTAAAAGTAGTACTCCTAATATAAATGCACCTTTAGTTCACTTTGAGAGCTGCCGCACTCTGGGCTCCCGAAACGGCCACAGCTACTTATAAGCCTCTGGGCCCCTAGTAGCTTCAAGTTGTTAACGTTGATATATCATACAGTCAAAACAGTGGCGACTTTCATTTAATATTGAAAGGCATTACTTTAGCGATTAAAGACCTTTATTGTAAACCGGATTAGATTTAGGTCTACTGTAAAAAAAAAAGTTTTTTGCGGCAGCTCTTCATGCTGTATTAAGAAAATGATCCTATTTAAATGAGATGCCCATCTCAAGACGAGTCGGACAACTTAAGATTAGTTTATTAACACTGGTCGGCAAGCGAGCTAAGATCTAATACTCGTTATCCTCGTCCAGCTCCCCCTCAGTGGAGTCGACCCCCACTTCTTCGTAGTCCTTCTCCAGCGCGGCGAGGTCCTCGCGTGCCTCCGAGAACTCCCCCTCCTCCATACCCTCGCCGACGTACCAGTGCACGAACGCGCGCTTGGCGTACATCAGGTCGAACTTGTGGTCAAGTCTGGGGATTAAGGGGTTTAGTTGAATTGGGGTAACCCTGGATACATCGACTTTTTTTAGAATGCAATTCAATATAGGTCAATAGTCATAATGATGAGAATAAAATCTGTTTAAGAGTTTCACATATTTCAAGTAGGTAACATACATACAGACATACGCGGAGTGGGACTTTAATCGACCGAACAAAGTAAGGTCTTAGAGTCAACTTAGAGGCCATCCGTATGTTAAGTTCGACGATAACTTGGGCGTTATTAAAACGATCTTACGAAATTTGGTAGAAGAGCAATCGTAACAAATACAATGTTTACCTAAGTTCGAAGATAAGCAGGATGACACAGAGTTAGGGAGGAAATCGTGAGATCTCTTGTGTGCATGTAGGTAATGATGTAATGAACAATGAAACCGCCTGACCTGGCCCAAGCCTCGGCGATGGCAGTGGTGTTGGACAGCATGCAGACGGCGCGCTGCACCTTGGCCAGGTCCCCGCCCGGGACCACCGTCGGCGGCTGGTAGTTGATGCCCACCTGTGAGGGACAGACATCAGTTAGCCAGAAACTGGACCTTCTAGAAACACGTAGAGTCTCATAGGTGGTTGATTTCATTTATTACCTTACAATGGTTCAATTTGCTGTTTTTTTACAAAACGAATTCTTTTGCTTTTTCCTTCCCACTACAATTACTAGACAAAGACCGAGTAAACCTGTTCAACGCAGTCTACTCTCGTGACAAGCATCATACAAACGATACTCGTATGCAAAATTTATATGAAAGAAAATCATTGTAAATCTGTTCCTTTGACATGCCCTAGGCTTTCAAATTATTATTTTACTGGACATATTATGTTGATGACGTTCTCTCTTCCATGCCAAAGATATGCACCTTCTGCTATTCCTTTTCTTGTTATTTCTCATGTAAATTACCCTGGATTTCACCCTAGATAATCTTGATCGTTTACCTTGAATCCTGTGGGGCACCAGTCCACGAACTGGATGGTCCGCTTGGTCTTGATGGTGGCAATAGCCGCATTAACGTCTTTCGGAACCACGTCTCCTCTGTACAGAAAAAAAACATGTATCTACCTTCTTATGGATCTTTATAAAATAGATTCGCTATTGTATAAAGGAAATCTATGGAGGTGACTATACGTTACCTGTACAACATGCAGCAAGCCATATATTTTCCGTGACGTGGGTCGCATTTAACCATCTGAAATAAGATTTTTTATTTTATATATCATGATTTGTCTTGTTATCCATGTTTAAATGGCCAAGCGCAATAAAGATGATTCATGGCTTCTGAAAATGTATTTTTACGGTATACTTAGCGGTCGAGACTATAGGGTTCCATAATAGTATGAGGAGCAAATCGAATCAACTACCTTGGGTGTGCTCTAAATTATCACGTTTGATCCGCATCCAACTGCCGCAAACCAGCGTAACTCGAAGAATTTACTGATCTTTTCTAACACTGACAGTACATTTAGTGACACCCATATATACTCGTACCTAACCTATTCTTAAAATGAGCTATAGATGAAATGCTCGAAAAGATTGAAATTAAATCAATTGCATAATCTGTGAAGAAATGTAGAAGACACGAATAGTCATTGTTTGAAATACTATCAGTCGGTGGAGTATGTGTTGGTGTTGCCCATAAGATTACTAAAACTGTACCTGGTTCGCGGGCTCGAAGCAGGCGTTGGTGATCTCCGCTACAGTCAGCTGCTCGTGGTAAGCCTTCTCCGCGGAGATGACGGGCGCATAGGTGGCCAGCGGGAAGTGGATGCGAGGGTACGGCACCAGGTTGGTCTGGAACTCCGTCAGGTCCACGTTCAGCGCGCCGTCGAAGCGGAGCGACGCCGTGATTGAGGACACGATCTGGAAGAAAGTTTTGGTAATTTAATGAGGAAACTTAAGAGTACCACTTTTATTATGTTCTTCATCGTTATTTTTCAAGGAGAAATTGTAGACTTCGCTTCGCAATACCATAACTCCATGACAGGGACTGGACTACAAAACAACAACTTTTAGTGAGTTCATAGTAAATATCACTAATATATATAAAAAATGTTTAATATTACAATGAAGAATATAAAAAAGCCATCTTTTAGGGTTGGCCACGCAGTTGCAATGATTGTTTTAATTCATTGAACGTTATTTTCTGCTGAAACTATTATCTTTTCAGGACATCTTAAACATTAACTACGTAGGTTAGGTTAGACTACCGACTACCGATGAAAAAAAAAACTCATTAGGAAGGAGAGAAATACTTTTCAATGAAATGAAAATTCTGCTTAATGATATGTTCGTTGCAAAATGTTTCGATAAAATAATAACCTCAGCTACATGGCGTTTCATGTCGTCAACACATTATTTCAAAACTAACTAAACTCTAAAAAACAGCCAAAGCTACCTGTCCAATAAGCCTGTTGAGGTTGGTATAAGTCGGGCGTTCAATATCCAGGTTCCGCCGGCAGATATCGTAGATGGCTTCATTGTCCACCATGAAGGCGCAGTCGGAGTGCTCCAGGGTCGTGTGGGTCGTCAGGATCGAGTTGTAGGGCTCCACCACTGCTGTCGACACCTGAGAACAGTAGACGTAGAAGAGGAACGTTTAAACCTTCCCGAAACGGGTAAAAAGGAAGTCCATTTGGCAAACCTTCGGACAAGTTAATTTGAACATTTAATCAAATTCAACACAAATGCCGATATTTGCGAAGCTTGCAAAAGCAATCAGATTACCTAGCAAGAGATAAATAATTATTAGTATCAATAGGTTGCTTTTTTAGCTGTTTTGGGACCTTCAAGACGATTCAAGAGATGTAGGTGTTCTATTAGGGAATTAATTTAAGATCTCACAAACTGTTTAACTTAACCTCTCCAAATACAGACACCATATTCGTGTATCGTTTGTTTTCAGATTATATTTAAAGCACTATTCAACCCTTATTGCATTATAAGTATATATGATCATATTGCTCCGCCTTGTAAATGTGGTTAGTAAATCATTTTCTCGCTTCTCAGAGTCAGTAGTTAAAAGTCTTTGTACCTGAGGCGCGGGGTAGATGGAGAACTCCAGCTTGGACTTCTTGCCGTAGTCGACGGAGAGGCGCTCCATCAGCAGCGACGTGAAGCCGGAGCCAGTGCCACCACCGAACGAGTGGAACACCAGGAAACCCTGGAACAATCAGCATCATCGAGTCAAAAGATGTCAGGTACTGGACGCCGGTATCGATTAAGTTTTACCAAATGACATCCAATTCTGTGATGTCTAAATTAATCGAATGCCAAAACGTGCGTCGTAACTAGATTATTATTGAGATATTAAGATGGCTATTCTAAAGTTATTATGAAAAACTATTAAGGAGAGTCCTCACTGAGTATAATGAAATAACTATTTCCACAGTTTTTTTCTGACCAATTTAAGTGGATGGGCTTTTCTCTAAGGCTTTTCTTAAACTAAGATTGAGGGTTGCCTATTTATATTATCTGCCTTAGACATCGTAGCACCAGAACGAATGGACGGATTCGACTTAATGCGTATTTTTGCTTTGTTACTATGGTTATTGACTTCGAAGCTAGATTCGATGGAAACCAGTTAAATCGTCCAAGAGTTATCACCTCTCAAAGTAGGTCTCATTACCTAGGTCAAGAGTTTTCAAAAAGGTTTCCTTTTATCTCTTCCCATCCTCACCTGGAGCCCAGTGCACTGGTCAGCCAACTTCCTCAGCCTGTCGAGGACTACGTCGACGATTTCTTTGCCGATGGTGTAATGCCCACGCGCATAGTTGTTGGCGGCGTCCTCCTTACCAGTGATAAGCTGTTCTGGATGAAACAACTGCCGGTATGTGCCAGTGCGCACCTCGTCTGGAAACAGAAAGGCGAGTTTTGATTATAACTACTAAAGTGAAGAAGAAATGGGGGACAATAGAGAATACAAAATAATTGCTTTTGCTCTCAATGAACTCCTTTCATACAATAGTTTCATAGAACACTTTGAGTCATGTTAGGGCAGCAAACGACAAAAATAAAATTCAGATACAAACCTAACACCAAAACGCTACAATCTCTGCTTTATTATTTAAGCTTGTAGCTAAGTACAGTGACATAACTCATTAATGAGTTAGTAGGTAGGGTCTGTTTTGCTCGCTCTCATATGCTTTTATGCTATTAATATAGTCCAACCGTTTCTACCCGAACCTGAAAGACTTTACGTAGGTAAATAAATTCAAACTTAATTGCACTACGAGTATTGGTACACAGAAAAGTACAAATGGCGGACAAGAGTATGACTCACGTAAGTAACTTTATAGCTCAAAAACGTCAATAAACCTTAAGCACTTCAATTGAAAGCATCTAAATCCGGCGAGGAAATACGATATTAAGTTTATTAAAGCACGAGATTAAGATCTTAATTAGAGAAAGCACTCAGTCACGAGACTCACGAGTAACTCAACGAGTTGATTAAACGCATTCAGTTACGTTACAGCGTCTGCGCAGATTAATGTGCACTCGTGGTTCGTTTAGCAAGGTTTTGCGATTTGTATAATATAATCATTTTAAAATTAAAGGAACCCCTTTTCCTCCATCAAGGTACCTTAAAAGGTTTTTTTAATCATCGATGATGAATGATGAAGATACATAGTCACGTCAAAAATCTATCAGTGCTTCCTCAAGACTAAGTAGGCGCCGCAAGAAACACAACCGCACTCTATTGGCGGTAAAAAGATATCGTTTTTCACGTTATGGTATTGTTTTTACCTCGTTCGCCTTTGCTTTCAAATAACTAAGAACTATCAAAATGTTGACAATACGATAAAAGCTGGCCTATTGCCTAACGTATTCGGAATCGCAATCGACTTCAAAATGGAATAATTGTTTTCATTTTGAAAGCTGACACCTTCGGGCTGTCAAAATTAAAACGGTTGCGATTGCAAGTACGAGTACGTTAAGCAATAAACCAGCCAGGTTAAAGACTATGGTTTCCACGGTTAAAAGAAACCTGTATCACTGACCGTATCAAATCACGCTTATTGAATGCTCCAGTTTTACGCGAACACTAAAAACTAGCTAACGCAATAAAACTGCAACGTGCAACGTTTTTTAGGAACAATGCGATTCATGGAACCCTGTTTGAGTGTGATTTTCGTGGGAATTATCAACGCTAAGTTAGCGATTTTCGTTAATCGACAAAATGTATTAGTTTGACGTGAGCTGATGACAGATCGCGTCAAGTCCACCGCGTATTTCAACGAGTCGAAAATAAATGTTAGCAGCGATTGCATCTTGGCTAGACTTGAGTACTGACACGCCGAAAAAGCTTTCAATCAAAGCGATGACAGCAGTCCCCAGTTACCATGAAGCGGTTTCGTACAGTCTCAGCCTTATTTTTTGCTGCGAGTAATGTCTAGATTGTTATCTGAATCAAGATCGCTACCCAGTCTTTAATGGTAGGTAAATAAAATATGTTTTAAATAAGTACCTAAGTGTGTTTTTAGTTGTTAGTTGTTACTAGGAGTGTCATCATAGATAAGCTTTATTTTTTGCTATATGTATAGTTGGTAAACAAATATCAAAAACTTTGCTAAAGCAGATAATGCTCAGAAGGTTTTCGTGGCTACAAGTGCTGTAACTATGTAGGTACATGTATGTACATGTATGTATGTAAACTCTTTATTGCACATAAAACAATTACAAATTCGTACATAAATTAAGATTAACATGTACTGTGTTTATACGAACACAAAAACTATCTCCAAAACTACAAGTATAGGCTAATTTTCTTATTCTTTCTTATTCTAATTCTAATTTGATGATTTTGGTGTTATCTTTGATGATTTTTAGTAGGTCTAAGCTAAGCATTTTAATCGCAACTTAGTCGCAATTTTCTTTTTAACTACCTACTTATACATCCTACGCAATCACCATAGATAAGTTAAAACAAATCATCCTCCGTATTACGTGTATTTCATAACTTTGTCGGCGTGTAATACGAGTATATAATCATTAACCATGCTAACTTACTGCTAGTAGTACTTAATACTTAGTAATACTAGTAATACAATGGCGACTCGAGGCGAAATTACGAAGCTTTAAGGATTCCTTGTTGACTACATAACCCTAAACACAGGCAGTAAGGTCTTTATCCTTGCTTTTTGTTAGGCTTATTATTGCATCAATGGTTACATCTAATAAAAAATCTATTCGAAAAACTTGCCTCAACCTAAAATAAGTCTAAATCATCAATCAAAATGCCATTAATACGCTTTCTTTATGCATTATAGACGCAAACCATGCAAAACGGTGGGAAAAATGACATATGCAAAGTTGCTTACAAGACATATTTACTTATAGCCGAAGGCGCGACGTGGTAACTTCGTTCGGGTGTGACACGTAGCGATGCGTAACGCTTAGGTTTCTAGTGTGTCTATGAGACAAACACTCATATTTAGCTTAGGACGGTGGAACAGAAGTAAGTAGCTGTATTTTAGTACCATGTCGCAGATATTGATACACTAAACCACTCTCACCTTAAAATCTGTCAATATACGCACCTTCGGTAGGACAAGGACGCAATTGCCCCTATAAACATATAGTACATTGTGCCCTTGTTCTACCGACGCTGCGATATATGGAATTGACTTAGGTACCTATGTACTAAGACGACCGCACGACACTCTATGCGGGCTGTACACACTAGCTCGGCCTGTCTCGGGGTGTCTCGACGAGAGTATAAATTTATACTGCTTTCAACTTGTCTCGTATATCGTACCCAGACCTTTATAACGTTATGAATAATATCGTTATCATAACGTTATATTTCGTCAGTGCTCAAAATTCCGTTTAAATATATCGATATTTTTTCATAACGTTATGCTACACCGTAACTGAAATCCTAATAACGTTATACTTAAATAACGTTATAATAAAATAATAACGTTATGAACTACGCGCTGTTGCCGCTCCTCAGGTAGGCATTTTGCGTAACTGGCCGACTGGCGCGTGCACCGGCGCTGGATTCATGCATTGCGCGACGTTGCCAGATATAACCATTTTCTTGTCGTCTTGTCTGCCTACCGTCCAGGGGTGTTATTCTCTCAACAAATTGTTTGTAAGTAGGTATGAATATTTGGATACAAGCCTCGTCGCCGCGTTGGGTATTTTATAAGGGCTAAGTAGTTGGGGTTTTTATATTATTTAGTTTACCTACTTAGCGGTCCCCCGACGTGTCGACGCTTGAATCAAAATATAAATATATACACACCTACTTATAATTAAACTTAAAATAGGGCCAAACTCCTTATTTTTTACTTTTTAGAGGTTTTCCTTTACAAACTATTTTGAGTCGGGGGTTTTTTAACTTTATCAAATTAACAATATGACTTTAGCTCGCAACGTGTCTCTAAACACATGAAATGAATAATAGGGGGCAAATAAGTAATAAATAAAAAGAGGGGTGTTAGTTTATAACGGGCATCATAGCTTCCAAACGGATGAACCGATTTGGATGCGGTTCTTTTTACTCACACTCACACTCACTCACACTCACACTCTCACTCACTCACACTCACACTGACTCACACACACTCACTCACACTCACACTCACTCACACACTCACTCACACTCACTCACACTCACACTCACACTCACACTCACACTCACTCACACTCACTCACACTCACACTCACACTCACACTCACTCACACTCACTCACTCACTCACTCACTCACACTCACTCACACTCACACTCACACTCACTCACTCACTCACTCACTCACTCACACTCACACTCACTCACACTCACACTTACACGTCAAACTTATAACACCCCTCTTTTTTGCGTCGGGGGTTAAAAACAACGGACGGTCGGACGAACGAGTGAATGTCCAAGCGGCGAGTTTAAGTAGTCCCGTCAGTGCGAACAAAACATATTTTAGCGCGTGCATTTTCAATTTACCAGCATGTTTTCTGCCGATGGATCGAACGTATAACGGTATAAGGCAGCTTAATTTAAAAACCACGCTGCTAAATTGAAAATGCACGCGCTAAAATATGTTATGTTCGCACTGACGGGACTACTTTAACTCGCCGCTTGGACATTCACTCGTCCGCAGACCTTTAATAACCGTTATTTTCGTGTAACGTTATGGTTCATAACGTTATTTTACTCGAATAACGTTATACTATAACGTTATTTGACGTCATACTTGTAGCGGTATTCATTATAACGTTATCAAACAAAACGCTATACTTATAACGATACTTCGGTTAGCGCTATAATAACGTTATAGACCATCTCTTTCTTACACTCAATTTCACTCACTCCCGCGCTTCGTGCGGCTGCGGCTTATGGCGCATGACATTGTTTTGCCTTGCCGTTGCCGTTGCCTGCTTTGTACCGATGTTTTAACTGTACTGGGTAGTGATTCTCTGAACAACGTCGGTCGGACGGACGGACGAGTGAATATCCAAGCGGCGAGTTTAAGTAGTCCCGTCAGTGCGAACATAACATATTTTAGCGCGTGCATTTTCAATTTAGCAGCATGGTTTTTAAATTAAGCTGCCTTATACGTTCGATCCATCGGCAGAAAACATGCTGCTAAATTGAAAATGCACGCGCTAAAATATGTTTTGTTCGCACTGACGGGACTACTTAAACTCGCCGCTTGGATATTCACTCGTTCGTCCGACCGTCCGTTGTTTTTAACCCCCGACGCAAAAAAGAGGGGTGTTATAAGTTTGACGTGTAAGTGTGAGTGTGAGTGTGAGTGTGAGTGAGTGTGAGTGTGAGTGTGAGTGTGAGTGTGAGTGAGTGTGAGTGAGTGAGTGTGAGTGTGAGTGTGAGTGTACGTGTGCGAGTGAGTGTGAGTGTGTGTGTGTGTGTGTGTGTGTGTGTGTGTGTGTGTGTGTGTGTGTGTGTGTGTGTGTGTGTGTGTGTGTGTGTGTGTGTGTGTGTGTGTGTGTGTGTGTGTGAGTGAGTGTGAGTGTGAGTGTGAGTGTGAGTGTGAGTGTGAGTGTGAGTGTGAGTGTGAGTGTGAGTGTGAGTGTGAGTGTGAGTGTGTGTGTGTGTGTGTGTGTGTGTGTGTGTGTGTGTGTGTGTGTGTGTGTGAGTGAGTGTGAGTGTGAGTGTGAGTGTGAGTGTGAGTGTGAGTGTGAGTGTGAGTGTGAGTGTGAGTGTGAGTGTGAGTGTGAGTGTGAGTGTGAGTGAGTGTGAGTGAGTGAGTGTGGGTGCGAGTGTGAGTGAGTGAGTGTGAGTGTGAGTGTGAGTGAGTGTGAGTGAGTGTGAGTGAGTGTGAGTGTGAGTGTGTGTGTGTGTGAGTGAGTGTGTGTGAGTGAGTGTGAGTGTGAGTGTGAGTGTGAGTGAGTGTGAGTGTGAGTGAGTGAGTGTGAGTGTGAGTGTGAGTGTGAGTGTGAGTGTGAGTGTGAGAGTGAGTGTGTGTGTGTGTGTGTGTGTGTGTGTGTGTGTGTGTGTGTGTGTGTGTGAGAGAGAGTGTGTGTGTGTGAGTGAGTGTGAGTGTGTGTGTGTGTGTGTGTGTCTGTGGCACTGTAGTTCTTAAACGGATAAACCAATTTGGATGCGGTTTTTTTTTTATATGAAAGCAGGTTTCTTGTCGGTGGTTCTTAGACATGTTTTATCAAAATTGGTTCAGTCCTTTTTGAGATTTTGCTTTAAACCACCGCTAGAAAACTTGCTTTCAAATAAAAAGAACCGCATCCAAATCGGTTCATCCGTTTGGAAGCTATGATACCCGTTATAAACTAACACCCCTCTTTTTATTTATTACTTATTTGCCCCCTATTATTCATTTCATGTGTTTAGAGACACGTTGCTAGCTAAAGTCATATTGTTAATTTGAAAAAGATAAAAATCCCCCGACTCAAAATAGTTTGTAAAGGAAAACCTCTAAAAAAAAAAAGGAGTTTGGCCCTATTTGAAGTTGAATTATAAGTAGGTATTAATATTTTGATTCAAGCGTCGACACGTCGGGGGACCGCTAAGTAAACTAAATAATATAAAAACCCCAACTACTTAGCCCTTATAAAATACCCAACGCGGCGACGAGGCTTGTATCCAAATATTCATACCTACTTACAGACAATTTGTTGAGAGAATAACACCCCTGGACGGTAGGCACAAGACGACAAGAAAATGGTTATATCTGGCAACGTCGCGCAATGCATGAATCCAGCGCCGGTGCACGCGCCAGTCGGCCAGTTACGCAAAATGCCTACCTGAGGAGCGGCAACAGCGCGTAGTTCATAAGTTTCATAACGTTATTATAACGTTATTTAAGTATAACGTTATTAGGATTTCATTACGGTGTAGCATAACGTTATGAAAAAATATCGATATATTTAAACGGAATTTTGAGCACTAACGAAATATAACGTTATGATAACGATATTATTCATAACGTTATAAAGGTCTGCTCGTCCGTCCGTCCGACCGTCGTTGTTCAGAGAATCACTACCCAGTACAGTTAAAACATCGGTACAAAGCAGGCAACGGCAACGGCAAGGCAAAACAATGTCATGCGCCATAAGCCGCAGCCGCACGAAGCGCGGGAGTGAGTGAAATTGAGTGTAAGAAAGAGATGGTCTATAACGTTATTATAGCTCTAACCGAAGTATCGTTATAAGTATAGCGTTTTGTTTGATAACGTTATAATGAATACCGCTACAAGTATGACGTCAAATAACGTTATAGTATAACGTTATTCGAGTAAAATAACGTTATGAACCATAACGTTACACGAAAATAACGGTTATTAAAGGTCTGATCGTACCGCCAAGCACGCATGCATTATTGTGTTCTGGTGTGAGGATAACACTTTAATTTAAAATTACTAGCATAGCCGCATTCCATCTTGGTTGGCAACGCATCCGCAGTCTTTGGACTGCAGTCTTAAGGTTGTAGTCTTGAGAATGAAAATGTCAATGGGTTTGCATTCTATAAGGGCCTGTTGTTTGATCTGTAATTAAACTACCTAATCGTTAAAAACCGTAACTAATGGTTAAATCTCAAGGAAATGAGTCAAATTTTCGATTCCTTTTTCGAATTTTAACAATTAGTTGAGTTAACTACTGATCAAACAACGGGCTCTGAGCCATAAAAAAGCACTTTGTAACATCCATGCTAAAACTACGTTGCAATTTTAATGGTCATCAAACAAATTGCGGCGACCACGAGGTGTTTCGAGGTAACGGGTATTTTTCAAGCTGTAATGACAGGCTGCAGTAATGGCGGGTTCGATGCCCGGCTACTGTTTTAGGCATTCAGTTTAGGAGTTTTTGATTTGGTTTTCGCGTAAGACATTTATAATTATTGTAAAGTTTAACAATAATTATAAACGTCTTTTTCGCGTAAAATGTTTTTTTTTAAATCAAGAGTTTTTCAGATTTTTTGGTCCATAAATTTGGAGATAAGAGGGGGGGGACGGACGGTCATTATTTGTAAATTTTCGACAAGAAGTACGTCATGGAAAATGATAAAAAAATGAGTCTTTAAACTACTACTACTTTTAACTGAGCCATTTCATATAACTTTCCGGTTGCTATAATCAAATCACTTTAATTAATCAACCCCCTATTCTAGATCCCTTTTCAAACATTTAGACAAATAATTTCATGTTTTTTTTTACTAAAAAGATGGTGGCGAGCAACTAACTTCTATAGTGTCTGAGAAGCACTGCTGTAACATACAGACAGACAGACAGATACCGAAATCTCACCATAAATTCAAATTCAAATCATAATTGCATAAGGGTTCCTTTTTACCATTTTGGTACCGAACCCTAAATAATTCCTAAAAGAACCACTAAGCCACAGCTTCATACCTTATACATACATACAAACATTAAATCACGCCTGTTTCCCAGAGGGGTAGACAGAGACCACTTCTTTCCATTTGCTACGATCTTGACAAATTTCTTGCGCTTCTTCCACATTCATACATGGGCCAAAGTTCATATAAAATTGCAAATTAGATTATTGGAACTCCGAAAATGTATCTCATATAATTTTACAACCTAATGATCACTCTTCATACTCTTCTTTTTTTTTATACTAATGATCGGAACTTATAATCATCTGAACTTATAACGCCAATATTCATGGAACCGTACACTTTTCGGAATTTCTTAAGTAGGTATAGTCTTTATTATTTCTAGCGAGCCGATCTTCTACACAAAGGCCATTGTTTGTGTACAATACTATTATCTTTCTTTGTGTCCGTAACCGCAAGCCGATTACATACAAAAAAGTTAGAACTACATTGAATGTCCATAGAATTATCAACCCTATCCTCTTAGTCAGTAGGTTTAAAATGTAAAGTGTCAGGATACAGATATGTCTTTATTATTTGAACCGGTCTTATTCCCTACACAATATTACCATCTTCTGTCGCCAGATAATAAAGACATGTCTGTATCCTGACACTATACATTTTAAACCTACTGACTAAGAGGATAGGGTTGATAATTCTATGGAAATTCAATGTAGTTCTAACTTTTTTGTATGTAATCGGCTTGCGGTTACGGACACAAAGAAAGATAATAGTATTGTACACAAACAATGGCCTTTGTGTAAAAGATCGGCTCGCTAGAAATAATAAAGACTATACCTTACGTGTAGATAAAATTAGGTTAGGTTAGGTTAGATTTATAAAAATCTAAAAAAAGTATCAGTTTTCTGAAAAAATGCATTATGAGATGCGATGCGATGATTATGACTTAAAAAAATTTGAACAAAAAAGTATTAGCAAAATTTTTCGGAGTAATGATGAGTATAGTCACAAATCGTTATTTGTATAAAAATTAGTACTTAAGACCAATTTTATATGAGCCAATATGGACCCCATACATCGAGTCATGCACCTTATATTTATAGGTATTCTCATATAGGTAAGTACTCACCAACAACAGTAGGCTCAAGGTCCACGAACACCGCCCGCGGCACATGCTTCCCGGCACCAGTTTCGCTGAAGAAGGTGTTGAAGGAGTCGTCTCCGCCGCCCAGGGTCTTGTCCGAGGGCATCTGCCCATCGGGCTGGATGCCGTGCTCGAGGCAGTACAGCTCCCAGCAGGCATTGCCGATCTGCACTCCTGCTTGACCGATGTGGACTGAGATGCATTCCCTCTGGAAAGAGAGGAGAATGAGTATGATAAGTACATATGCAAGATGAGGCTTAGGTCAGGACATGGTCGTTGTAACTTCTTTCGGCACAAATGGGGTTGGCGTGATTCGGACCTATGTGATTGTGGCGAAGAGGCCCAAACCATGGACCATATAATGCAGCGATGCCCAATACATTCATATCCGGGACCCATAGAAGACATCTACAACCTTACTCAAGACGCAGCTAATTGGCTGAGAACACTGAATGTTGACTTATAATCTTTAATGTAATCGCCTATTCTACAGATCGCCATACGATTAAATAAATATGAAAGATGGATTGGCACGTGAATTGGAGAGAGGCGGATTTGATATCCTTTCTTATTGAACAGTTATGATCCAAAATTTCTTAAATGCCGGTCTAAAATGTTCGCACATTATGTTACTTACTTAGAGCAACTTTGCTCTCTTCCAATATGATGAAATTCCAATATTTGATGTTCCGTTACTGCCAATTTTCAAATAAAAAGAACCAATCTAGTTTTACTGCTCTTTTATTCGAAAATTTTGCCCAAAAGTTTAGAGGTTTTACGTAAAGCACAAGTTAAAAGCAATTTACAACCCCTCTATTCAAACTTAATGAAGTTTTAACACTTGAAACATGACTTGCGGTTGCTTCTTTAATGCGAAAGAAACAGTTCAAAACCTAAAAGCGATCTCACGAGTCATGCTGAAAGCATTTAGCCGAACAAAGCAGCAAAATGTGGAACCATTGGAATTTTGATTTCTTTTGTTAATTAATGATATGATAGAGTAGGTAAGCTATTTAGTTCGAATGTATCGATCGTATGTCAAGCGGTATATATGTAACCATGTGTGTGTTCCCGCTTTCTGTCCCACTGTACGAAATGTAGATATTTCAAATTCCGCAACGGATTTTAATGCAGTGATCATCAATAAAGACTGTATCGTTAAGTATAAATACAACTTTACGTAGTCGTCTTTCTTTCCTAAAGTATTTTTTAGATTTAAATGTACATGTGTTTAATTAGTGCTTTTATTAGGTACACATTTCATCCTGCGGGCTCGACTTGAGGCATATGGTTTAGTCAAAATTTACCGAATCCATCTGAGTGATGTTAACGAAAGTGGACAAATAGCAAAATAAATTTTACTGTTTGCGAGCTAGACTATGACTATAATGATGTTATATAAACTCGTTGAAGAACAAAAATATTCAATGATAAGCGAGATACCAAAATTGAATCCCGGTATTTATGTATGAAAGTAATACCAGTATACGACCGGTGATTCAAGAGTTTTAATGTATGTATATATGCAGAGTTGAAGCCCAACAACTCAAGACGGAAACGCGGCAGACCTCGTCGGCGATGGCGGGATGACTTGGATTCCTTTTTGAAGGGTTGGCCAGAGACGGTAAAAAATAGAGATAAGTACATGGAAAAAGTGGGGGGAGGCCTTTGTCCAGCGGTGAGACACATTCCGGCTCCTAATAATAATAATAATAATGTATATTATAAGGATTATACGGGTGTTACAGAAAACGAAGCGAAGCGAGAGTGGGTCGCTATAGTACCTATTACATAAAGCAGAAGATAGCCAGGAAGCGAAACTTTGGAAGACGGAATATGTTATGACTCCAGAACATCTGGGAGTGGACTGTAGGACCAGCAAAGATGCAAACATTGCTAACCAGCTTTCTGTTTTCGCCGCAGAAGCTAGTATAACATAAAACATAGCATAAAATCGATGTAAGTAAGTATGACCCTAATTATACTAAAAGAACTACCTAGTCAAGATTGAACTGCATCAAACTTAACCTTAAGCTCACCTTGATACTCGTTACTAAACGTTAATTTCCTTCGATAAGTTAGACACAAGTTGCGGACTAACTTAAATTAAAAACTTCTACCATTTCTAACTCCCCATAATATTCAGTAAGCTATACTTAGGAGATTGTAATGGCCGCAATAAAGACAAATGATTTAGAATCGTGGGCTTCTTCAGATTAATCGTAATAGTTTTCGATGCGCACGAGTGGAAATAGGAGCTACGGTCTTTAAGTGGATTAGGATGAATGATTGGACTACTTCGACATTAATCCTATTGCGTTACGAAATGAGGCCGAGAGCCCATTGTTTCCCATAATTTTGTTTGTTCATTATTTTGTTGACATAATTATTGGTAGTCATAATTTTTATATCGCTGGAATCCTTAACTTTTCAGGATTACTTTTATATTTTCCATGTAAATAACGATAGGTTAGGTTAGGTTTGATTTACTTATAAAAATCCTGAAAAAGTAGTGACCGACCGAAACATGTTATTTTGCCGAAACCGAAATCGAAACCGAACCTTTTATAAAAAAAAAGTCCTTAAAAAGTCGAAAAAATGTTAGTATGCCCGTTGTTTTCTAAAATTAATATCTCGCCGACCTATAATTGACAACATTTCATTTTGGTGACACCTGCAAATTACTATACGAATCGAAAGGGTTTTACCTCCTGAACACAGCAAAATATTTATTTAGATTTATTTTTCTTTATTTAAAAAATTACAAGTAAGTTAATAAAAATATCGAGTTTTACCAATACTATGCCTGAATAGATATAATACCATTGCCTTTTTCACGAGAAAAAAAGCTGTCATACTTACTTCAAATTTGACATTGACACTATTGACAGATGGATAGATACTTAGGGCCACTTGCACGCAGAATTTAACCCTGGGTTAAGGCACTAACTCGAGTTAGTAGACGTTGATTCATACGAAAACTGTCATTTTAACTGGAGTTAGTGTCTTAACCCAGGGTTAAACTTTTCGTGCAAGTGGCCCTTAGAGAATTATCGGTTGACATGATACTTTTTTATATAAAGATTGGACTAACATAATATGTCCATTGTATCGTAGAAATGAAGTTACGCCCTTTTAGAATAAGTACATCTTAATAAATTAATAATAAAATAATTATTCATTCTAGAGAAAATTTAAAACTATTAGTGTCTTCCTCCTGCCAAACAGTATCTATAAAATTAATAAAATTAAAGTCTTGAAAATATGAAATCTTGTCAATTACAGGTTTCTACTTTCAAAGATTTATCACAATGAAATTTCATAACAGTTACAGAGGTTCTGTTTGAAAATTTAACTACCCTATTAAGTGATAAAAATACATTATTTGTAACACAAAGTAACACGAGCAAAGCGCACTGATTTAGGTAGTTGCCGGCGGAGTCAGGCGAGCGACGCCATATTGCCAGCCGTGCCGAGCGCGCCCGACGTTAGCCGAGCGCGACCCGAAGGTACGATGTTGTAAGTTTCGGCGCGGCCGAAGGGTTCGGCCGTTTTTGGCCGAAACCGAAACTCGGGCCGAAACTTGATTTTTTGGCCGAAACTGGCCGAAACCGAAATCGAAACCGAAATTTCGGTCGGACACTATGAAAAAGTAATATTTTTTTAGAAAATTGCGTTATGACTTGAGATAATTATGACTTAAAACAGATTATGACTAGAAATAATTATGGCAGAAAGTATAGAAACTGTATTGTTTAATTTTAATTTAATTCGCTCATGTTGTTCCATATCCTATCGGTGATAGTTTTCATACATGTTTGACCAAAAATGATCTTAACGCACTTTGAACTGGGAGATTGACTCTATAGTCTATACTTTAAGGCATTTAAAAAAATGTAAACAAAATAACCACGTGATATAGTTCGTCAGCCAATAGAAGCAGTCAGTGTTCTGCTTCTATTGGCTGACGTCAAAGTCGTCGTACGTCAAAGTTCGATAAAACAGTTTTGATTGGCTGTTTAACAATGTCACGTGGTTTGGAATGTTTAAATTTTTTTAATTACCTAAAAGTATAGACTATAGGCATGACATTCTCGTTGATATCCTCCATTATTTCTACTTTTATGATAGAAAAACACAGCTGTCAATAATCCGGGATGGGGGTTGCTTCCGTGCCGGTATGTTAATAGGAAAACGATGGGGGTAATTTACCCTTGAAAAAATTACGGTTTTTTTAACTTTTATAGATACGTACATTAACAGAGCCCGATTTATTCTCGATTTCTTGTCAGTCACTAAGTTGGCTACGAATATCGTGTAGCAAATTTTGGATATGGCAGCCGTCACCTTCTCACACTGAAATAAGTACGAGAGTGACGGATGCTTTATCCACATTTGACACGATATAGACGCAGCAAATACTAGGCCCGCATAAGTGTGTAAGTATAATCTTCTATTGACGAGTTGATTCTCTACTTTACGATCACAAATCGACTGTAAATTAATCAGGCCATCTTTCGCCCCCCAGTCTCACAAGCTACAGGATAAGTTATTAAGAAGGCCGAAGGATTCAGATATTTTTTCTGCTCTACAACTAAACAATACAGAATTAGGTAAGACCTGGGGTGTGATTCTCTCAAGAAGCAAAGGTGAACGAATGAACGAGTGATGTCCAAGCGGCGAGATTAAGTAGTCCCGTCAGTGCGAACAAAACACATTGTAGCGCGTGCATTTTCAATTTAGCAGCATGGTTTCTGCCGATGGATCGAACGTATAAGGCTGCTAAATTGAAAATGCACGCGCTCCAATGTGTTTTATTCGCACTGACGGGACTACTTAATCTCGCCGCTTGGACATCACTCGTGCATTCGTTCACCTTTGCTTCTTGAGAGAATCACACCCCTGAACGGCCGAGAGAGAATATAACCGGCTGAAGGCTTCATACATAGCTGGTAGTTCTGATAAACGATAGCTCATTAAGTATAGCGTGGTAGGCCGTGCCAGGCTCCGGGTTTTTCAGTTTTCGTGCTTTCATATCGTACGTACTATTCCATTAGTTATACGGGCTTGAGTTGTATTTATTACCTTTGAAAAGACAAAGGAGTGGGAATAAAATGGCAACGTACTTAAATCAATTTGAGTACTAATTTACGGAAAAAAACTTGAAATATTATTCGGTCTCAAATATGCAGCTTTTTAAATGAACTTTAAATAGTCCCCGTAGATCATTATCATTCACTTGATCTATAATCATAATAATAATATCTAAAATAATAATTTCCATCCTATCCTATTGCAGTCTTTTCCTTGACACGCTGATATGGCACCATGCTCACTTTTAATGAACTTGATCCAGGTATGTATTCAAAACCATGTTATATGTTAATTCAGTTGTTACAAATTAAGTGCTTCTAAATTAAACGACTATTCGGGATGTCAGAATCATTACAACATTAATCTTATTCCAGTTACTAAGTCAAAAATCTCAATCTTACAACGCATCATTAGTTCATCCGATATCCTGAGTCGAGTCATTGTCTATGGCTCCTCGACTGGAACGACCAGCTGTTTCCACTCCATAATAGCTTCCATTTGACTCGACGGCAATTTGAGACGACAGTTAAATTGTATTTAAGAGTAGATTATAGTACAGCCTGTAAATCTAATTTAGGAGCAGTCTTCCGAAACTTTTGGGGCGAATAACGCACCGATGCCTACGTTACATGCATCGCATTTGAAAGTAAACACCGTGGAATCAAAAAATCTAGGTAAATCGTAACTACGTCAAGGTAATTTTTGAAACAATTGAACAGTAAGTGAGACCACCGTTGAATACTATATAGTTTTAAACGTGGGGGTTTTATTACCAGCAGTAAAGGCAATTTAAACAACAATACCACGTGAACATAAATGGAATATTTCATGCACCCATGGCTATGTTGCATGCATCACACTGTTAACCGTGGAAGCAGGAGGTATTCAAATGTGTCACAACACAACTAAGATGTTTTCCATTTCAAGTATGCTTCTATAATTATTGATATAACATTCAATTTATTGTAAACCACAATCTAACTGTCCAGATTACACGTACTACGTAGGTAGTTAGTAGTAATTTTAGTTCTAATTTTTCCCACAGAATCGATAAAGTTTGAAGGTCCATAGTAATTATCCACCCACGGTTCACCCGACTACGCAGTCAGGCTAATGTCAGCCCAAGTTTGGACACAATTTATTGTGCCGTCTTTATTGGAGTAATTTATTTGAAACCGATCTTTATTGAGTTCGCATTTACTGATTGAAATAAATGGGCGTATAAACTGAAGTCATTTTCTAATTTGGGGCTTAATTTGGCGTAACAAAATTGGAAGTAACTTTTATTTGGTACCTAGTTCATTTGATTTACAGAACGCTCACGTGCAAAGCAAATTGTGTTCCTAACAAGGCAATTGTACTTTTTGGGATCCGTAATTTTATGCCACCTTAGCGCTGATGGTATGTTTACTGAACGAGGCGAGATCTCTTAAAAATATTTCAAAAGATGTGTATTTAGTACGTATGCCCATGGGCACCTTTACATTTTATAAATCTACTATAGCGCTATATACTTTTATAGCGCTTCCCAAGTCGAAACCACTCCTGCAAAGAACGATTTTAATACCTACCAATGTTTAAATCCAGCCCTCATAATGCTTTTAATTGCGTTCTTGCTCGACCCCTTGGTTCCCTGCTTCCGTGATATTGTGGTTTCCGCCACTTCCGCTATGTAGCCAAGTGTTAGGTTACTGGGTTGAATAACTAATTATACCTACATGTAGGGTGGCATGGTATTATATTCAGACTTGGCTAAAACATGGGTTACCATTGTCTGTAGCTCTGCCAGCATATTACGGCACCTACCTAAAAACGTCGATTTTTATAAAGGTTTGCACAATGCTGTACTATTTACTCATATGCATCAAACAAGTTTATATTTTTTTACGTAACACCTGGCCATAATGTGAGTTTTATCGCACGCTGCGCGCACGGTAAAACTCGCATTGTGGCCAGGTGAAGACGTAAAATTGTGTACTCATCACGGTCAGTAAAAAAGAAAGCCCTCTATCGCATATTTACAACCCTCGCCTGCGGCTCGGGTCTCAAATACCTGCGATTTCGGGCTTTCTTTCTTTTACAGCCCTTGTTAAGTAATGTACTATTACTGCTGACAACATTTAGAAGCTTTATGGTTGTGCAATGTGATTTGACTTCTTACCTGTCTGTAATAGGGTTGATTAATATAACTATACAAACAAACCCACAGCGCCTCTGTTATAGGCGGTACAAACCATGTCGTCTTTAACCTGTTACGATGTTTTTAACTCGGCCGCCATTACTAGGTGTCGTTCTGCTTTTAGATTTGAGAATTGCACAGAAAGCTGACGCTGAACAGAGGAACTGCTTATTGAAGCACGAAGAAGGACATAGTCTACTTATTGACCCCATAGAAATGTGCCTGACAAAATACGAAAAAGCCAAGTACTAAACCTATAAACACAGTTTTGCAAAAATATTATGTGTTAATTGCTGACAGGCTTGGCCTTTTTCCTCGAATTAATGATTCGTACAATATTTGGTTCGTTTGTTATCTTGCGGAAAAGCGCCCAACAACAACTCATGAAGCTTTCATCGTAATCGGGTGAATACTTTAGAGAGAATAAAACCGGGCAAGAGCGTGTCAGACCATGCTCAGTGTAGGGTTCCGAGGCCGTTACTGCACAAAATCTTCGATGATTTTAGTAGGCATAAACACTTTAGTCGCCTGTTGCAATTTAGCAGCACGATGGGTCGAACGTATAAGGCTGCTTAATTGAAAATGCACGCGCTACATTGTGTTTTGTTCGCACTGACGGGATTACTTAATCTCGCCGCTTGGATATCACTCTACAGTCCGCACGACCGGCGTTGTTCACCGAATCACTACCCAGGAACCTATCAAGTCTACTTAGTCTGCGGACGGACGGACGGATGGACATGGCAAATCTATATAGGTTCCTAAGACGACGGAACTCTCATACACAGTAAAAAAATTGATATATTAGGAGAGTAATATTTACATCCAAAAATCGCAGTAATTAGATCAGACAACGACCCGGCAGCCATTTATTACGCGATTGCATGCAAGAGGTCGTCGACCGCGGCGCTGTTCGACACCGCACAAAAAACGCTGTAAAAACCTTCCGCAGTTGAGAGGTAGCGGGTTCAGTAGGAGTTGAGATGAAAAGGTGCTAAGTTTGACAAGAGTAGTGCCAGAGGTGTCTTTAGTAACTGAAGTTCGAAGTTGCGTTAGCTCCATCTCTGTCATTCGTTATTCGAGACTAAATCGATAGAAAACGATGGAGCTAACATAACTTCAAACTTCGATTTTCAAAGTAGGGCCTCAGCAACCCAACACGAGTAACTCAAAAAGGCGCATAATTAAGTCATCGAGTTACGTGTAAAATTAGCCCGCTCTATCCTATAACCTATAAGCTATAACCTATAAGGCGTGAAATTGCACTCACAATGAGGTAGCACGCGCTGAAATAACTTCTATTTTTTAAAAACCATATCGACCAATCGGATGCCATGATATGATCAATATCTTGTTTTTTTACCGCGTGTCTTCCTTTATAAGGTATACTGTATTCTATTTAATCTAATGTTCATAAAACCAGCACTTGGTCTACATTACGTTAAAATCAAAGACTTCACCTAGGTCTTGCTGAAACTGTTAAGCTTTTGTGTGAGTACCATGTCAATCTACCTACCTAGAAAGAACGGTGACCAGTTGTAATAGGGTAATTTGTATTCTATAAAGCCTGATTTAGTTGCAGGAATGCAAATATCTTAACAGTGCCTTTGAAAATGTGTCTGAAAAACCGTTCTAAAATAGCTACCTTTTATCTTGCTAACAACTCTTATCGACATCCATGATCTTATTAATAATTGTCATCATTAAATACATGTTAGAGTTACACCTGAACGAGCAGCGGAACTCTAAAACTGTAAAGTAAAAAAAAGTGATGATGCTGCACCAGCATTGTTAGAGTCACGGTCGCCACAGATTACTACTTATACCAGCTCTAACGCTAAAGCCGGAATGTGACAGCCATTGCAGAACGTAACGTTGTTTTTGACACGAAGAAGGCAAACAGAATTTAAACTGTGTTCATTTGCCCAGTTTAGTTTATTTCCGATAAGAGTAGTTTTAGCCAAAAAAGGCACATTTTGAGGTTATAAAGTGATTTACTATATTAGACAGTAGGTAACAATGAACACGGTATAAGGCTCATAGAGATTTATAATCTCAAGACTGTAATCCTAAAGTACAATAAATAAACCTCGGTTGCGATTCCCTTTGTACAAATTATTTAATGGCAGTTTTTCAATCACACCCTTAATTTGGCAAAAATGAAAAAAGTCGGGAATTCAAACCCTTTTTGATTTTGAATCAGCAAAAAAATAAAAACACAATCCAAACAAAAAAAGTGGTCATTATGGTATGTTCGCTGTGACGAACATTGCCAAAGTAAGGGTTAACAGTTCCTTAGTTTATTAATACACTCGCGGTCAAATAATTCGGGTCAGAGTGCGTTTTTCATACAAACGAGGCTATTTCGAAGCCTTGGTTCCTCGCCAGGGGACGCTTGTAGTGAAATCTGATGATGGATACCCCGAGCATCGATACAGACCTTCCAGAGTGCCTAGGACACCCAACTGATTGAATCTGCGGCTAACGCCGGAATTGTGCATCTTCAGAAAAACATCTAAAATGACAATAAAATGTAAGGAAATCCAAATACTGACCCAAACTCTCTCGCTGTGGTGTCAACTGATTGTGCTGTCAGTTAGGTATCTAAAGAACTTTTGACCTCCTCTATTGAACCTTGGAGTATCCACCATTAAACCTCACTCAAAACAACCCCTGGCTAGGGACCAAGGCTTCGAAATAGCCTCGTTTGTTTGAAAAACGCACTCTGACCCGAATTATTTGACCGCGAGTGTATGACTAAACCCTCAGACTTCAATTGCATTGCCAACCCTGAAGACACAGATAGAAACCTTTGATTCCTGTACCCTTACCATGAGTTACAAATTACCGTACTCCCTAGCGAGCGAATGCTCTGTCCCTCGCACTATAAGGATACTTGCGAGGTCTGCGAGGGACAGAGCTTCGACTCGCTAGCGAGTACAGTAATTGTAACTTATGGTAAGGATACTGAAGGATTGCATACGTTTAGCCCTTACATCAGCAAAAATAAAATGTAAAATGAAACCCCATTTAATTATGCAATATCATTTAAAAAAAAACTTTTTACGGGTTCTTTTAGGTAGATCAACGCCATGTCGCTAAACTCTTGAAAAACGATAAAATACTTTTGTCAAATGCAAAATCAAACAGGATATATGACTTATCGCAGCAACACAATTTTTCAACCATTCATGCACCATCAACGATGTTACTGTCGAATAGATCTTTTGATTCCGTTGTAGAAGACAGATTGCGCCGGAGATTGCCCATTGTGCTTCTGTCCGCCTTTAAAATGTTTTAGCCATCGATGGTCGATAGTGATTGATCTCGTCAGTCGATGACGCCATGTATGACAGGTTTAAGGATAGTAAAAAATATAAACATTATATTTTATTGCTGATTTAAGGTGACAAAGTCATATTATCACTTGTCCATGAATCAGCGACACGACTTTACGAATATTTTCAAAAAGTTTTTTTATCACTTTGAATAAATATTACACAATATAGTGCTACTCCATGTCCTCCCGTGGATGTCGTATCGTAATAGACAACCTAAGGAATAAAGGCTGTGTAGTACTGTTAGGCGATGGGCTTGCAACCTGTCACTATAATACACTGGTAAACATCTTAGCCTAATAAAATTGAGTAAAATGTGGTTACAGAATTATTAACAAGTTTTTAGAGTTGTTAATATGTCTGTAGCTGTGCCTACCCTACTCTGGGAATAAACGCGTGAGCGTATGTATGTATGTACAAATATAACTACTAAGTACAGTTCCAAGTTGATACGAGGATATGTTTAAAATTCCAAACATAAAAAGCAATAAAAATGTTTTATTAAAAAGAATACCTAAAAATCACTACCCCTCACCATCCACCAGCAACGTGGTGCATAGATTTGGAACTGCGGCATTGGAACTCCTTTTATTTCTCGATTTTTGATTCATGACAATCCAGAGGTTTTTTTTTCCTCTGATACCTATGATAGTGGAGACTCGATAAAAATACATCAAACTGGTAAGTATGTTTTAAGAATCGATATCTAAGTTAAACTTAACAATTAAAATTCTGAATACCGTAAAACTACACAACTATGGTCCTAGCCTGCAACAATAGTCCAATATTCCTCATTACATTATTCTAAAATATGATACCTTACTGTTATTATTGCCGGGTATATGTGCTGTTTGGCCTAAAATTTACTGCTCTAAACTTTAGCTATAGCTAAATCTATATTTTTTTTAGAATAACATGAAAAGTAAAATTGGATTATTGTTGTAGGCCAGGACTATAGTTGTGTAGTTTTACGGTACCTACTTTAGGCGGTAACTTAGGTTTAATATTGAATTCTAAACTATGTAGGAAACAATTCTCAAAATGTATCATATGGTTCACGTCATTTAATTTTATGAAAGCCTCCCTACCGTGAAATGCGTGTCAAAGAAACAAGGGCAAACCACACATACATACCGAAATCCTTCTAATAATATTATTTTGGTATGACGGTACTGTTCCTATGTAAATCAAACAATAGGCCGGGACTCAGGGAGGCGCCGGTGACGCCATGGCCCTCCCGTCGTGACTCAACCGCAGACGCAATTACTGAAGCAAAAAGACCTCGAAAGTTCCTCAAGTTAAGTTAGACTTTAATAAACACTGTGTAAAGTTACAATAATAAATAACTAGCGTCCACACAGATGTCGTCGTATCTTTCAGACAGAGGTAGGTCTCTTTAACTGTATTTAGGTACTGTTTTAGTTCAGACTATACATACTCGTATAGACTACGTTTGCCTTTTATCTAAATTATTTAAATTGTTAATACGTGATTTAATTGTCACATATCCAAATACCCTTGCAAATAACAATAATATTACAGTTAAAGCTTGTAAGGATTTTAAGAATAATAGGATTCACCGATACCTAACTGTCTCTATACAATAATTTCGTTAAATATTCGCATAAAAGTGCAAGGAAATCTTATTAATTCCAATTTTAGTATTTATTTAGTTGACCACTGATTGAATTACCTTTTTAATTCAAGTCAGCAGCGACGAATCACACATTCCAATAAACTCCTTTTCGGGTCATTTTATAAATACCTAGTTAGCTGGGCACTGACCGTATTAACACATTCATTGCCAATACAAGCGAATGTATTTAATTCAAACACGCAAAACGTGTCGCTGGCACCAAAACAGTGTTGTAATCGCCACGAAGCGTGAAGGAGCTAACACGTGTTTTTCTTTTTTGTGCTTAAAGATAAACCGTAAGGCTTTTGAAAAGGCTGAGTCAAATGGGTCCTTTGGACTTTTCCGTCACATTTTTGATGCTAGTCTAATAAAGCAGCGTTTAACAATTCCAGGCAAACTTGGATTGACTCTGACTGTCACTCACAGTTAATCTTTGTCATTGATCAATGATCAGTACCTATTAAAAAAACTTTGGAACCGGGTGTATCGTTATATCATCCTAGGTCGCCTTTATCGCGGTGGATAAGGCATCTGTCGCTTTCGCACTTACCTACTGATCAAAAAGTGACAGATGTTTTATCCACGTTTATCCGTATCGATAAACCCGACCATAATACGCCCGTTGAACCTTTTATCTACTTTTCGGACATATTTTTCACTATGATCCTTAAGGACCACAGTCAGGGACCTTTGTAACGAGAGTAAAGAATAAGATCTACTTATGCAAAGATTTTATAAAGCGCGTAGTTTTTCTTTTTACAACCACAAATAGAGAATTTTTTTTTCTTATGAACTCAATTGGACTGTTACTTATTCCTTGCAACTGAAATAAGTAAGTATATCCCTAATCCAAGTAACAATCTAACTTAGTGGGACGCGTTCAAATAAAAAGTCAATTAGGTATAACATTCATAATATAAGCGTCTTTACACTGTCATATTATGAAAGCCATGCATTTAAAATTTAAAAACAGACACGATTCTTTGAACCATGATTCACCAAATGAATAACATGACGAGTTACTCGTGTTTTTATTTTAAACGTAGGTCACTGACTACATTTCTGGAAATGGCAATCATTAAGATATTTTCAGGCAGTTATGTGTGCTTTTTGATGGAGCCATCTCATCTCATCTTACAGGGAATCATCCCTTTCTGTAGTCCTAGATATAGGTACCGATATTTGTATCAACAGCAGTGCAACCACCTCTGAATGTGTAATAATTCCAGTCGATATCGTGCCACACGGGCTTGGCGGACACTTTGGAAATTAAAGTAATTACCTTCATGACACTAATTTGTCAACAACTACACGAAACTGAGTACAAATTATTAATAAGAGGCTAATTCTATAGCGATGAAGTAGACAATTATTTAATAATATAGTTGCTTTCGAGGTCATGAGTCATTTCAAAAGCCCGACTGGCTGTTCACAATGGAGTGCTGGCCCCTACCCTGATGTATGGTAGTGAATGTTGGGTGTGGCAGGACAAGCATAAAAGTCGTGTAAATGCCGTTGAAATGCGCTCTTTGCGTAGTATGTGTGGTGTGAAACTGATTGATAGAGTAAGGAATGAAAAAGTCAGAGAGAAATGTGGAATAAAAGAAGATGTATTGACTAAGATTGAAAAGGGCATGCTTCGATGGTTCGGTCATTTGGAAAGGATGGATGAAAGAAGATTGACGAAAGAGATATACACATCGATAGTAAGTGGACGGGTCGGAAGGGGCCGCCCTAGGCGTACTTTTTCGAGTCAAATCGGTGAAATACTGGAAAAGGGCCGAATCTTAAGTACCCGAAACCGACGTGCGTGCATGACTCGATGTATGAATGTGGAAGAAGCGAAAGAAATTTGTCAAGATCGTAGCAAGTGGAAAGAAGTGGTCTCTGCCTACCCCTCTGGGAAACAGGCGTGATTTAATGTATGTATGTATGAGTCATTTCATTTCAGTTGCGGTTGCAGCTGCTTTACATAGCCTGAAATAAATGACAATATTCTTAACTCAAGATTTTATCCCACTTAACTTTCGAGACTCAAATTCTCAATACATTTTGCTTTTGGGCCCCCTGGATCCACCACTGAAGATAGCCATCCCTTTGCATAAAAGTACGAGTACATGTGTCGATCCCGTTGAAAGAAGCTTATATTATAACCTATAGCTTTTGCGCGCGACTCAGAAAAATAAAACATAGCCTATGTCACTCAGGGTGAATGTAGCTTTCCAATGGTGAAATAATTTTTGAAATCGGCACAGTAGTTTTTGAGTTTATTCATTACAAACATCAACAATCTTTCCTTTTTATAATTTTCGTGTAGATGGAGAGTGCACAGCTTGTTAGCTGTGCAACGATCAAAGCTAAGAAAATTTAATTATGTCGCGTATCTTTTGCATCTGTTCTCCAGGAAGGAAGAAAAGAAACAATAACATCTTGCATCTCCCTTATTCATTCCTAACGAAAGAGATTTATAAAAAACATACGTGACATAATTCAAGGTTATATTTTCTACCTTTGCTGCAACGTTTGCTCTGCATTACCTATAGTGCAGCTTCTTGGTGAAGCCTCAACCTAAAACCTGACTGTGGTGCAGCCTACTCAAACGTAACAAGATCTAAGATATCAGTCTGATCTCACAAGCCTATATTTTAGCTTTCATCGTCTTGAATAGCATGAATCACCGCGATGGGATCTCATTTCTACCCACTTGATCGTAAGCACGGTACACTTAAGAATTAGCGATAAATCCCTAGCTATATTGAATAATTATGTTGTACACTTGGACAAAATTGAACGCTGATTTTGTAATGCTCATGCATGTTTACAAAATGTTAACGATGTTTTTTTTTGTCTACGTTAAGCGACAAAGTTGACTATAGTGAACAACTTGGTATATACATACATACATAAACTCACGCCTTTATTCCCAGAGTGGGGTAGGCAAAGCTACAGAATTTCCAACAACTATAAAAACTTTTTGATAATTCTGTAACCACATTTTGCACACTTAGGCGAAGATGTTTACCAGTGTATTAGTGACAGGTTGCAAGCCCATCGCCTAACAGTACTACACGCCTTTATTACCTTAGTCGGCTTTTACGACATCCACGGAAAGATACGGAGTGGCACTATTCTAATCCGGCTACCACACGGGGCTATTGTCTTCGTTTATAAAAGTTACAGGAGATACTGGAAAATATATGCCAGAAATTTCGCCGAGGTGTTATAGAAGACCCAGAGCAATATTCCTCGACACAAATATACTCCATATCTCGTTGTCGTTTAATGTCGAATTGCAACTATAACGCTTTTCTATCGTGGTTTACATGCTAAAAATAACGTATGATGCAAGCTTACACAAACCATTCAATTTATTACCAAATATTTCTTTACAAAATGGAAATAACCAAAACCGTTTAAATTTCTCCATGGAAACTCAGGCGGTGAGCTAATGACATGCAATCATGGCGTGAATAGGAAAGCATATCTTCGCCTCCGATTGGTTATGCTCCGGTGGCGTGCTGAGGCCAGGGTCGTGCCGCCACTGATACCCTGAAGGTATAATGAAGACATCATTAAAGGGATATCTTAATCTTCTCAGTTGTACATAAATAAATTCATGCCTTCATTTCCAGAGTGGGGTAGGCAGAGCTACACATTACCATCAACTCTACAAATTTGTTGATAATTCTGTAACCACGTTTTCCACAATTAAGCTAACAGACTTCTTAAGTAGTTGTGTTTTTTCCAAAATATTAAGAGTAAGCTTTTAAAAGTCTAAAGATTCAATGCAAAATGCTTTCCGTTGGTTAAATTATGTTTAATTTATAAGCGATACCAAAAAATTATCCGCTTATTCATAAACTCAAAATAAACCTACTTTAGTTACAGTATTCTTTGTCCCTTTCTGTTGAATTCAAATGTCATAATGACATACAAAGACAGCATATTCTATTCATATTCATAAAAGGTTGTTTGTAATGATAACAATTGAGGTGTTTACCAGGGTGATAGCAACAACATGTAGTAATTTCGCGTGGAACGATTAGATTGACATTTAGGAGGGTCTGGAGGGGAGGGTACTAACCGAAGCGCTACTGAAGTGGTAGATAGTGGTGACATGCTCTAATGAAGAAAATGGGGTCAGGGCCCGTAGTATGGTCGCCCTTATCGGTTGGATAAACATCTGTCACTCGCGCACTTACTCTATGGTCAGAAAGTGACCGATGCTTATCCACTTTTATCCACATCGATAAACTTGACCATAATCGGCCCGCAGTTTAATGAGTATTCTATCGGAATTTAAATTATACACAGACGAAAATAATGGATCATTTTGCACAGAGTTTATAAGAGACAACTTCACCTCGTGGGTGGAATATCTACATTGACGACGCAATTAACTATAATATCTAACTGTCAACATCACAAATCGAATTTCTTGTATAAATACCTTGCACTAAGATATTTATCCCCTAACTCATACAGGTTAACATGTAATAAGTAGGTATTTATTACAGGCCACCAATGATTTCATTTAAAAAAAAAACTGTTTTTTTAGATTTCTAGTTGGGGCTTTATGGATATTGTTGGATAATTAAACTAGTTCACCATCCTAATACATCATTTATGAAATAACAAATATTATTGTGTTCCCACGGGAAATACAACTCTTTGTTCCTAAGTCCTTTTCGCGGAACTATGTAAATCTGAATAATCGTGTAAAGCTTCTATAAATATTAATCACTTAGCTAGCTCTACACTCACTCCGTAATTTATTATGCAACTGATAGTATGTGTGGTTTGATTTAAACGAGATTAAACTGTTACCATCATGACCTACCCGAGGATGAATATTAAATATTGCTCTGTTCCGAAAAGCTTATAAAACAATCCGTTCACGTAAAACATAGTTTATGTCACTCAGGGTGAATGTAGCTTTCCAATGGTGAAATAATTTTTGAAATCGGCACTTTAGTTTTTGAGTTTATTCATTACAAACATACACACACTCACAAAAAAATCCAAACCTTTCCTCTTTATAATATTAGTGTAGGTACCTCAGGGTGAATGTAGCTTTCCAATAGTGAAAAGAATTTTTGAAATCGGCTCAGTAGTTTTTGAGTTTATTCATGACAAACATACACACACACACAAAAATACAAATCTTTCCCTGCTTATAATATATTAGTGTAGATGTAGGTACATTAATGTAAGTCATGGGTTGTATCTTAATAACACCTAACTTACTTGTAATACTACCCTAAATTGGACATTTGGCTAAACTCAAGCTTTTGCGAGGTGAAAATGGTGCCGGTCGCTACTGAAACCTTATTAATAAAGTTTGCGTGACGAAGTAAATGTTCGCGATAAAGCCATAATTATTTACGCACAAAATAGATTAGCATTTATTTATTGGACGGTGAACTAGTTTAATTATTTTCACAGTTTAAAAGTTCCAAAATTACAGTAATTTCTTAGAAATAATTATTGTTTTTAAAGGCAGGGTGATGTTCAGCAGTGAATGCGTCTTGTTAACTTCAAATAAAAGGATGTTCTCAAGTCGTCTGTATTTTTAATGAAAAATTATTGAAAAAACATAAAAAACCCTTCAAAAACGCAAAAAATAACTTCTTTTAAAATGGTAGTTATAACTCAGTCCGACTGAAGTTGACGACTCACAATATTTTTACCCAAAAGCCGATTAGCACATGTATAGGCTACTTTTTATGCCAGAAAATTGTACCGTTCCCAAGGGTTTTTTTTAAATTCATTTCTACCATAGAGCTTTCATTTGTTGATGAACATACATTATTAAATTAACTCTATATTTAAGACGTGTTAAAATGCGCTTTAATCCCATTTATAAATTGGAGAAAGAGAGTTGAGCGAGTGCTGCCGTTCAGAGTGTAATTGGCAATTGAAAAGTAAAAAAGAACCTAAAGGACCATCAGAGAACATTTGTTGAAGAAAGGAACAAAAATATAATTTAGAAACTAGGTATTTAATTTTAGGAATAGATACATTTTTTTTATTACGTACTCTTACAGACTGGGGGCTATGACATAGCAATCCAGTTCAGTTTACGCTGAGAGAAAAGGACAGAGCTATATAACTGCTATAGCTCTGTCCTTTATGCTCGCCTTAAAATGAACTGCATAGCTATGTCATAATAACCCCCCTGTTCTTGTCTCAGCAGCAGCCTAGGGCAGTGTTACTCCCACTGTCCCACCATCTCTTTTATTTCACTTCTCTTTGTCCCATAAATACTTCGGGGAATCTCTCTCAAAAGAGTCTACTCCCACCATGTTTTCCATATACAAGAAGCTCTATTTCACCATATTAAACCATTTCCTTCCATTCCATTTCCACATTAAACTATCAAATCGTGAACAATATGATAAAACGACAAAAGCAATGTGGTTTTACCGAGTAGAATACCTAGACAGAGCCCCCGCGGATATGGTTGCGTTTATCGTGGGACAAAATGTGGATAAAACTTCCGTCTTCGTACATATACGTGTCAGAAAGTGACTGATGTTTTATCCACATTTTGTCACGTGATAAAACGCAGCCATATAATGCCGGCGAATATAATCGACTTCGGCATCCCTGGCTGCCGTTTAGTCATATTATAAACGTCATGAAATTTGACTGAACTAGGACAATACGATAACTTGAACTCATATTAAGTAGCCGTGTGGTAGCCGGATTAGAATAGTGCCACTCCGTATCTTTCCGTGGATGTCGTACAAGCCGACTAAGGTAATAAAGGCGTGTAGTACTGTTAGGCGATGGGCTTGCAACCTGTCGCTAATACACTGGTAAACATCTTCGCCTAAGTGTGCAAAATGTGGTTACAGAATTATCAAAAAGTTTTTATAGTTGTTGGAAACTCTGTAGCTCTGCCTACCCCACTCTGGGAATAAAGGCGTGAGTTTATGTATGTATGTATATTAAGGTATGGATATGTATGTAGTCCGATCCGATTTCGATCTGTATCAACGTTTCAGCCGTCTCCTTCGCCCCGACGGCTAATTTACATAAATTACGTACAAAGGTATGAAATGGCTACAATTTTCCGCTGTAACTTCCGTTCAAATTATAAAGTGATGAATAATTCGTTGGTTACTTTAGAGGTTCAAAAAAAAAGAAAAATCGAACAGAAAAGGTTTTCTATAGGCTGCGCGCGCTAAAAAACAGGAGTATCCCAATGGTCTCTCAGGGTAGTGATTCTGTAAACAACGCCGGTCGTGCGGACTGTCGAGTGATACCAAGCGGTGAGATTAAGTAGTCCCGTCAGTGCGAACAAAACACATTGTAGCGCGTGCATTTTCAATTTAGCAGCACGATGGGTCGAACGTACCTATAAGGCTGCTTAATTGAAAATGCACGCGCTACAATGTGTTTTGTTCGCACTGACGGGACTACTTAATCTCGCCGCTTGGTATCACTCGACAGTCCGCACGACCGGCGCTGTTTACAGAATCACTACCCAGACCCCGACCGCGCAAACGACTTGATTGGCTTTCCACGTCCTAACCACTTACTCGTACACTTTTTATACATAGAAATGTACATTTTTGTAAAGATGAAAATATAACTTACCCTATTATGTCAAAAATTAAACTGAATAATCTTTGAATAATGCATAATTTAGTGTATGCAGCCAATTGATTTCAGAGAAAAGTACACTATAGGATATTTTGTGCAATTACCCTCTTACACAGCTGTTCGATTGTGCCGGTTTCCTCATGATGTTTTTCCTTCACCGTAAGAGCATCGGGTAATGCACATTAATTAGAAAAACTCATTGGTACCTACTTGGTGACCGACTCTTGAACCGTCACAAAAAGATAAAAAATAATATACTTACAGAATATTTGTGTTATTATTTTTATTCTGAAACCACAAAGGACCAACCAAACTTCCGAATTAAAATCTAAATACCCTAAGTCCAACCCAAAGTATGCAAATACAGATGACATTTATAGTGAAGTTATCAAGTAACAACTTGACTATTATGTAAGTAGTAAGTACCTAGATGCGATTAAGTAAAAAAATATATGGCAAAATGAACTTAACAAGATACATAGATGGATGGCTGTGTGAAACTTATTTAGAAAATTAAGCTTCAAGGAATAAAAAACGTAAATTGAGCTTAAAATTTATTTTATATCTATGATAGGTATTTTTTTCCAAAACGAAATTATTTTGCAAATACATCGCGTTTTCAAAAATACTGAAGCAGTAGGTACTTTAGATCCAACACATCCGAAAAAAAAAAGACACTTACCATTATGTTGTTAAATACAATCTGCTACTAGACGATAAGGGTGTGTTTGGCGTGGCGAGCTCGCTATGCAACGCACCGGGCCGGACTGTGAGCGGCGCGGCGCCCGCGCGCTTATATTGCCGCGCGCTGCCTTATTCTGGACCATTATGCGATATCTAAACTAACTTATAAGTCTTAAACTAAACTGTGAGCGTCGGTGGCTTAGGGGGTCGACTCGTGTTCGTAAGGTTCCGAGTTCAACCGCGGTCACCATGTAGGTACCAATGAGTTTTTCTAACTTAATATCCGATGCTCTTACGGTGCAGGAAAAACATCGTTAGGTAATTGCACAATAGATCCTAAAGGGTCGAAGTGTATCCGAAAGGGTCCATCTGTAAGATAAGATAAGATAAGTCTTAAATTATAAGGACATGCGATTTTGTCCGCGTGATTCCCGTTTTTCCATCGAAAACTTTCGGCAGCGGGTGCTCTATAGTCGACAAAGAATCGGCTTTACCACCTTCCTTCGATTAACCACCACCTTTAATCGAAATTGGATAAATGGCATAGGATGGATCAAGGATAAAGATACATATTTTTACTTATAGCTCCTTCTTGCCTCTTCCCCTATTATTATTGGCATTTTTTTATTGCATGCCCCTTATCCCACCATATTTTTGATGCAAACCTCGAGTAACCGTTTTCGTGAAAAAAACTAATATTCAGCATGTTTGTAGCATATAATGTTTTTGGTTAGGATACGGCGACGGAACCTGTAATGGACAAGCACCAATGATGGACACTTGTTTATTATTTTCAAGAAGATAAAGGTTATTCATTTGTTTTGCAACAATTAATTAAGGACCGTCTGAAAGAATTAAAGAGTAAAGTCCAATGATGGACTTAACCCTAGGTAGCTTTGAACAAAATAAGTAAGTAGTGTCTTTTTAAATTCGTCTACACAAAAATACATTTCCATAACGATAAGGCTAGCATGGTATGGTAGTTCATAAAACTATCACTTCCAACAAAATAAAATTTATTGAAACTCATGCTAATATTTTATTAAATCTTCGACCCCTCCCAGAATAAGCCCGCTGAATCATACCATCGCTGTAGCAGACCGAGCTTTTCAGTTTAGGCAGTTATTAGCCTAGACTAGGTGACTAACATAATACCAAAACTAAAATTAGGTTCATATAGTCATCAGTAAATGAGACGTTATTTATGTCTACATACACATACATAAACTCACGCCTTTATTCCCAGAGTGGGGTAGGCAGAGCTACAGAATTACCAAAAACTCTAAAAACTTTTTGATAATTCTGTAACCACATTTTGCACACTTAGGCTAAGATGTTTACCAGTGTATTAGTGACAGGTTGCAAGACCATCGCCTAACAGTACTATGTATACGCCTTTATTCCCTTAGCCGTCTCTTACGACATCCACGGGAAGACATGGAGTGGCACTATTCTAACCCGGCAACCACACGGGTATTTATGTCTAAGGCGAGAGATTCAGTTATTTTGGTATAAAATTCAAAAATTCAAAATTCTAAATATTTATTTAGTAAATAGGCCACATGAGGGTTGTTTTACACGTCGGTAATATAGGGTGAGTCTACCAGCGCTTCGGACGAGACCATCATTGCGGAGAAAAAGCGCCGCAAGAAACTCCAGCAGAAGGTCATTTTTTCAATCATAAAAACATAATAGTACTTCAAACTAAGTTACATTAGGTAACTATGGTATGAGTAACTAATACAAAGCTATAATAGTAATTATATTCGAGATGCATTTTTTTTCGCATAATGTATGTATTTCGCATAACATACTTTTAGCCTGACATTGAAGAATTGAATAAACGTCTATTGTGTAGACTAGGTTAGGTTACGTTAGGTTAGTTTTTAATCTAATCAAAATAAAACCCTTTCTATTATAAAAAACCTTTTAGGACAAACGATTTTATGTGAAATTATACATTATGCGAAATAAACATGGATTCCGAAATAGACCGTTAAATTGAATGCATTTCGTACGATTGTAGTTTTCTATGATGAATACTTACGGTTCCGTACCCAGGGGTGCCAAGTTACCAACGGGACCGGTCCGTCCGTCTGTCTGTCTATCAGCGTGCTGCATCTTATAAAGCGTACCTAATAGGTAGACAGTTGAAATCTTCACTGAGTGTATGTTACTATTTTAATCATTTACTGAGTTGGGGTCCGTAATCCGTATACCGCGTAAATCCGCACTAAATGTTAAAAGCAATAAATCAAGTTCAAATTAGTTAAAATACTATGAAAATAAATCTTCCCCCTAAAATACTAGTACTTACAAGTTAACAGGGTGTAATTTTTATGGTCGTTCGAACACATGATTTCAATTTTGATCCTTGATGTTTTTCATTTTATAAATGTTATTTTGTGTTAAGTAAGTGTGTCATCTTTCCGTCTCTTCACCAAGCGGTTCCAACGGAAGACCTGCTGGCTTTACGGCTAGCGAATGCTGAGTTGGGACCGTTTCGCAACTGTTTCTGTGTCTTATTTTTTGTATCTATGTAACTAATGTTGTTTTGTATTGTTGCGAAAAAATGTCTCTTTATCCTTATCTTTAAGTTAAATTTAATAAAATGTACCTACATACAGCTAGTTATTGTAAACAACGGCTATTTCATAAATACAAAGTACAATGTCGAATGGGTTATTACCGTTATCATCATCATCATCATCATCGTCGGCCTATATCAGTTCACTGCTGGACGCAGGCCTCCCTTATGTGTCCCGTGCGCCATTCTACCCTGTCCTCGGCTAGTTACATCCAGCATCTGCCAGCAGCATTTCGCAAATCATCATTCAATCTTGCCGGAGGGCGTCCTACACCCAAAAATCTAATTAAATAGGTATTATCTTTTATGAAATCTTGGATGTGTATCTGTATGCGTATATAATATATACATACATACATTAAATCACGCCTGTTTCCCAGAGGGGTAGGCAGAGACCACTTCTTTCCATTTGCTACGATCTTGACAAATTTATTTCGCTTCTTCCACATTCATACATCGAGTCATGCACGCACGTCGGTTTCGGGTACTTAAGATTCGGCCCTTTTCCAGTAATTCTCCGATTTGACTCGAAAAAGTACGCCTAGGGCGGCCCCTTCCGACCCGTCCACTCACTTTCGTCCACTTATATAATATATAACAATGGTTAATTGGTTTAAAAGCTTTCTCTAGACTTATCTCCACTCTCAGGTTATAAACACTACTAGTCTAGTCCAGTAGCCTGAAACTAAGTCATACATTAATAAACCACTTAATTAAGCACAAGACACTAATAACACCCCATACATCAAATGCTAGAAACACAGTACGTACTCCACACAGCAATTCAAACCAATTTCAAATCACCAACTAATCTATAAGGTTGAAATTTGAAAAAGGTAGCGTTTCCACTTAGGTTCGTTTGTTCTAGTACTTTATTAGGGTTGTCATTGTCACGCACAGGCAATGACCGGGGGTGCATGACTCGGTTAGGGCTAATAGTGGACATTAACCGAACTACTAAACATAGGTATTTAGTTTGTTGACCGATACGGAACTAACGTTTACGTTTTATACGATTGGATATTGGATGTGGACTTACAATATTGTAAATTATTTTGTGTATAGTTTAAATATATAATGACAAACAAAATGGTCTAGGTTAAGTCAGTTTTGCAGTAGGCGATTTTGAAATTATACAATTTATTTTAATATTTCGGGATGAAAAGTAGCCTTTGTTAATCCAGGGTATAAACTGTCTCCATTTCAGTTGGATGATGGTTAGAGATAAGTTAAGAGCATGTGATTTTAGATCATATAAAATTATATAATGTGAGTTAAAAGCAAATTATATTAGGCTAAACAAGTAGGCAGGTAACTGTGCCTTAGGAAAATTAACTAGTTATTGTACTTATTTATTACAAGGTTAATATTCATCTAGTCGAGCGAGCATGTCTGGCGCGCCCTGGCAGTAGCCCGTGAAATGGTGTCTAGAAATCAACGTTCATTCCTTTGACCCAACCTATATAGTGAACCGGTCGTAATTTAGGTCTCCTATAGATAAATTTTTCGATTTCAGGGATCCTAACATGGCTTATTGCGTGACAAAATGTGGGTAAAACATCCGTCACTTTTTGACACATGTATTAGTAGAGTAAGTACGAGAGTGACGCATACGTTATCCACATTTTATCATATAAACGCAACCATACTAGGGCCGCAGGAAGGGACCAAGACCCCTGGGGCCCTGTAAAGCCGCCACTGGTTCAACCTCTTATCGTTCCTTAAAAAGAAAACCATTTTTTAAAAAGGACGGTATAAATTATTGTATGCGCAGTTAAACATACTTACATTTTGTTTAGTTGCCTAGTTGCTTTAAGTAACAACCAGCGCCTATAAAAAATAGTACAACTTGGATGTAAACATACATTATCAACAACTTTGCTCAGTCATTTTATTAGGCGCTAAGAAAGCACCGCCAATACTGCAGCGCATAGGTTTTACTACATAAAAACACTTAATCAATTCAATCAATATTATATTAATATTTTTACTCTGTAAGTACATAATCTTGTAACTTGATATTCGATGGCACTTTAACAAGTTTCACTGATTTATTTTCTAGTCCGTAAACCTAGATACCTTAGGGCCGTATTAATAAACTAATCTCAACTCTAATGCTCGCCTCGAGATGTGTCAAAAATGACAGCGCTCTATGGTTTGACGTTTAGGTACTTTGACGTATCTTGTGACGGGCCTCTCAGCCAAGATGAGTTTATTAATACAGCCCTCAGTGTACTTAAAAAATATTGCGTAAAATACCGCCTTTTTACAGGAATACCAGTAACGACAGGTATTTAATTATTATTTCTGAGCATTTCTAAAAAAGTTTGTACATTTCATTTACGACTCCGATTTGCGAAAAAAATTGCAGGTAGGTAGGGTAAATGATACTGAGCCTAAATAACATAGTCTCCCAAAATGTCCCAATTAATTTGTATGGAAACTTCCTTTTTTGTTACCAAAATTCTTCCGTTCGTGGTAACAAAAAAGGAAGTTTCCATACAAATTAATTGGGACATTTTGGGAGACTATGTTATTTAGGCTCAGTATCATTTACCCTACCTAATTGCAAATTTTTTCGCAAATCGGAGTCGTACCTAAATGAAATGTACAAACTTTTTTAGAAATGCTCTTCTCATCATCAATTTAGGTTAAAGTATTTGGTAACAACAAACCTTTCAGTTTACTTTGATTGCTTTTAAAAGATTTACTAATTTACTTAACGGTGATTTAATAAGTACACGTCACGTAACTGATAATAAATAAAATTCAAATATCTTTAGCGACCCGCCCTCGCTTCGCTTCGGTTTATATCAGTTTTCTATAACACCCGCGCATAAACCAGAATCTATTATAAATATAAACCTTCCTCTTGAATCACTCTATCTATTGCTGAAAACTGGATTAAAATCCGTTGAGTAATTTAAAAGATCTAAGCGAACAGACAGTGGAAGCAACTTCATTTTATACTATGTAAAGATACAATATTATTATTAACTAAAAATCTTGTCACTTAAAAAACATGAAATAGATCCTACTTTCTACTACATACGAGTACATCATATTTTCATAGAAAAGACGCACTTAAATACTTTCTTGGGCTTTAAAGCTTTAACGTTAGATACTAGTAAATCCACAAAGCAACAGAGCCATTTTAACTCTATTACAATAAATACAGTTATCAGCAGCCGCATTTTTGGATTCACCCACCTTTTAGACAACGCAGGTCGTTGAACACACAGCACTGCACTGAATTGTCTATTTTACATACTAGGGTACATTCGATCGTACCAACCGCCTCACTTTTGTGGACATATTTTTGAAGAATTGGGCATATATTTTGATGCCGTTGGATGTTTGTTAGGTGTCCGGTAAACTTAGATACCTAACTAGAAACGAAATCGAAATTTGCAGCCACTTCTTTAAAAATGTGACCACGAAAGTGATGCGGAATAGACGCCCAAATAATGACCCATAAGTCCACATTAATCTAGATCCGACGGCGTGTGTCATAAGTCCTCAGCTCCATCTTGCCGGCCAGTCTCCAGGTAAGTCCTGGAGTTGTTCTTGGTGAAGATGAAGGGAGCTTCCTTGGAGGGACACTTGAAGTTCTGCAGGAGGATCGGCTCGGCGTTGTCGGTCTTGTTACCGACAGGTTCTAGGAGGTTGTTCCAGAGGAGGTTTGCAGCTGAAGCGGTAAGGAATAAAAGTGGTTATTTATAAATCTTTACAAATGCACTATCAATTATGCTGATGCGCTTTAAATATTAGAGACCCTGGGAACTTCAACGGGTTTAAGCGTTGGCGCTCTCAATTATTCCTGTGACAGCTGTTCTAATTCAAATTCATATTATTTATTGCATAATACTTTACAGTTAAATTTCAGATGGAATTAAGACTTACTTGACTTACTTGGCTTATTGCCTAACGCACTCGCAATCGCAATTGTTTTCATTTTTAAAATTGAAGGCTTGTCTGTATACAACATAAAAACAATTGTTTCGCTTTGAAGTCGATTGCGATTGCGAGTACTTTAGGCAAAAGGCCAGCAGGGGCCTATTGCATAATAAAGTACTATCAGCCCAATGGAACCCTGACCCACCATAGAACGGTGTCACAGTCACATTATAAAACAATTTGTTTGGCACTTCTTACGACTTGAATCATAACGCCTCTGTGACACAGTTCTATGGTGGGTCAAGGTTCCAATGGTCTGATAGTATAGTTCAGGAAATATGATTTGGCCGTCTGTTATCTACTTTTTGATCTTTTTTTCTGCGTTAAGACTTACCGGACTTAACCTTAACCTTAACCTTTCAACCCATTGTGCTGTTTGAAGAACGAGGGCAGTTTCACGGTTACCTTTTGCTTGATATTAACAAAAAGATTTTAGTAAAGATTATCTACAGATGGCCAAATCATATTTCCTGAACTATACAAGCCCATACTATTAGTAAAAATCCATGCAAAACCACTAATACTATTAGCTTGTATTTTATTATGCAATCGGCCCTAGGTATACATGTCCTGCAAGGGCACAGCAACATAAGACTTAGAGCAATGACTAAAGATTATTTATGAACATATCAATTGGATTTCACAACATGCATACATTTCATGTACTGCTTTTGCAGGAAACAGTTGGATCAAGACCTCGTGAACCTTTCAAAAACTACATAAATTATCCAGACTTGATTTAATTGCGCAGTCCGGTTTGGAGAATCATGAATAAATGACGTTGGTTAAGTCTGTTTTTTAAATATATTATAGACGTATAAGCGTCATCTATTCATCACAAGTTTTAAAACTGAAGTAGAGCATCCTCGGATTATAGCTTGTTATTGTAACAGCCTAAATGCATGTCCTCTGTCTGCTTTATGAGTGTTGCTTGCCACCCCCTCTTAGATCCCACTCACCTAGCGCGTGTCCCTTCTGGGAGAAGTGGAAGCAGTCGTGCGTGATGTAGGACTGGTGGATGACGAGCGGCAGCGGCGCGGGCGGCGCGGGGGGGGGCCAGGGAGCGTTGAACAGCCGCATGAAGGGCTGCACCACCACCGTGAAGTCCGGGCGCGAGTCGTAGCGCCCGCTGTCCACCTGGAGTGTCACAAGGCAAGTTTGGTGGTGGTAGGGCCTTGAGCAGGGTCCGTCCCGATCGCTACCTTAGGCTGCCTTTCCACTGAGGTGGAACCACTGTGGTGGGATTAACCAATAGAAGGCGCATGCGGTCACGTTGAGCCTGCCTTACGCACTTTAGTTTAGATTTTATTGGTTTATATACTTGAAAGCAAAGAAATTGAGCCACTTTCTATGGAAATTCAGTACTAAGTGCGTCGATTTCTTTGCTCCCAAGTGTATTTTTACAGCTCCGCCTCAGTGGAAAGGCAGGCTTATTCTTCAACCACCGACAAGGTTCCGACTATGGGTTCAGATCCCCCTTATCATAAGATAGCCTGAATGGTCGTTTGCCTTATCCATGAGATAAAAAAACTTACAGAAAGTGGCTCAACAAATCAAAATAGGAACAACAGATATCTAACCTGAATTTTCCTTCTCGGTGAAACCTTGTAATCTGCATTTTGTGACCTGCCTCTACTAACAGTATCCATATTCTTGATATTGCGAGAAATTCACACGTGGATTCTTGTAAGATTAATTTCAGACGCATTGATCAGATTAATTTGTTTCTTCATTTAGGTAAGTATTATGTTCTGTCAGCTTCACTAATGTTTCACCAAATCATCATTTTGCAAACTAGGTATATCATTTTACAAACTTTCATTTCACAAACAGATACTTCCCGCGGCATTATTTTACAATTTTATGTGGTCCATGATCTAACCTAACATTACTTATTTAATAAGCCGTTATTGTTATACTTATATACCAGACAAAAATGATAATTTCATTTATATTTTTTAAGTGTTTAGTAGGTATGTATGATGTGGTTGTACTTTTTCAATAAAAAAAAGCCAATTAAGCAATATGTGATGGTTAAAGCACAAACACGTTCTGCAAAACGAAATCTTGTAAGATGATAGATACGTTTATCGAATAAACGACGACGCGCTGGCCTAGTGGGTAGTGACCCTGCCTTCGAAGCTAGTGGTCCTGGGTTCGAATCCCGGTAAGGGCAGATATTTGTGTGATGAGCGCGCATATTTGTTCCTGAGTCATGCTGCCCTGCTAAGGTAAAAGGAAGTATCCCACCCAAACCCAATGTAGCAATTGCAACCTTATTTTCCAGTTATGAGGTTGCAATCGTTACAGAAGTTCTGTGTGAAAAACTGCCTTTTCACCTTAGCAGGGCAGCATGGATGTTTTCTATGTATTTAAGTATATAAGTATTAGTAGTATTTCTCTATATAAGTATTTATATCGTTGTCTAGTACCCATAGTACAAGCCTAGAGCTTAGTTTGGGACTAGGTCAATTGATGTGAGATTGTCCCCTTATATTTATTTATTTATTTATTTTTACATTCCGTCGTCTCTTTTTTTGCCAAGAAGAAAATAATAAAACATTTATACTAGGATACCATAATTCGACAGGTTAATTCGTGTCGGTGCAATATCTAATAAGCTCAAATTCGCAACACGCGAGGCAGGACCTCTTGTCCTAAATCCCCAGTTTCCTCATGCAGTCGTATTATATTATAACGTTTAGAGTCCGCTCACGTCACGATGCCTATCGCGGACCTTTGCATCATCCACGAGTAGTTTCATAATGTTTCCATTTTGCGACCGTTGCAAAGGACAGCACCCGGATTTACTTATTGCAGAAATTATTTTTAAATTTTCGAAATGTCGTACATTGGTATCTATGTATGTCATTTCGAAAATATATTCTAGTAGTAAGTATATAAATATTTGACCAAAACACTTTCAGACTGTTTGTTTCAACGAGGTTGTGACGAGGCTAAGGTGATATCGAAGTGGCTTGGTCGACTAAACTATCTAAATCGTCTAGAGCATCAATACTATTTTGAAGAGGCAAATGAATTAGGAGCATACATTTGCCGGTACCAATATGTAAGACACAGCAAAGGTTGATGCAGTCTAACCTCAATTATATTGGCACGTTACTATTAGTCTATTATGCACCAGCTCTTTCCATGCATTACTCTAGTTTCAGGTGCAGTAGTCCAATTAATGTAGTCTGCTTTCTATACCACCAGTCCACCACCGGTGGCCGCGTCTACGTACAAGCTGGATCATCATACATCAAGTGACATTAGGTACTAACGACTTATAGGACTTCTACCTTAGTCTTCAGGGTTGGCAATGCTATTACAATCTTTAGCTTTTGTATATTTATCAAAGCCTTAGAGCACACTTACAATCTGTGTGTTCCTTTGCCTTCTCCATAAAAAGGTAAAAAAAGAGCCTTTCCTACAGCAAAAGTTACCATGAATGAATTGCATGATGTTCCCCTTAGTTAGCCTCCTAATACCTATAAAGTCCTGGTACTCACCAGCATGGTCTCGGCCTTCTGGTAGAGACGCGTCATGGCGACCAGCGCGCGCAGCTCGCCGCCGCCGCGGTGGAAGCACGTGCAGAACAGCGAGTGCATCAGCCGGCACATCGGCGGCCGCCGCACCCGGATCGACACCGACACGTCTGCGGGACGACAGCGTGAGTCAAGGGGAGAGAACAACAATAGTAATGGCAGGGCTACGGATTGTAGGTTAGGAGATTATAAATTAGAAAAGCATTTTATGTAACGTCGAGTTTAGTACCTTATCTATTTAATGTCATGTTAAAACTACCACATACATACATACACATACATACATAAGCTCACGCCTTTATTCCCAGAGTGGGGTAGGCAGAGCTACTTACAGAATTACTAACAACTCTAAAAACTTGTTAATAATTCTGTAACCACATTTTGCACAAGTAGGCTAAGATGTTTACCAGTGTATTAGTGACAGGTTGCAAGCCCATCGCCTAACAGTACTACACAGCCTTTATTCCCTTAGTCGTCTCTTACGACATCCACGGGAGGACATGGAGTGGCACTATTCTTACCCGGCAACCACGCGGGGAAACTACCAAACACGAATTTTCACAGCGATTAAAGTGACGAGGTGTACATATATTTATGAACTCGATTGTACATGCTGCATTTCACCCAGCCAGCAGCGAAGAGTAATAGGGTGAATGTCAGATGCATAATCTTTTTAAACTTCGTTCATAACTTTATTAAGAGTTTTAGATTCTCTATAGGGGGCTCCAGGGGCTTCAAACCTTATTGCTTAGTGTAAACCGGAAAAATAATCAATTTAATTCAGTTAGTGACTGGTTTTGTGTTATGAATAACTTTTTATTTTATTTGTATGAAGTCTGTCATTCAAGAGAACGATTCTCATATAATATTCTAGTCTCGCTAGGTCCAATCATAACTGCAACGTAGCATCACGCAGTCCACGGAAGTCTTATAATATCGCGTATGGTAGAGTTACTCCGTTATTTACAAACTTGTAATTAATTACGAGTATAATTATTATTATTATGCTGGTAACTTAATGGTGGCCAAGGAATTCAAAAACATTCGTCTGTAGACCACCGGCCTGTCCTAAGGGTGGACGACTTCCATTTAAGAGCGGAGAGACAATGGATGCAACTAGCACAGGACCGAGAAAAGTGGCGTGATAAAGAAGTCCTAAGAAACAATAGTGGATACAGGCTTATTCGATGGATGGATGGTTTTTATTGTTATTTCATCATCATAAATATCCTAGTACTCCTAAGTCTTACCCAAAACTGGCACCAGATTGACAATAGTCCTGGGAAGATGCGAGTGCAGGTAGTCGAGGGCCCTCGCCAGCTTGCGCGCGTGCGCGAGTGGTGACCACTCTACCGGGTTGAGGCAGGAAGCCGAGCACAGGTCGTTGGCGCCCATGAAGATGGTCACCATCTTCCAGTGGCGGGCCACGTCGATGTCTGGGGAGGCGCGCATACGGGCTACTAGGATCTGGAAACAAGAAGTAAATAGTAGTAGTAGATGGTTTGGTCATTTAGGAAGGATGGATGAAAGAATAGTTACGAAATAGGTATGTCGAGTGGGTAGAAATGTCGGTGGGGCGCCCTAGACGCACATACAGTGACACAGCCTGTATGGGCTATGTCAAAGTGACGTTGTAACCAAAATCACAAGAAGTCTTTAATATAATGCAGGCCTAGAAATGTAATTGGTTGACTGTACTGAATAAGGGCCAAATCAAAAGCACCCGAATCCGACGTGCGTGCATGAAGAGGAAGCGAAAGTTGTATGTTTAGACCGGGGCACCTGGCGTTCTATATTCTCTGCCTACCCCATTGGGAGACAGGCGTGATCGTGAAGGTAATGTATGAATGTAAACAGTAAGGCAAGGAGTTTTATAACAAAGTTGAGACAATGTGGTTGCCGGTGGGCCTTTTTTACATAGTCGCCTAATCGTGCTTATCGAAACCAAAATTTTGGATTTCCATTGGGATTACCAAAATAGACAACTCGGTTCCAATACTTCTAATACCGCTACAACAAAATTAATGTTATCGAAAAATATACTTAAGTACTATAAAAGGTGTGGCAGGACAAGCATAAAATTCATGTAAATGCAGTTGAAATGCGCTCTTTGCGTAGTATGTGTGGTGTGAAACTGATTGATAGAGTAGGTAAGGAATGAAAACGTCAGAGAGAAATGTGGAATAAAAGAAGATGTAGTGACTAAGATTGAAAAGGGCATGCTTCGATGGTTCGGTCATTTAGAAAGGATGGATGAAAGAATATTGACGAAAGAGATATACAGATCGAAAGTGAGTGGACGGGTCGGAAGGGGCCGCCCTAGGCGTACTTTTTCGAGTCAAATCGGAGAAATACTGGAAAAGGGCCGAATCTTAAGTACCCGAAACCGACGTGCGTGCATGACTCGATGTATGAATGTGGAAGAAGCGAAAGAAATTTGTCACGATCGTAGCAAATGGAAAGAAGTGGTCTCTGCCTACCCCTCCGGGAAACAGGCGTGATTTAATGTATGTATGTTATGTATGTACTATAAAAGGGATTTGGTTACTACTGCATGTAATTTATAACCAACATGTTAATTTACTATTGATTATATCACACATAATTATCTACCTAATAAATCTATTAAAGCGCAACGTTCTACAAATGATTTCCTCATATTGAACTAATGAACTAATTTGCCATCGGATAGTGATCGAGCGCATCACGAATCGTAACTAGTTTTTCTGCAATGCATTCGACCAAGTGTTGCGGCCTTGCGCTTATTGGTTATGAAGGAATTAATCATCAGCTGTTGCATTTAGTGCATTTACTGCAAAAAAATAGCTACTAATGTAGTAAGCGGAAATATACGTGAATCACTTGGGTGTGACGGTGTTCTCATTGAACTCTTAGGACCGTGTTAATAAACTCATCTTGGCTGAGAGGCACGTCACAAGATACGTCAAAGTAAACGTCAAACCATAGAACACTGTCATTTTTGACGCATCTCGCGACGAGCATTAGAGTTGAGATTAGTTTATTAATACGGGCCTTAGGGCTGCCACAGACGATCAGTTGAACTGACAGGCCGAGGGAGACGCACCTATTTGTTAGAATGAGAAACGTATTTAACTTTCTCATTCTATCAAATAGCCGCGTCCCTCTCGGCCTGTCAGTTCGACTAATCGTCTATGGCGGCCCTAAGGGCCGTTAAGGCGTACTATTATCTTCATCAAACATTTCAAAATTCATTCATTCATTTTATTGCTATGCTTCGGTGAAATTACTATTGGGGTGGCAACACATTGGCAGACTTGGGATTGTATTCTTAAGATGATCGTCTTGGGAACGCAAATACTACGGGTCTCAGAGCTCTCAGATCCCACCTACCATCAGGGCCTCTATTCTATGACTTTAAACAATATTGCTTTTGACGTGATATCGTATTGTTGTTAACTCGGCCTCCGCCATCATCAAGTAAAATCATAGACCATTAAATAAACTTCACAAATAAAATGTAAGATAGGAAGACAAATCGCGTCATATTGTAAAAAAAAAAAACAATGGCTCTGCAGTTCATTTTGCGCCGAGCACAGAGCTATAGAAGTATCTCTGTCCTGGTTCTCTCAGCGTAAACAGAACTGCATATCTACGTCATAATAACCCCCTGTTCTTCAATAAACTAGGACTATTGTCTTGTAATTGTATGACTTCTCGCGTCGACACTTAACCGTGACCTATTTACCATAAGTACTCATAATCAATATTAATATTCACCTATTCATTATTTTCGGCAAACGCTAGCCTTTGTCGATAAGCGGAACGTGAGAATTCAATGGCGTTCTTTGGCAGTAATGGCCGACCTAGATGGCACAATACGAGGAGGTTTTTATTAAGCAAGTGCTTTTATTCCACAAACTTTCGTGGGACACATTTTTAAGTATTGAATGACACATTCTTAGAGACATTACGGCATCCTTAAAAACATAGGTTACCTAGAGACAAAACAATGGTGGGATTTATTATGGATATTGAAGGATTAAGAAAAAATAAATAAAAAATAAAAGTATTTATTTTAAAGTCGAGTTTATAAATATGTATACACTTTAGTACCACACACACACACACACATAAACTCACGCCTTTATTCCCAGAGTGGGGTAGGCAGAGCTACAGAATTTCCAACAACTATAAAAACTTTTTGATTTTTCTGTAACCACATTTTGCACACTTCTAGGCGAAGATGTTTACCAGTGTATTAGTAACAGGTTGCAAGCCCATCGCCTATCAGTACTACACGCCTTTATTACCTTAGTCGGCTTTTACGACATCCACGGAAAGACTTGAAGTGGCACTATTCTAATCCCCCTTGTCACTTTAATCGCTGTGATAGTTCGTATATGGCTGTTTGAACATGGCATTAAATAGACATGGTACCAAATTGTATACATATTGATGAGTTCGACTGTACCCTGCCTCTAGCACCTAGTATACCTTGGCTTGCTTCAGAGCATCCTGGTCGGAGGCGACGGGGAAGGCCACGTTCATGCGCGCAGTCTTCTCCAACCACTCGCCGGTGCCGGTGGAGTAGCCCCGCAGCCCAGGGTTGTACTCCTTCAGGATGTTGGGCAGCGTGAGGAACTCCCTCCAGGTGCTCTCGCCGCCTGGAATAGGAATTTAGTGTATATTCTGAGAAATATTCAGGTCAAAAGGTCTAAGAAAATATTATACAGTATGTAAACTTACTAAAACCATCTCTTTCAACCAGTTGCTACGCTAGTTGAGTTAAGTGTTTTACCACATTTTTTGCTAGTGTGTGTCGAATATTTTTAATTTTATCATTGCATAAAAATTATAACACCTCACCTTTTTCAAAGTCGGTTAACCCTAAAAGTATCATTTTCATGTGTAATGTTTACATCGTTGTTCAGTGCCCATTACAAGACCCGTATGTGATGTTTTCATCGTAACAGATTATTGAACTTGCGTTCAGTGCATTCTTTATTTAAATTTGAAAAAGTGTTAAGATTTCAATAATTTATATACCCCAACCTTATCTATCGCCTAGACATGCTCAGGTTCAAATAAATGGTTTTGGTAAGTTTACATACTGTATAGACGACCGGGTACCGTCGACCTCGGAAGTACGAGTAGCTTTATTGTTGGGCAATTTATGGAACCCCTGTCATAATAAAAGCGTCAAATTTTGCAATTTGTGTAAAGAAAATTCAAGGGGAAAATAATGAATGATTTTATGCGACACGGTTCTATAATCGCTCAATAATTAACCTTTATGACTGCATTTATAATAGATTAACCCTTCACAAAATGAACCGTCGAACTGGCGAGGGTAATCCGCTAAATGCCAACAGCGAGGGACCTAATACTTATAATAATTATTAATGTCGAATCAATATTCAGGAATTAATTTGGCTCACTGTTATTGGTAAAATTTTACTGCAAGGAATACTAATTGGGGAGAATAACTGATTGCTGATTGGTGTGCTTTGGAATAGGATAGGATTCAACGATATAGAGAGACAAATGACAGTTCAACTTGGTTATTATCTGTTATGCACTTGTATCTGTGGTTATGTCTCGTTGTTCGTATTCTGTGGCATATTTTTACGAAAGTGCCACAGGCGGCAAGTGAACTATAACCTCTAAATAATCATCCCTTCGGAATGTCAGCATCGTGACATATTAGACTAACGGACAAAACCTCGGGGTCTGTAAAAGCGGAAAACTTTTACTTTGTATTGAGTTGTAATATTATTGCATTGGTGTAAGGTAAAACTTGTAAGTAAACTGTAGATGCTTTTCTACCAGTACTTACGAGTATACATTTTTGTAGTAACGTAAGATTTAGGCCCGTATTAATAAACTAATCTCAACGCTAATGTTCGTCTCGAGATGTGTCAAGAATGACAGTGTTCTATGGTTTGACGTTTACTTTGACGTATCTTGTATTAAAAGAGGAAGTGACCGAAGGTAAAATGGTATATGGTCAATTTTCTACGAAAATTAAAAAAAGAACTCCGTTTGTTGTCACGACCGAAACCCAGCCTTGAAAATCAGGTTGTAGAGGTGCAGTCAAACAAATGGGGTTCTAGGTCACTATGGATGGAACTGTCAAAGTTACGCCGCATTCTAGATAGACCATACACTAAAGAGCTCAGTATCGCCATCGTAACGTCTAATGCCGGCTCCACATGCTTGCGGTGTTTGCCAAACACTGCAGGACGCAACCATACGTTGGAGTGAGATGGATCATCTCACTCTAACATATAGTTGAGTCCTGCAGTATTTGGCAAACACCGCAAGCGTCTGGAGCCGGCAACAACCCACACTGTCACTTGACACCCACCCACGGTGTCCCATGTATCCACGCTTGAAGGTACCCACACTTTGACATACTTCCATAGTAGCATTACAGCTAACCTTACTTTGAACTTTCAGTAACTCCAACATAATGAAGAGTTAAAAGAATGGAGATGGAGTGGAATCGTATAACCTAGATGTTTTCAACACTGAAAAAACAAATGGGTTGATTTTACTAAGTTTTATGGTTAAAATAGGACTTACACGAGTCGTGAGTTTGGTTGAGTTAACCAGGAAAAAGGTTGAAGCAACCTTTTCAATGTGTTGATTTTACTAAGGTTAGGTGTTACTTCAAAGAAACTCATGGGTAGGTCCTAAAATGTAGTAAAATCAACCCATTACGTTTTTCAGTGAAGGCATAAGCTTTTTCTAGGTTACGCTTACCCAGAGCCGCCTATTCACTCTTGCCTTGAAAATGTCACTTCATCGTCTCAAACGCATAGCCATTTTTGCAGACTCACCAGCACACCAAGAAACTCCCCTATACTCCACAAAGGCTCCCAAAGCAAACTCCTCGAGCGCCCCACTGCCTGCCACCAGGGAGTCTCCTATCGCGGCCACCACGTCGATGTCTCCTGGTCGCAGCCGGTGCACCGACGTGGGCGGCTCCTGGCTGCGGCCGAACGCCAGGGAGTCCTGGCAGAAGAACGGGGTGGAGGGGGGGAGCGTGCGCTGGCGACGGACGTATGACTTGCGCGGGGGGTAGCGGAGTGACAACTGGAATAAAGAAAAATAAACGTTTTACTTGGGTGTCATTCGCGATCCATAATATCGTTTGTCCTAAAGTCATATCCATAGCACATTTGCCCTAAGTAACGTTTGGCATAACATACACTTGCCATAATGACTCCGTTGTCATAATGTTATTTTTCCCTAAACATCATTTTACATTACCTAAGCGTCTAAATAGCTAAACTTATTTGCACTAATGATGAAAGTCATTATATACGTTTATAATAAATTAATATGCTGGATTTTGAATTATGAGTGGTACAGAAAACTCACATAAACCGAAGCGAAGCGAGAGCGGGTCGCTAGTACACACAGAACATTGTTCTGTGTGGTTATTATGACATGGCTATGCAGTTCATTTTACGGCGAGGATAAAGGACAGTGCTACAGCTTTGTCCTATTCTCTCAGCGTAAACTGAACTGCATAACTATGTCATAATAACCCCCTGTGCTACTATATAATATTTATGACGTCGACGCTTACACCTAAACGATAGTTAGATGGTAAGTAAATACTAACCGGACATCGCCAGGTCAAGGTTATCAGTTATATCATCAATGGCCGCCGGAATGCCGTCAAAATTTCACTTGACTAATTTTCGATTAACTCAATCGCATAACAAAATGTGGGTCACCCTACACCATTTATTTTAGTAAGAGGTATCTTAATATTAGTTTGAATTTAACTTTTGTAGTTTATAGGTACGTAGGTAATAGATATATCTTTAAATCTCTCGACAAAATGAGCTACCAAATAAAATAATGCGTCCAAAGTCAACTTTAGTACTCTACCTAAGTTCCTGCATTAACTTACTAAATATTTGGTAGGTATATCTCAAATAGTCAGTTATTTACTATAATATGTAATGTGATGTGCAATAATTGATTAGTAGAATAATGTGGAAGTTAAGTATACAAGCGAAATCACGAGTGAAAATTAGTTTAAATAAATTAAACGTAATCAACTATTTCTTTTTCAGTTACTGTGTTTTGTCTTTTTCAGTTACTGTGTTTTGTTGTATTATTTTATGTTATTATTCATTAAATGTTTAAATAAATAAAAAAACCCTTTGTTTACAATAGAAGACCATAGTTCCCGGCCATTAAGAAGTCAATCCTGATACCTGTCACCACAGTACAATTATAACCTATGTTTGGGTTTGAGGTTATAATTTGTACTGGAATGACAGCTGTCAGGATTGACTTCTTAACGGGCACTATAGTACAGCACTCCCAGCATCTTAATAGCTTCCGGCTAGTTATTGCTACCACACTTGCACTTGCAACTGACGGTATATTTGTCACTCGTTTTTCATAGAAAGAGGAAGTTTGCCGATCACTATTAGGAAACTGGTTGTACAGTCCACAGCATAAATAAGTGATCATTTCTTTACCTTGCCGCTTTCAATCGTTTCACAATTTTGTATAACATTTCAAACACGAGTTAAAGTGACAAGGTACATAAATGATCACTTATTTATGCTGTTGACTGTACTATAGTGTGGATTACCTATCAGTTTCTGCACCTTTCTACCTCAAACCTCAAGCATGCGCACGCATAAAAACTTGGAACAGTTAAAACACGTACTTGGCCACGTGCGAGCCAGAGTCGCATGCGCAGGGTTCCGAACCACCGCCCGTACAATTCGAACCAAAATTACAGTTCATATAATTTCCTGAATACCTTTACTTTTCGGCTTTATTAGAGGAATATTTGAGGTTACATTTTATACTGCGTTGACAGCTGTCAGATCGAGCCTCTTAGAACAACCCGACTATAGTATTAGGCACTTGTCGCACCGCCGACGATGAGCGGGAAGCGAGTAGAGCCAGCGATCAACTATTAATTGTAATTATATGCGTCTCTTTTATTGACACGGGATTTATATCTTGTGTTCTTGAGCGAGAAAATAATCGATAGATAATAGGAAAGTGCCTTTGGCACACTTTGGGTACGGAACCCTAAAAATGACAAGCCACAGGAAACGTAATGTCTAAACATACTCTATCACAAACCTAACAAACTCGTTTTATAAATCTTCCTGTCAGCAGTGACATAACGCCGCCATTTTATTGCTGTTAATGTTACGAGCGTGGCCGCCGCGGTGTCTGGCCGAAACACGGTAACCCACTAGTAGCGAATTCTGTGCCGGTCTACCTAATTAACATACAACACCGACCCGATAAGGTGTTTTGGCACTTAAATCTGCTGATACAATCAGTGCCAGATTTGTTGATTTTGATAAAAGATTGACACATTTTGGAGACAGTTTTGTAAAATATCGATAAATCAATTTAGAGACGCGGTGTTTGTGTGAAGTGGTTAAGCCAGTTAATGATTTTGTTAGAATGAATGAGAATTTGCTTGACCCCATATGTACTTGTTTTTAATAGTAAGAGTTAATCTTAAAAACTGTTAAAAATATGTTCAGAATGTTTGTTTTTGGTCCGATTTGTGTTTGTTTTGATAATTATGATCTGAATGAAAATAATAATTTAGAAAATATAGAAACTTAAAAGAACAAAAATTAACTAAGTACTTACTTTAGAAAATGGATATATTTTTTATTGTTTTTTATGGTTACACACAACAAAAATTCTCAAAATTTGACCAAAGACATTTTTATCATGGATAATTTGCTACGGCTTTTAGGCCCTAATACGTCGACCGATGCTAGGTACGAGATCGAAGCGATCAAGCCAAGATCTCACGCGCAATCAAAACAAACAGTAAATGCGGCTCGTGACCGTTGAACAAGTATTCCTAACCTCTCTCAAGGAGTTTCGCAAATCTTTACTTTATTTTTATGGCTCTGTACAAACAATATGCTGAGTTAAACGGTCGTAAACAAGTTAACACAAGTCTAAGCTTTGTTTTCTGTCAAGTTTATGTTTAACGTTCTATTCATGTAACTGAGATAGCTTGGTTATAAGTGTTATAACTTATAATATAACTTACGACTTGGAAGGCATTGGTGACTTATGAATACAGTTTGTTTGTGTAAAGTTTTAACGCTTAATACACACGTTATCGTTACGTATCGTCGTTATAATAATTAGGTATGTAAACAAACTTTTGTATGTTTGTAATTATCATTTTTTACAGATCTGGGTAGTGATTCTGTAAACAACGCCGGTCGTGCGGACTGTCGAGTGAAACCAAGCGGCGAGATTAAGTAGTCCCGTCAGTGCGAACAAAACACATTGTAGCGCGTGCATTTTCAATTTAGCAGCACGATGGGTCGAACGTAGGTATAAGGCTGCTTAATTGAAAATGCACGCGCTACAATGTGTTTTGTTCGCACTGGCGGGACTATTTAATCTCGCCGCTTGGTTTCACTCGACAGTCCGCACGACCGGCGTTGTTTACAGAATCACTACCCAGAGTGGGCCTAGTATCTATGGCTGCGTCTATATCGCGTGTCAACTGTTGATAAAGCATCTGTCACTTTTTGACACGTGATCACGTGATAAATGCGGGCTGCGTTGCCGCAGAACAGAATGTATATAAACATGACACTACCAAGGAATACTGGTTTGGCTAACACTTTTAAATTGTTTGGTCAATTAAAATACATTTGTATTTTATTTTGCCAAATAATAAGTACTCAATACACAATTATTGAATTCCAAAAAACTATAGTGTACCTACAGGTGGTAGATAAATTATCTCAAAAGTTAGGAGGATCGTTATGGACCCTTTAGGGCACAGCAACGTATAAATTATTATTTATGCAGATAAAACAGCCTTTAAAATAACCGTTACTCATTTGCAAACGTCAATAAATAATTTACGACATTAACTGCGGCTTAATGCGATAACTCTTAGGCGGACTTGCGCGGACCAGAGTTAGCCCTTAACCCTTAACCCAGAGTTAAGCGTCTACTTTTGTACGTGGTTTGCCGCCTAACCTAGGGTTAAGACGCTAACTCTGGTCCACGCAAGCGTTTTCGTAATAAGAAGATAAATTAAATAAAGTCCCACTAACCTCACAATTTTTTCACAATTTTTTATTTATCATACTGTCATGTAATCGTCAAAATGATTATTATTCGCATTACGACTATATCATTATTTCTATTAAAATTATAAACCGTTAGGCCCCTCTTGGTTCGGTCGGCCACGTAATGCAATTAAAGAAATAATTTTAAAGTAATTACTCGTATAATTAATTAGTATAATTGAGCATCTAAACTTGCATCTAAACACAATACATTTACTTTACGCCTTTCCCAATCACGGACGTTTTATACAATCAATCTTCACCTTTTACCAAATTCTTACAATAAACAAAAGTTATGTAACCTTAATCATCATTCGATGCACGCGCATTCGGTTGCGCACGATTGCAATGCACACATTACACTGAGCACGTTTGATTACACCTTTATACGACTGTCACCCCTTTAATGTGAGCTATAGGAGTTATTATAGCTTAAGTTGTTGGATATGGCAGTGACATTCGGCCTGGTTAGGCGTTGGTTCGGTAAGGGTTAGATTTAGAGTTGTGCCCGCTCGGTCTTTTAAGGAAGCGCTCCGATCTCGGTCATTCGGTGAATGGAACTAGTTCGGTCGTTTAGTTCCTTTAGGTCCGTGACGGGAAACATTCCTTTTAGTTCTTAGTTCCTGACCGACACAAGCCTAGATTAGGTTAGTTTGAGACTCCTGAGCTGGAAGGCCCCTTAGTTCCATGTTCCATAGTGCCTTCAGTGGAGTTTGCGAAGGGGCTAGTAGTCCCCTCGCCTGAAATCCGGCCCACAGAGCCAGAAAACATTGATCACGTGTAGCCAAATGTCAAACGTACCACGTTTTTATTGTGTGTACAACACAACTTGTAGCCAATATTATTGATAAACCGCACATCACTGACTGAAAACTTACGCCCTAAGGGCCGTATTAATAAACTCACTGTAATTTTTGACGCATCTCGAGACGAGCATTACAGTTGAGATTAGTTTATTAATACGGACCTAAAGCAGAGTCACACACTGACACACCTAAAAAGTGGTACACTTTTGAAATTCAATCGAAAGCGGTCATATGTATGACTTTTTTTAACGAAGGGCATTTGTAACAGGTGCGAAGAGTACTATTCTGTTAGCAGTTTTTATACTCCCTCTATGCTTTCCTACCTCTATGGGTAGAACGCCCCGAGTCAAAAATGGTTAGGCCCACTTGCGTGGACCAGAGTTAGCGTCTTAACCCGAGGTTAGGCGGCAAACCACGTATAAAAGTAGACGCTTAACTCTGGGTTAACGGCTAACTCTGGTCCGCGCAAGTCCGCCTTAGTGAGCTACCCATCGCCTGGTGTGCCGATTGACACGGCACACCAGGCGATGAGAAGTTCCCGGCCTAGGGGCAACGGCGGCAGCATTTAAATACCGTACTTGGTTGTTGAACATTGTCCAAGCAATGGTTTAAAGCAAAAGATGCTGATGAAGCGATGACCTCCTTGCGAGTTATCTTGGAGAAGGAGCACGAAAAGCGAAAACTTAAGGGAGATAGTCATCCTGCTTCGCTCCGCAGGCCTCAGGGAAGAGAGCGGCGACGCTACGCCGTGCACCTTCCTCACCTTGAAGATGGGGGGGAAAGCGGAAACTTCAACATCAACCTCTGTAATGGGCCCCGACTATTCATACATACATACATAAACTCACGCCTTTATTCCCAGAGTGGGATAGGCAGAGCTACAGAATTACCAACAACTCTAAAAACTTGTCAATAATTCTGTAACCACATTTTGCACACTTAGGCTAAGATGTTTACCAGTGTATAGTGACAGGTTGCAAGCCCATCGCCTAACAATACTATACGCCTTTATTCCCTTAGCCGTCTCTTACGACATCCACGGGAAGATATGGAGTGGCACTATTCTAACCCGGCAACCACACGGTAGAGGTTGAGTTTTAACTAGATTCTGTTCAGCAAGATCAGGAGCCATATGAAAATCGAATATCGAAGTTACGTTATTTCCATAAATTTCCCTCCATTTAGTCACAAATGACAAGAGTACGATAAGGCATCGAAAGTTTAAAATTTAGTCCTTCAACCGTTCACCATTCAAAATTCAGGTTGATGTTCATCGAAATCCATATTCAACACATCTAATTACCATCCCAACCGTGTTACCCAACAGCGATAGCACTCATTACGTGTAATCAATCGCCATTCAACTGTCACCGGCTGTCAACACCTCGCGGAATGTCAATTAGCTCAGGCATCTGCTCTCGTAATGAGGCTTCGTGTCTCTTCACAAATTTCACTTGATTATGTGTTGCCATGCCAAATTAAACAAGCGACTGACATGAACTATATTGTACTATAGGTACTAATGTTACCCAATAAAATGGGTAACAGTTATTTGGTTGCATGTGGGTTTTTTTCTGTGACCTTCTTTGAGAACGAATTGGTTTTTATCCCAGAGGCGTCATAGCCTGTATTTTCTAAATATCAAAAATCGGGCAGTTGGGCTAAACGCTTTCGTTTGTTATTATTATTTATTTACCTACGTTAATATTTCCTTGAGAGAAGAAAATATTGTAATTCTTGTTATCACTCTGTATTTTCGTTAGTATTTAGCCTCGTCCTGCCCAGTGTTCTTAATAAAGGACACATTCGATTTAGTAGTTTTTAATAAATTTTATATGAAAAATTATCCTTTGTTGAAGACATTGGGCAGAAACCGGAAGTATAAACAAAAATGCTTGGGCAGGACGAGGTTAGTATATAAGTACTAAAACTTAATCGCGTACTAAAATGAACATTTAACTCGTCCTTTTCAAGTGTGTTACAAGTGTTACAACAGCCGTGGTCACGAGAAGGTCCGATTTTTATTTTTAGTAACTATGTGTGAAAATCGTGTTAGTTTAAAGGAACGTAGTATTTAGGATTTAGAATACACTTCCTAGATTTTTAAATATTTAAAAGTCTCAGGGTAATATCATAAACGAGAATATTTCATCTTGCCCTTATCCCAATCATATGGATGGGGTCGGATGGCGCAGAAAGTCTTTTTTCCTTGGTTCACTGTTGGATCGCATTATTTTTTACGCTTAATGTATTTTTACGCAGAAATTCATTTGACCGAAAACGGTATTTACAAGTTCGTTAGTATAATAAATTAACTACTTAAGAACAAAAAGAACAAACGTGATTTCACATATCTGACCTTAATTTCACCTCGATTGATTAATTAGTTATTTGGGAATACTCCCAAGCGATATTCACACGATCATAAATAGGTGTTAATTAGTACCTATGGGAAAATATTAGTCTTATTATATACCACTAAGTTAACTTGTTTCTCACTATTCAGAAATGGTTCTCAGTGCTCTGACATAAGGTATTTATTGGCCTTTCTTAAATGTGAATATTTTGCATGCAATCAAAGCAAATCATATTTTTGCATTTTCTGAGATACGACGTTACGCCATGCTATGGGAACCAAGCGCTAAAAATATCTAAGAAGATAATTATAGTAGATTGTGTCACAAGGGAGCAAAATGACATATTTACGGCGAGGGCGTACATTGAATCCTGAACGAAGCGAATGATTCTAAAATATTATCCTGTGCCCTTACCATGAGTTACAATTAACGTACTCGCTAGCGAGTCGAAGCTCTGTCCCTCGCAGACCCCACAAGTATTCTTATAGGGTGCGAGGGACAGAGCTTTCGACTTGCTAGCCAGTACGGTAATTGTAACTCATGGTAAGGGTACTGAGCTTAGTGAGGAATTCAAGTGTTAACGCCCAACGTGGAAATAATTTTGCTATAGGTGACACATACTGCTTCCCACACTTCCACTTCCTTCTAACCTAACCTATGAGGAAAATAAAAAATGTAAGTGATGAAAGAAATTTAATTATTTACACTCTCTAAAGGTACTGAAGTTATCAAATTTAACAAAATAAATTGTGGTACCTATTTCTAAATAAATAAATAAATAAATAAATATCAGGGGACAATGTCACACCAATTGACCTAGTCCCAAACTAAGCTCAAGGCTTGTATTATGGGTACTAGACAACGATATAAATACTTGTATAGAGAAATATATACTTAAATATATAGAAAACATCCATGACTCAGGAACAAATATTCGCGCTCATCACACTAATATCTGCCCTTACCGGGATTTGAACCCAGGACCGCTAGCTTCGTAGGCAGGGTCACTACGAACTAGGCCAGCGCGTCGTCAAACCTAACTTAAACTTTGATCCCTCCTAGCAAGGAAGAAAAGTTCCCTTTCCGAATAGGTGATTGGAAAAGTAAAGTAAGTGGTTGTATAATCTTTGCAAAATATTATGAACGTCTTAGCATAAATAACGAAGTGTTATTTTCTCACGGATTATCAAACGTTACGTAGTAAGTATCTACCTACATTCATTTTTGGTTGATACATTTTATACTGCGACAAATTGAAACGTGTTACTTTGTAGGTATATACCTAGTCACCATCATATATATAAGAACATACGAGGTGCTCAAAAATGTGATATCGACTCGAGATATTTTTGAAAACCTTTTAGGTACGCTAGCTATGTGGCCTTAGACAAGATGCTTTCCACAATCATCACCATGACTAACGTGCGTTCAAAGGGCAAAAACGGAAATCTTTTAGGAAAACTTTGTTGTCCGTCCGTCCGTCTGTCTGTCAAGACCCTTTATCTCGAGAACGTGTGGAGGTCGAAGGGGAAGGTCGTGATCGAGTTGAAATTAAAACCATATTCCTACTCTGCTGTGAAAAAATCAAAGTTCTAAGTTAACGTAAAAAAAAGATACGGCTGTTTATGCCGCAAAGTCCGTATATTTCGACGCTCTAACGGTTTATAGGGTATTTTCCGCTGAAGTAGAACTATGAAATTTGGCAAGTAATACCGTCTTATACTACAATTACTAGCAACCCGCCCTCGCTCCGCTTCGGTTTATGTGAGTATGATATATAGCTTATAGCCTTCCTCGATAAATGGGCTATCTAACACTGAAATATTTTTTCAAATCGGACCATTAGTTCCTGGGATTAGGGCGTTCAAGCAAACAAACAAACAAACAAACTCTTCAGCTTTATACTACTACATACAAGTACTACAAGTATACAAGTATAGGGAAAAGTCTCAAAACCATACATTTTTAATTAAATCACAAAAAAAAACCGGGTCTTTATGCATGGAACGGCGCTGGGGTTCCAAAAGTTAACCGTGTCATGTGGGGTATCGTATGGAAGGGTTTTATTGGCACATGCTTAAATTAAACAGCTTTTTAATGATTTGAATGATGTATAGAAATTTTTACTGAACCATCGGTGGGCCCGACTCGCACATATCCGGTTTTTTTTCTAAATTAGTTCACTCGCCGGGCGGTCGCCTAGTTACCACCATAGAACGACATCGTTACTTTGATACAGTTTGCCACCGTGTTAAAGTAAGTAGGTACTAAACCATGCTGTAATTTTGCTATAGACTATTTTCCGATTTTTAACATGATTTCTTGACATTTAAAACTTAGACTGTGCAGTGACCCGGATTCAACGCTCTTGACTTCTTGAGCGTAGTATACCTATTTATATTTGTAGGCTCCATCCATCGCCACCATACAAATAACAAAATAAGTATACATAACCCAGTTGATACAACCGGATGTATTGAGCCATAGTGTCAAAACACTTTGTTTTACATTTAACTTCAATGACTAACGACAGTCTCAGATTTAAAAAAAAAACATTGGTACATCCGTGATTACAGCACCCAAGCCACAACCACAACCTATACAGCCTTTTGTGTCCAGCCAACGATTACAAATGCAAAAAACCGCAAATATTTAAAAAATGAAAATGTCAATGAAGTAACTAGCAATTATTCAGGACGGGTAATAAATAAAAACAATTAGCCTAGTTACGGGCCATTTTGCATTATGCACAGTTAGCTTTATTTACTTTGTTCGTGAATAATTGATAGTCGTGTGTAGGTCACAAGCACAACACTCACGTTATTCGAGCCACGGTTTTGTTCAAAACATAGGGCGATGTGGTAATGTAATGAGGTTCTAATTATAAAATTAAGCAATGGATGCTGGCTGGAAACATTTGAAATTGGAGACTCGTTTTGAAATAGATTTAGGGCAAAGATCACCGGCAATTTAGCAGACCTAAAAAGACGTTAAAATTATGAGTTGCGTTCATTACTTAGTACTATAGTGGTTGAATAATCAAGCAATGATGATTCTGTACCCAATAGTTAACGGTCTGTGTGTTTTATGCGTTTTATGTGCATTGTTTATTTTAACTATTGAGTTACATGCAGTTAAAGTTTTATCATTCATCACAATAAAAAAAATGCATTTATTTCAGACAGTGGAGTCCAGTCATAACTTACTTGTTGTAGCGTATTTTGCACTCTTCGACACCTGCTGGATAGTGTTGTGCATTCTTAATGTATATCTACACATGTACACTAATATTATAAAGAGGAATGATTTGTATTTTTGTGTGTGTGTATGTTTGTAATGAATAAACTCAAAAACTACTAAGCCTATTTTAAAAATACTTTCACCATTGGAATCTACATTCACCCTGAGTGACATAGGCTATGTTTTATTTGACTGCGTGGACGAAGTCGCGCGCAACAGCTTGTTTGTAATATGACAAATAGTAACTTAATCTATAAGTGTACAGATATCTCACTCATTGAATACAAAACGGACACATTCCAAAATAATTTGCTCTTCCATTAAAAATCGTATTCCAACAGCTTCTAATTTTAAAATGGTACACTGACTCATTATAGATTGTGTCCATTTTGTATTCAATGAACGATCTATAAAAGAAGAAACTGACTGGCTGACTGCTCGATCAACGCACACCCGAAACCGCGCTGGATCTAGAGACTTGAAATTTACAGGGAATATTCCTCGGATATCCTAGGGGTGCAGTAAGAAATGATTTATGAAAACTAATTCAACGCGTTTGAACCAGTTTATTTTTATCTGACATTTTGAGTGACAAATACTGTTGTGAGTTGCGACTCTATTGATATACTACCTTTTTTTTTTATATTTCATGAACTTAGAATAGACACGGGAATAGAAATAATTGCTAAGGAAGTTTTTAACTCTGCGTGTATCGATATTTAAATCATTTAACCATCTGTAAAATTGTAGGTTATGTCAGCCATTAAAAGTATAAACACGAGCACGAGTAATCTATCATCGTAATATTCGTAATTTGATAACGTACTGTTATTAAAACACCGGTAAATGTCGGGGCATGCGCAATGTAGGGTTAGGGATTGTTATTGTTATGGTGCAGCCTATGATAGTTCCATAACGCTACTCTCCCCGTCAATCTAACAGTTTTGCCCTTTCGGTACGGAACCCATAAAACCGGTATCATTAATTTGGCCAGCCCTGCTGCTCTAGTCTATCGGTAAACGGTACCCTCACCATGAGTCACATCTACCGTACTCGCTAGCGAGTCGAATGCTCTGTCCCTTGCACTCTATAAGAATACTTGCGAGGTCTGCGAGGGACAGAGCTTCGACTCGCTAAGGAGTACGTTAATTGTAACTCATGGTAAGGGTACGGGGCTAAGGAGAGAAACGCAGATTCTGCTTTAATAGAAAACGTTTATTTGTCCACTAATCACGATTCCGTATTTATATTACGAAGGTATTTTTTTAATTATTAAGTACTTTTATTGCGTGCGTGCGTGGGCGCATGAGTGCGTGTTTAACGTTACATGCAAATTTTAATCTTCGATTATTGAAATGGCCTCAATAAACTCGGTAAACAATTAATATCTAATATAATATACCTATAAATCTCGTGTCATACATACATACATACATTAAAACACGCCTGTTTCCCAGAGGGGTAGACAGAGACCACACTTCTTTCCACTTGCTACGATCTTGACAAATTTATTTCGCTTCTTCCACATTCATACATCGAGTCATGCACGCACGTCGGTTTCGGGTACTTAAGATTCGGCCCTTTTCCAGTATTTCTCCGATTTGACTCGACAAAGTACGCCTGTCATAGTGTTTGTAATAAAACTACTCCGAAATGGCTTGACCTAGCTATTCTTATGAACTATATTTCTTAAGGTTAGTATGATATAACAGCTAGTTTCGGTATAAAGTCTGCGTTGGTTTGATAATGTAGCCATAAGATGGTCATGGGATCTGTGCTGTGGTAAAAACTCACAGCTGACAATACAGTGAAAACATTACAGCAACAAAAACTGAGGCAAAAACATATTTTTTTAATTTTAATGTAACCTTTTGTCTTTATATAGAAGAAACTTAACTTATCATCTTAAAAAGAAATAAGCTGAGCTAACAATCGATATAACTAAATACGTATTAGTTTAGTCGAAAACTCTACCCATTTTCTTGTGTTCATGCAAGGATAACCAATAAATATAAGTAAGTTCCCACACGATTACACCTTAACTCGATTCTCTACTAACTACATGGACGACATACTTACTTGAATATTTCCGATTGCATGGCAACCTGTTTGATAAACCGTGAGATGGACGGAAGACGTTAGTTACGCCATTTGCCCTTATTTTGTGTACTGTCGGTTGTAATTTAAGTTTTAACAAGTACAGTCGAACTTGAAGCATAAATTGACATTGGCATTGTCTGAAATGTATCTATGTGCCATAATGTGACGACAATAAATAAATGAATAAATATAAAAGACCAAAAAAAGAAACAGAATCATAAGGTATGTACAAAGAAGAACTTATCCCATTAAGGGATCGTTTCCAGATAACCTTTGAACGATAGACAGACAAATAAAACAACGGATAGATGAATGTCCAACAATTAAAGAAAGTAAATACGTAGAAATGTATACATATCTATATTAAATAGGAAAAATAGAATGTATACTAGTAAAATTGTAGTTAAATAAATAAATAAACATAATAATGTATGAAAAATGTAGAAAGGAAAAGTCATATACCAAAAACAAGAGTCAAACCAGTTAAATTAACTTAGTGGCTGTAATGTAGCCGAGAGCTAGGGCAGGCTGAAAACCGGTGCTGTGCATCTGGCCCAGCTCGCAGCATATGCTGAAACCTGAGCCTGTTGTCACAAAACAATCTATCTTTTCTTTTTTATGTGACAATTACATCTTTTACGTAAGTACTTTTTTTATTTCAATTAATGGCTTTCACTCCTGTTAAGGTGTATTTCGCCAATGTCAAGTTATTTATAGACACTCCCATGGACTTATTAGAGCAATAAGTCCATGGATATCACACGCGAAGACAATTGTTCGGTAAAAGAGAATTTTCTCCAATGGACTAAACAGAAGCACATGGGGTTAGCTCCACGCGCTTCTGTCAAGTCCCTACGTAAGTATTTAAGGCTAGATTTAAGTGAAGCAACAGATTGAGACTGCCTATGTATATGTAATGTACTGAGAAGAATTTACAATATTTTTTGGATTTCCTAGCGGGATGCAAGGAGTAGTTTGGGACTAGCGTAATTTGTATGAGTAAAGAAGTAATTACACTCAAAACACCTAAATGTTGGAAGCTCCTTGACCTCAAACCTCAGTTTTGACTCACTTATCGAGACCTGCCGTTCTTTACAAATTTGCTTAACCTACTAACGATTACTTTAGGCACTTAGCTCGCAATTTTTTGCAAGATCTTGTTCATCTTCTACTAATGAATGGTTTCTTCATTAGTAATTTACTTCATTTAGTGTTAAAACTTCTTTTTAAAAGTAACCTTGAAACGGTTAGGAAAATACCTTGCGAAAGAGTTAGTGCTGTTAACCACAGGACCACAGCACGAATACTTGCTCATGAACAAATGATGAATGAGTCATACACATTCTAAGGCCCGTGTTAATAAACGCATCTTGGCTGAGGCCCGTCACAAGATACGTCAAAGTAAACGTCAAACCATAGAACACTGTCATTTTTGACGCATCTCAAGACGAGCATTAGAGTTGAGATTAATTTATTAATACGGTCCTAAATGTTTTGTTGTACTGGCTCTTAGATCAATAATTCTTAAAATTATCATACATAAATGATATAGTATGGAGATTTTCAAGGATTGTTTGGTAACTACGTATCAGTTTTAATTTGGGAATTATGTTATGCGTCTGGACTCAGGTAGCCTTCCGTACCAGAGTAATAAGATATTGCGGATTGGCAAAATATAGTTCGAGTGATGGCAGGTATTGATTGTATGGCATGAATGGTAGACAATGTTCCCAATTTACTAAGACTCCAACGAGCGTAAGCCGGATGTACAGTCTCTAGGGCTCTGTCTTCTCGAAAAAAACACATTGCTTTTGAAATCCTATCGTATAGTCAACGTTACAATAGGTTTTATTTACTTGACAGCGATGACAGCCTAGTTAAAAGTAAAAATTGGGATCTTGTTGGCTGTTGTGTTGTCCGCTTTATGTTTTTTTTTATGGCATAGAGAAGACAAACGATTACACAGGCTACCTGATGGTAAGTGGAAACAGTGACCCATAGACATTCGCATTCACAAGACTGCAATGCAATCCTAAGACTGCAAATGCGTTGCCAACCCTGAGGACTAAGATGGAATGCCTCTATGCTAGTCATTTCGCCGGCTGTCTTATCCCCAAACCGGAACACAACAATGTGAACACTGCTGTTTGGCGGTAGGTTAATGGATAATAATGGTTATGTCCGCTTCAATGTGCATGTTCACTTCTCATAAAATTCATTTAATTCATCAATATATAATACTACCCTCATGCTTTCTTGTTTGTTTTAGATTTTCAACAAAGCGCTTCATTTTTAATCTGGACGAGAAACAAATTACCGATCACCTGTAACCACTAACTCACAAAAATAAACTTGTCAAAAGCAATATGGTTTCAGTGAGCAGAATACAGCCGCAGTTGGATTTTTAGTTCATAAGTCATAACCTTTTACCAAACTTTATTGTTGATCTCTGTCACTCGACATAGCCGTGGACATTGATGACTTAATGTTGTGTGAAAACCTATCCACATGATCGTTTACCTTTCTTTCTCGAGTGCGCCCGTAATGCGGTACAGCCGTCTCTGTCGGACGCAAATGGCGGCTATTAGTGCGTTATCATTATGCATACGATTATTTAGGTCAGTGCTTTTGAAATACGCCTATGAATTTACATATGATTCGTCATACTGTAAGAAAAATGCCACTGCGGCGAAATGGTCAAGTATCTTTCCGCAAGGAGTTTTGTTCATCTAAAATTAAGTGTTAATTACTGTTTTTAGATAAAATAACGTTTACGAAAAGATGCATTATCTAAAGGTGTAGTTTTTTTATAATTATAAAATAATTATATGTATACAGGTACGATTGGCGCGGTACAAAAGCCTTAAGTCCTTGCTTTTGTTTTATTGAAAAATACATTTGAAAGGGGCAGAGATAATCTATACTAATATTATAAAGCTGTAGAGTTTGTTTAATTGTTTGCTTGAATGCGCTAATCTCAGAACTACCGGTCCGATTTGAAAAGTTATTTCAGTGTTAGATAGCCCATTTATCGGGGAAGGCTATAGGCTATATATTATACTCACACAAACCGAAGCGAAGCGAGGGCGGGTCGCTAGAAAGTAATATAATTGGTACCATCGAGCTATGACAGAAGGGGCCAGAAGAAATCTTCAATGGCTCTTAATAGATCCGTCGAGTTTGGACTTTGAATTTGTGTTTATTAAAAGTGTTAGAAGTACAGTACAGTACAGTCGCCAAGAACAAAAGTATGTTACTAAATTTATTTTTAACTAAGTAATTTTTTTTTTGTTGCTGTTTTTAATTAAAGAGGTTTGAATTCATGTCTTTTACCAAATAAAAGGTAATGACCATAAATGTCGGAAAAGTGTACCTATGGGTACCAAACTAGTATCCCAAGTGGCCCTATGGTAGAGTGACCGGTACCAACATTGTATACTTCTAGCTAAAGGCACTAATAATGGGCACTTGCATCCAAAGATTATAAAGTTATAAATTGACTGTCTAAAAACTAAATGAATAATCCTTATCTTCTGTAACATAAAAATCAAGTGTTGGTCCCTGTTCATTACTGGTTCCGTCACCCTAAGTAGGTACAGTCGGCCAAAAATATGATCTACCACCCTACGGTTGAGGTTCATTTGCACGTCATGATACAACAAGTTCGATTTTCCCTTGCAATAATATTATAACAGTGACAAGTGTCAACCTTAGCGATAATTAGATCTCACAGAAACTTATGTCAAAACTGGTAGACCATCTTTCTTGGCCGACCGTACTCTTCTTACACAAAGTATGTATCAATTTTTACCTAATGTATTAGAAAATACATTGTTCATGTCTACCCGCATTATATCAATGCGTGTGGGTTTGTTACCGCCTCGCTAGGTTTCGCAGGAACATACATAACTGACCACCAACCTGTTCATATAACAGCTGTAAGCAGAATGGCCATAAGCTCTAGCCATAGACCGGCAGGTGACCCAAATAGCGCCGAAGTAGGAAGCGTACGCGCAGGTTTTTATATGAGACCGTGGTATAATAACGCATGATGACGTTATGACATCTTATGAACCTATTGCAGAAATATAGTAACCTATCGATGTTTCGAAAAACTTTTGTACGCTGATTCGTTTGTCCGAAATTTCCGTTTGTCCGAAATTTCCGTTTGTCCGAAAATCATTTTTGCTGAAACTATTAACTTTTCAAAATGTTTAAAGAGATAAACCTATAGAACCTGTACTGCCCTCCGAACGAGAAAAGGCTCAAGTGCAATTAATTCATAGAAGCTTATTAAACTCTCAAAGGTTAAGGGTGGAAGTGCAATACATATCATATAGTACATGTGCCTTTTTTCCGTAAGAAGGCAGTGTAGATTAGGTTAGGCTAGTTTTATCAATCCAGGAAAGTCAAATGGTTTCAGAGAACAAACAGAACAGCGGACAAACGTTTTTCGAACTAAGGATAAGTAACCCAGAAATAATAAATCGACGTTATAGGGCTTATTTTTAACGTTCGAGAAATAAAAAGGAGTTATATGTTTTCAAATTTCCTTAAAAAATATAACGTTTATCTCTCTTAAACCTTCTTAGTCCGGATTTAACTATTTTTCAATATGTTATACATTCTATGAAATTTTTTTCTCAGCATATGGAGAGACATTTTAAATAATGAGATGAATTGTATAAAAAATTATAAAAGCTAACAGTAATAGATAAATTAGCATTTTCATCTATTCCAGTAGCACTATGAAGGGTGTCTCAGAATCCCTAACAACGTTTATCCTAACACATCGTTTGTCCGAATTTTCATTTGCCCTAAACTGGTTTTGTACTTTTTAAGCTTTCCTATATTTGCGGTTCGGTTAGGACTTCAAGTTATTGCGACAGGATTTAGCTGCTAACCCCCTTACTTATAAACGTGGAATAAGCATGGAATAGTTTATGCCATGCTTTGTCCTTATCTGTAATTGTGACATTTGCATCTCACAGAAAGTGACAAAGCATGGCATAAACTATTTCAAGCTTACTCCACGTTTATAAGTAAGGCAGTTAGGGCCTGTTGTTTGATCAGTAGTTAAACTAACTAATTGTTAAAATTAGAAAAAGGAATCGAAAATTTGAAGTAATCTCAAGGAAATGTGTCAAATTTTCAATTCCTTTTTCAAAATTTAACAATTCGTTAGTTTAACTACTGATCAAACAACAGGCCCTAAGTGTTTGAGGTCCGGCCGAGTTAACCGATATAACGAGTCGATTGTTTGATCGCCGTAAAGTGCCGTTGTAGCATTAAATATAGAAAGGGCTTTGTACTTTGCAACCATATCGATACGCCAATTATTTCTGGATTTTGATGTTCATATTTGTCGCTTAAATACAAAAGCGACATAAACCAAAATGTGTTTGTGTTGCATTCAAAATCAGAACGCTATTTATTTTATGTTTAAATCAAACTATATTTGTTTTTGATTTTGTGTCGCTTTTGTATTTAAACATAAAACTTATATTTACGATTATATTATGAGACTATTAATTAACTTATTGCTTGACCTTAAAATGACTTCGAATAAGGATTATTGAGACTTAAAGGCCGGTTTCGATTTATCACTACATATTATAAAACAAAGTCGCTTCCCGCTGTCTGTCCCTATGTATGCTTAGATCTTTAAAACTACGCAACGGATTTTGATGCGGTTTTTTTTGATAGATAGAGTGATTCAAGAGGAAGGTTTTTATGTATAATAAACTCTGTTACGGGTGTTACAGAAAACTCACATAAACCGAAGCGAAGCGAGGGCGGGTCGCTAGTTTCCTATAAAATTAAGAAGACCAATATTTCCATATATTCGCCATAAAATTGTTGCATTAGAAAAACCTCTAATCCGTATTTTATAAAGGTTTCTCATCAAAAAAACGAGGTTATCAAACCTTTAATAACTCCTTACATAACTAAACTTGTTATGTGTGTAAACAGAGGCTCTACCTGTCGCCATATACACCAGGCCCCCGTCTTACAAGGCGTGTAGTAACTAAGATAGTAGCTAAGATCCAAGTTGTAGCAGTTATGACGTCACTTCTTGTTTGTCTAGTTAGGTACTAGCAGAGATGCTATTAATCCAGTGACACTGATGTTATTCTCAACGCCAAACCAGAACGTGTTGACCTCATACATGGTAACACATCTGTAGAACAGGAGCTTGGAATATGGTGGTCGGGGAGTAAGAGTAACCAACGTGATTGAGCTACGGTTTCGAAAGGCGGGTTTGATTCTATGGTTTTTAGTATAATGGTTTAAGTTCGACGGTGAAATCGACGTTGAAATCAAAGCTCTTGTGTTAAGTACAGAGAATATTATAGTGTCGAGAAATTACTTTTGATTTGGTTTCGTTCGTTTAAGAGAGGTTTCAAATTGGTGGTTAGTGTTGAGATTAACAATCAAGTTAAGTAAATTTGTTAAACGAATTTCATAAGCATATTACTTTTAGAAGGTTTATTTATATGTATACCTACTACTGATCTACGCATATGAAGTACCATTGTAATATGAAATATGTTTAAAAAATGAGTGTCTGCTGAGTTTCTTGCGGTATTTCTTCTTAGTAGTGGTCTGCTCTTGGGAAACGCTGGTAGATTCTTGACGTGTAAAAGTGCCCGTGCGGCCTACTTACTGAATAAATATATTTTTACAACTTAATGATAATAATATATTAATAGTTTACGTATCATAAATAATTTTAGTTTTATTTATTATTTAACCTATATTACACAAAAAAAGTACAAATGGCAAACTACTATGGCCTAATGGGTTTTGGTGTACTAAATGTAAATATTTTCAAAATTGCGTTCTTGGGGTTGAATATGAGACTATTAAATATAATTCTAGATATATTTTACAAATAATGATTCATCCGTATCATGTCTGGAGGAGCCCAAACTTGTTATGTTTTGAAAATTATTTTTATTTTTATTTAAAACAAGTGCCTGAAATAAAGTGATGTGATATATTTTTATAATTGGCTTAGTAAGCCCTTTTCTTAGATGCCACACGCGATAGGTTTCAGAACAAAAAAAAACAGTACAAAAACCAAATGACGTCATGACTCCTCTCCTTTTTTTTATCGTGCTACGGGTCAAATTGATTCTAATGGCCTAAAGATCAATCGTTCCGATTTTCATGCTTTTAACGCCATTTGCAGAACTTAACTAAAATTCGGGATGTACGCTAGCACTATGACTGGACAGAAGGACGGATAGAGGAGAGAGGATTGGAACGGATTAAGGAGTTGTAGGTATTGGAAATGTTCAATCGGAATTGAAAGGAAAAGAAAAAATCCACATGTACCTACTTGATGGAATAAACACGTGGAGATATAAAGGAGTTTCTTTTATTTTTTACCCTTTGCATTAACCATAGTTATTTAAAAAATAAACAAAAAAATATATGGGGACAATCTCACACCAATTGACCTACTTCCAAACTAAGCTCTAGGCTTGTACTATGGGTACTAGACAACGATATAAATACTTATATAGAGAAATATATACTTAAATACACTAGAAAACATCCATGACTCAGGAACAAAATATATTCGCGCTCATCACACAAATATCTGCCCTTGCCGGGATTCGAACCCAGGACCGCTAGCTTCTAGGCAGGGTCACTACCCACTAGGCCAGCGCGTCGACAATAGTTAAATTATGTGTTGTTAAGACGTTTTTGACATTTAATTTCACCTGCGGTTGTGACAATCGAAACAAGTAACAGAATTCCCACCCATTTTCTGTTAAATAATCGGCATTACAACACAAATGCATTTCTAGGGATAACGCAATGGTCCTATGAATAGATCTAAAGCTGCAGCAAAGATATCCGGCACACAGTCCAAACACTCGTGAGCGACCGCGGCTTTACTTCTGTTATGCAGAAAATTAATTCACCACCATTTGGACAATCTAGTTTTCCGGGATGAGAAGTAGTAGGAAATGTTTATTTTAGTTACAAGAAAATAATCTATAAGTATAAATAACTTTGGAAAAATATATTTAAACGATTTGTTTTTTTTTATTGTATTCGTTATTGTCAGAACAGGACAAGGTTTGTATGACAGAAAAAATTAAAAATCGACCAGAAAAGTCGGCAATTTTTAGAGAGGCAAAGGCTCTGGCGAGCAGCTAGTAGGAATATAAATCCAATGTTTTTTTAACTGATTAAAACATTTAAAATTTAAGGGTGTTTCACACTCACCCCATCGCCAAGCACTGTGCTGCTGACATTGAAGGCAGCGCACGCCTCACTTAGGAGAAACAAAATTCCGAGCAACATCGTTGCTTCATCACGACACTGCACTATAAACACATTTTATTTTTTAACAATACCATATCAAAAAACTTAAAAATGTTTTGATTTTCGAACGCGTCCGGGCGCGCTCGGCGTTTGGCGGGAAAATGCCCGCGCATGCGTGTCTGCGCCCATGCCGCCATATTGCACAATAACGTGTGCCCCGACCTCTAGCCGTTTTGCCCCCGCATAGGCGACCACTAGTAACTTTCGCAAGCTCACTAACCACTTTTACTTTGCCGTAAAATTTAAACTCTACACAGCGTCAATAACGACAGTTTTCCAAATAATTTACGAATTTATGTGTGATTTGTAGAAAGAACATTGGCTTTTACTTTGTGTAGATCATTAGGATAGTTGAGCATTGGTAGTAATTGTTCAATGAGCGTGAAAAAGAGGGCTAGGCTTCGCTTGATAGCGTTTAGTGTGAAATATTAAGATTGCTAATTATTTACAAATCATAATGTTTATTGATGTACAGTCAAGGGCAATAATATGTATACACTTTAGTACCTTGTCACTTTAACCACTGTGACAGTTCATATATGGCAGTTCAAATATGACGACAATTAGACAAGGTACTAAAGTGTATACATATTTTTGCCCTTGACTGTATGTTGATGACTTTTTCAGGTGAGGTTCAGCTAAAGGAGAAGTGGAAGCCTACTGTGGACGTCTTTCTTTCTACTGTCAAGATAATTTTGAAGTTTGTAGCTGCACCCGTTAAATCTGAAATTTTGTGCAACTGAACCGTTTTCCTCATGCGGGCAGATTAATAACTTTGAATTGCTCAATGTCAATGGTGATGTGTGCGGCAACTTCCTTTGCGGATTTCGCTGTGGCCGCCGGCCAATGAATGTGTGACATCAATTTCTAAAGTCCATACTTCTTGGTAAGCTCGAAGGTTTTTCAGTCGCGTTTTCCCCGTATTTATTTATTTTCCTCCATTTTGTATGTTTCCCGTCGCTTGCGAATGTGAGATACCTAGTTGGCTATATGGTGCGTTAGAGAACCGTTCTCCGTCTTATGGCACTTGCAGGGAAGAACCCGCGCGTAATTGGGCCCACCATTTACGAACGTCTACCCTCCAATCTCAGAAATTAACCATTCGACGAAGCATTTGGACGCCGGCTAAAAAACCTTTTATTGGAAAATCCATTATACTCGGTTAAAGAGTCTATGGACCTTGATTTATAATTTGTTTTGATTTAATATGTATTGTGGTTTTTTATTATTTGTAATGTTTTGACTTATTTTAAGACGATCCTTAACGGTGATAACTCCTTAGTTCCTGTATTGTTATTGTTATCCTGACTTCTTATTTCTATTTTGATTATATTAAAATTTAATGTATATTGTTGACGATTCGAAAGTCATTTTTTGTACTTTTGACATAACATGCAATGTATACTGTGACTTACTTTGGAAAATAAATATAATTACATTAATTCATTCATTCATTAATTCATTCATTGGTGCTATATCTCGGTTTTTCGGCTTTTTGAGTGTTGTTTCTTTTTTTAACTTGTAGAAGACATATCCTATAATCTGTGGTAGAAGTGTTCCTAGGTCTCCAGCCACCGTCCTATTGTTTGCTTTCTCCGTGCGATGAAAAAATATTTACGCGTTTATTTCCATTATATACTATTCATGTCTAACGAGCGTCAAAAAAGGCGGAATCATAAGATATCGGTATTGAGATCCTTAGGCAGGTGTACAATTGTACATGTTATACAACAGTAAATTATAAAGCATGTAACACACGAACCGCCGGAATCCGCGAATAGTGTAGGATGTATAATTAATCTGTAATACGGACTCACACAGCTGACGTAACTCGTAGAATTACACACATCCTCGTCAGTTTAACGAGAGCTTTATCTCTCTTAGAGTGGTGTGGGGATAAGACCACCGGTGAAATTGCTAGCATAGAGGCATTCCATCTTAGTTCTCAGATTGGCAATGCATTAGCAGTCTCAGGATTGCAGTCTTAAGATTCTAGTCTTGAGAATGCAAATGTTTAGGAGTCTCAGATGGTAAGTGGGATCACTTACCATCAGGTGGGCTGTGGGCTGTGTGTTACCTTCCATATGTCATAAACTAAATATCAGTACCGTGTCTGTTCAATTAGGTACCCAACAGCCGAACATTTACCTATATGTGTCCCACTATCTCTTACGTAAGATTTTTGACATGTTTTCCTGCTGACCTACGCATGCTATTTGATATTATATTTAATTTATTATTTATAGCTTTATTTAATGCTTAGACTAAGTAGTACCATTGTAATATGTTTAAAAAATGACTGACTGCTGAGTTTCTTGCGGCGTTTCTTCTCAGCAGTGTCTCCCCTTGGGAAGCGCTGGTAGATTCTTGATGTGTAAAAGTGCCCGTGCAGGCCGCACTTACTGAATAAATGCCTTTTATATTTTAACTTATCTTTTATGGATCCTATTTGGCCCGATTTCAACAAACGAGTGTCGTTAGATTTGTCTTAGCGTTCGTGTTCACTGGTTATTTTAGTTACAAAATATGCCAAAATGATGGATTAAGGGCAGATTCGACCAAACGAGAATATATGGTCTTATACCTAGATTAAACACCGAATTTGTATAGACTAATCTCGGAGCAAGTCTTATTCCAGTTTGGTGAAATCGATGGTTAGAAGAATAACCATGGGTTACTTATGTAGACGACAATATTTAAACATACGAAGGTTTGCGGGTGGTAGGACCTTGTGCGGGGTCCGTCCGGATCGCTACCACCATCTTATCCATTAACCTACCGCCAAACAGCAGTGTTCGCATTGTTGTGTTCCGGTTTGGGGATAAGACAGCCGGTGAAATGACTAGCATAGAGGCATTCCATCTTAGTCCTCAGGGTTGGCAGCGCATTTGCAGTCTTAGGATTGCTTTGCAGTCTTGTGAATGCGAATGTCTATGGGTCACAGTTTCCACTTACCATCAGGTGGCCTGTGTGCTCGTTTATCATCTCCATACCATAAAAATAAAAAATAAAAATGTTTAAAGCTCGCTTTTTGTTCCACCCGTACTTAACGCCTGTTTCAAAATCGACAAGTGAAGCATATCATTGCTTAAATGCAAAAGGGCCACCAATCAAAATGTGCTTGTGTTGCATTTAAATTCGGAATACTATATACTACTTTAAGTTATACATCAAAGTATATATTTTTTTGTTTTGTGGCACTTTTGCATTTAAGCAGCGATGCATTGCATTGAAATTAACTCGCGCGGTCCGTATGTTTGTTTGTTGCACTGCCACGCTTCCGCTAAGCCGATTTTAATGAAATTTGGTGTGGAGATAGCTTGAGTCCTGGGAAAACGGCATCGGAGAGGTACTCAATTCGTTCTCGAGGGAATAGCTATAATCGACCTCAACGGCTCCAATATTAGGTACTTACCTACTAGCGACCCGCCCTCACTTCGCTTCGGTTTATGTGAGTATGATATATAGCCTATATAGCCTTCCTCGGTAAATGGGCTATCTAACTGAAATAATTTTTCTAATCGGACCAGTGGTTCCTGAGTTTAGCGCGTTCAAGAAAACAAACAAACAAAGTCTCAGCTTTATAATATTAGAATAGATTCGATTAGGATTTAAAATAGTTAAAATACCTCCTCCCCCTCCCCCCAGATAACCCACCAGCTTTGCTGAAAGAGTTTATATAATTTACTTGCGCACTGAGGTAGGTAATTAGGTACACATCGTTGCACTGGAACAATAATTTTCAGTATCATGTTTTCACTGTGCAAATCTGCATGCAACTTTAACCAGTTTTAATTGCATCTACATTTGTATTACTCATGCGTTAGTTACATCTACGATTTATGAAATCACTAGCATCTGCTCGCGACTTCGTCCGCGTAAATTTCAATTACCGTTATTCCCTCGGAAACTTTTAAATTTCCCGGATGAAAAGTAGTTTATGTGTGAATCCTGTGTATAAGCTATTTCAAGTCCACATTCCTTCCAATTCCGTCCAGCCGTTGCCACGTGAACGAGTATCAGCTGGCGGGATTTTGGGTGACTAGCTACCTTTTATCCCGGAAAAAACACAATTTCTGTGGCAGTGTCGACGAAATAGGAGAAGCATAAGTACTAATTTTACACATACAAAGACACGGGCAGATACTGGTAGGTGTGTATGATGGCTGGAGTTGTATAAGACTAGAGATGCGCCGAATATTCGTTTCGTATTCGGTATTCGGAGTATTCGGCATTTTTTTCACTATTTGTATTCGGCCGAATTATTCGGTTTTGGCGCCGAATATATTCGGTTCGAGTATTTCTACTTTCTTGACTACAATACACGGTTTATAACTAAAAGACATTACTTCTTGTGTAAGATTCATGTTATATTATAAGTAAAAGAAATCCTTTGAAGAATGTGTTGAATAAAGCTAATAAAATACTTAAAGTGACGGGCGGTAAGGTACGGTTCGCTGGTCATCTAGCCAGCAGCGACACGTAGTGTACATGTTAGTTAGATCCTGTTTACGCGGCAAAACAATGAATTGGTAAACTGAATAATTCGGCCGAATACACGGTTCGGTAAAGGTTAAACCGAATAGTATTCGGTATTCGGCTATTCGGTGAAACTACTATTCGGCGCATCTCTATATAAGACCAACAAAAAAGTAATAAAGCTGAGCTTATAACATAATCTTTTGACATAGAATAACTAGCAATTACAAAGGAGTTTCATTGCCTTAATCTGAACCTAACTGCTATTTAAATGTGAAATATTTAACGGTGTTAATAACGTAATATAGTGTTAGATACACGCAATATCCGTTGCTTAGTTTTAAAGATATAAGCATGCATAGGGACAGACAGACAGCGGGAAGCGACGTTGTTTTATACTATGTAGTGAAGAAGCAGTCAAATGAGCATGCGGATTACCTGATGGAAAATAATCGCTGCTGCCCATAACACCAGCAACTCAAGAAGCGTTTCGAATTAGGAAACTTAAAGCTCTTTTCTCGAAGGCAACGAACGCTTCTGGGTAGTGATTCTGTAAACAACGCCGGTCGTGCGGACTGTCGAGTGATATCCAAGCGGCGAGATTAAGTAGTCCCGTCAGTGCGAACAAAACACATTGTAGCGCGTGCATTTTCAATTAAGCAGCCTTATACGTTCGACCCATCGTGCTGCTAAATTGAAAATGCACGCGCTACAATGTGTTTTGTTCGCACTGACGGGACTATTTAATCTCGCCGCTTGGATATCACTCGACAGTCCGCACGACCGGCGTTGTTTACAGAATCACTACCGGAAGCTCGGGGCAGTCTTCGGTCCGCCAAACATTTGCGGGTGGTCGGCCGGTGATCTAACAAAAGTCGTCACAGTCTTAGCGTTGATCTCGAACTGTTAAACTCGTTAATTAAACTGTTAATGTATTGCGGTGAGCGATATGCCGTGCAAATATTGCCCGCAGGCATAAATCGTATAATATGTGCACTTCATTGATGGGCTGTCAGGCCGCCTGGCCACCTGACTAGACTTGGGATTGCGTGTAATCCAGTAGCGGCAGTAGACATCCAGCGCCTCCTCCCCCTCCTCCTCAAGTATCCTCCTTCCTGTGGTCGTGGTCGTTAATTCTTTGTTACTCGCCCCTACCAGAGTAAACAAACATTGACAATTTGAGAGCTGAAAAAAAAGATAAAAGATGTTTATTCAGTAAGTAGGCCGCATACGGGTTATTCCCACCTGTTAGCCTGTTACCACCAATTTGTTACCACTGGTAACTACTGGGAATAAAAATTCCCAGCTGTTACCATTAAACTAATTGGTGGTAACAACTGGCTTTTTTTTTGGGAGAAATATTCCCACTTGTTACCAGTGTTACCACCGAGTATTTTAGTGGTAACGGGTGGGAAAAAAACACCAGCATACGCTTCTTAAGAAGAGACAACTGCTGAGAAGAAACGACGCACGAAACTCGATAGTATTTTTTCTAAATATTTCTGATGGTAACGACAGTGATAATGTTGATAATACTTACTTAACCTATTACTATACAGTGTGTGACATCCATTAGAACGTAAATTTTAAGTAACGATACATTAAAGATAGCTTTACGTGCTGTTAAGCGTTTAATTAAAGAAGGAATCAAGTTAATAGCTCCAATAAAATTAGTGTAAGTTAAGTAAGTAGGTAATTCATTTTTAAAGGGCCCATAGAGCAGCAATGTATAACATTAAGTCTAAGTTAATTGAGTTATTTTTGATACATAGCGTGGCGAATTAGTTGGTATGAAAAAAAAAGTGCAAGTTATGTTAACAATAAGTACACATTTTTTTATGTTAATTATGTAGAACGCATATTAACTGTTGTCAAAATAATGTCTTCGTATGAATGTCACACACTGTATAAAACAATTAATATAAAATAAAAATATCTTGCGTAGTTGAGAAGGAAAAAGTTTTAGGGATGAAACCTACCCTCAGTTTAGTGAAGCCCGTTTAACCAAAATCCTGAATCCACTACGTGGTCGTAATCAGTTAGAATGTGGTGCCCTACAAAATCCGCTCGCTCCAAATAGTTTCTAATAGTATAATAACGAGTTTAAGAAATCGTTCAGAGTACTCGGTAATCTCGCTATTATAAAGCAATTTTGTATCCATCATCAAATTAGGGCCGTTTAAAAAATCGCTCATCTATATACATGTTTACAGACGGCATGATAAGTAAAGCAAGTTTTAAGGTTGAACACGAGTTGGTAATGTGTTGTAAAGTACCGTCTTATAAATTAATTAATAATTAGCTATGATTGGACTTAATAAAAACTATTTTCCATACCATTCTTGTGTGGAAGCACCACTTTATTTTTTATATTATTTTGATTCTATTATTTGTAATATATAATATATCTACACTCTGTTAAAAATTAAACTACACAGTTTAAATGTTTACGGATAATGAGACACATGCCGCTAACAGACAGACGGACGGACGAACGGACGGAACGGAAGCTTAGTAATAGGGTCCCATTCCACCCTTTGGGTACTGATCCCCAAAAACTAGCAGTTTTATAGGTTTAAGTACCTATTCCAAATTCTTCAACCCACCCATTCGAGTTATCTAAGAATTCTAAGATACATTCCGCAGCTTTTCAAATAAGGAAACATCGTTTAAACCCGTAGTTTGTGATAATTTCTTAGCATTACTGGGCAGGCATTAGATTATGCATCAAATATAGGTTAGGTTGGTAATAGTGACTTGATGCTGGCCGGTTAGAAACCGCTTCGGGCTAGGGATGTGACACAGACTGTGGTTATCTCACTCTATGGTTTGTGATTAAACGCCTCGAAACCGGAAAGAGCGTAGGCCTAGGCCTTTATATTGTTTATAGCGTAAACGGAGTAGTGTTACCTAGACGGGACAAAAATAATACGAGTTTACAAGAGAGCATTTATACGGAAAGACATATAAGTGAAATAGTTATTTGTTCAACAAGAGAGCAAAGTTGGTTTTTGCTGCGAGTGATGATTTTGAATCCCGAGTAAGCGAAGGATTCTATTATTGAATCACGAGCGTAGCGAGTGATTCTAGGTTAGAATCCTGAGCGTAGCGAGGGATTCAAAGATACGAGACGTAAAAAACTTTGGTCTCGTGTGAGACATACAACTTTTCACCTCAGCAGCGAGAACAACACAGCGTGAAGCTGGTAGGGCCAACGCAGGTCTTCCGTTGTGACCATTTGGTGAATACACGACTAAATAACGACACGATCGCATATGCATCAATCACAAGCATTTTTGCAAAATACTAATAAAATAAAAAGTGGAAAAAATAAACATGAAACAGATAAAACCTGTCACTCAACTTGATAATGCCGTAGTGCAAACACAACTTTATACAGCTTTATGTAGTCTGTGGCTTTAAAAAAAACCTAACTAGGCCTTGTCTATGGCTATTGGCTATGGCGGACAAATTAACAAAAATTACCTACATCGTCATTTACATTACATTACTTTTTTTTTTTAAGTACAATAATCCCGCTATTTTTGAAATGCGTTCTGAAACTGCCCCCGCGGTTTATGTCACGAAATTAAAGATTGTTAAAACGATAACAAAATTATGTAGATACATAACTTCTTATTTTTCATTAATTTTGTCTTCAAAACATTAAATAAAAAAAATGATTGTACCTACTGTATAAAATAGTTATAATAAACACATTTCAAAGTTTAACAGATAGTTTTATTTGCAATTTTACGGTTATGTGTGCATCCGAACGTGCGTTTCTTTTTGGGCCTACTATGTGTGGAATTTGAAAATCGAACTTCGAATCAAGTTGTTTCTATCTCTCGCTTTTTTCCTATCGAAGTGAAAGTGACAGAACAAAGTGAAGTTCAATTTTTTCGAATGTTGTGAGTAGCCCCAGCACTGCTCACGGCATTTAAAAAAAATAATTAAAAAGCTACTTTGCCTCTCGCTCGCAGCAAAATTGAATTTTGCTCACTGTTTTTAAGCAGCAAAACCTGCTTGTTTGAGCTGCTGAGGTGAAAAATACATTTTTACCTTCTATCTAACTCCGCGTACATACGTTTTTTCAAGGATGATTTAAAAAAAAACAACATTTGTTTTACAAGTTTTTTGGCGTAATTTAAATGTAAAACTATAACAAATTACAGATTTTATAGTACGACTACCTACCTAGAATATTATCTGAGTAAAACCGCGTATAGACGGGTACACGGACATGGCGAAACTATAAGGGTTCGCTATCTAATTACGGTTCAAAAGCTACAGTTCTTTAAAGTTAGGACGGACGGACACCGTAGGCATATTTATAGGGTCCCGTTGGGCTTCCTTCGGGTACGGAACCCTTCTAAATGGCACGTTCCACTGTAGGTCCTGAACTATTGCGCCAATTCTCATAAGTGTTACAAATGATTATTTAGGAAGGTGGGAATTTCGTAATAGATCATAAACTTTATTTCTAAGGGTGCATCATTCAGGTCTAAAATTGGGTTTGAGTTTTTTTCCTTTTTGTTTTTTTATTTAAACAGTAAGTATAAAATACGTCCGGAGCATTATACTGCTTAACGAACTTATACGTAGGTACCTACAGATGTAGTGCAAAATGATTTTCCTTCGGGAAAACTCGGATCTCAATCGGAATACGATGGCACCCGAACTGTCAATCAATGATTGTATTAAATGAGTGACGTTTTCATGTCAAATGACAAAGTGACAAATGACAGCATTTGTCATTTGACACTAAACAATAAAGTTCCATTTTAATGGACATGAAAACGTCACTCATTTAATACAATCATTGATTGACAGTTCGGGTGCCATCGTATTCCGATTGAGATCCGAGTTTTCCCGAAGGAAAATCATTTTGCACTACATCTGTACTTAGTTTCTTACAGCCTCTAGCCACGCAACATTCCTGAACCTAAATTAGACGAAAAACCGATTCCTAACATTGTGCAGTAATTAATACAGTGACATAACGACCCCTCGATCCGTTTCGCAATACATTACAGCATTAGAAAGCGGCATGTTCCTGTTGGCATGCCTTAAAGGTTCGTTAGTATGCGCGCGGCGCGCTGCGTGAGAAGAATCGCGCCGTTAATCATGATTGTCGCAAAATTAGGTGGATACGATTGCCTGTAAATGCCGGGTATGAATGCTAAAAAAAATATTTTTATTCTAGTTCAGTGCCAGACGTAAGTTACGCGGACTTAAAGATGGTTGTTATAACATAAGAATCGCCTGTGCTTTGCATTTATTTATTTATTAAGGGAAACAAACAGCAATATATAATACATTATACTTAATATACCCGTGTGGTTGCCGGGTTAGAATAGTGCCACTCCATATCTTCCTGTGGATGTCGTAAGAGACGGCTAAGGGAATAAAGGCGTATAGTAGGGTACGTTGTCGAACAGTGAACCACCCTTTTTTCTAAGTCATATAACTTGATAGAAAAAAAGCTAAGAATTTCATTTTAGTGTTATCGTTTAGGTAATTTAATCAGGTTTCTAAGTTTTATATTACAGAAAGCCAGATGAACAAACTAAGACTCGTAAAGGAGGTTTTAAAAAAAAATGAAATTTGGCTCACTGTGTACTATGGATAGTTTACACTGAACCACTTATATTTCGACAGTGAACCATAATTTAATGTGCTTTGAACAGTGAACCACCTTTTTTTCTAAGTCATATAACTTGCTAGAAAATAAAGCTAAGAATTTCGTTTTGGCGTCATCGTTTAGGTAATTTCATAGGATTTCTCAGTTACACGTTACATACTCGTAAAGCCAGAGGAACAATCCAAGACTCATAAACGAGTTTAAAAAAATAATTAATTTGGCTCACTGTGTACTATATCATTTGGTACAAAATAAGCTAAAAAAGAGAAAAAATAAATCGTTTTGGTGTCATAATGTAGGTAATTTTATAGGGTTTCTCAGTTACAAGCTACAGAAAACCAAAGGAACAAATCCAAACCCATAAAAAAGGTGTTTTTTTTTAAATGAAAATTGGCTCAATGTATACTATGGGTAGTTAACGCTGAACCTTGAATCTTGTTGAAATATGGTTCACTGTTGAACTATATTTCAACATTCAATTATTATTTCATTTCCAGTAAAAAATGCTTTGTGAAAAAAAAACATGCAATTTTTGAAAATCAACTTTTATTTAAAAAAATACAAGCGAAAAAAATGATTCTTCTAATAAAAAAAACTTTAAAGTATGTATGTATGTATGTATGTAAACACTTTATTGTACAAAAGAAAAACCATAACAATACAATTAATATAGAAATATGTACAAAGGCGAACTTATCCCTTTAAGGGATCTCTTCCAGCTAACCCTTGAGAGATTGAGATGAGTGAACGGTTGTGCAACGAGTAAACAAGTGTACAAGAAGAAGACCAATAAAACTTATATAATTAAATTTAAAATAAAACTACATTCAAATACCTACATAAATAGATATAGAAATATACATATTAATAGTTAAATATACATACATAAACTACATTTTACGTATCTAGAGGATAATTGATATTTAGGAGATAGAGTCAAGCCAGAACTTCTTTAAGTACCTATCATATAAACTATCCCACACGTCAAAAACAATAACTGTTAAAACAAAAAGTTTTAGTTTGGTTCTAAGGTAAGTACATAGTGAACCTAAGGTAGGTACACAGTGAACCTAAGGTACACAGTGAACCGGTTCAGTAAGTACTATGCGGACCTGGTTCACTGTTTAATACACACACTATTCAACTTACAATATAAAAAATATATAGGTTATATATTGAATTGCCACAACGCATTATGCTCATAAAACGACTAAAACTACAGCAATTTCGATAATGTACAGCTTTTGTCCTTATAGTTAATAACAAAATATACAAAAATCGAGACACTTACGTGAGAATACTCCGTTTTCTTTCGGAGCAACAAACAAACCGCACTCACACGTCAGTCTTTAGCCGTGGCCGCCGGCTCACTACGGGAGAGAGAGGGGAAGGGTGCCCGCGGGGCAAGTATTAACAAGTTCGGTCAAAGTGGCAACGTCGCAGTTCTCCCAATATGGCGGTGGTTCAAAGTATCTGGTTGGTTCACTGTTCGACAACGCACCCTACTGTTGGGCTTGCAACCTGTCACTAATACAGTAAACATCTTAGCCTAAGTGTGCAAAATGTGGTTACAGAATTATCAACAAGTTTTTAGAGTTGTTGGTAATTCTGTAGCTCTGCCTAGCTGCCTACCCCTTTCTGGGAATAAAGGCGTGAGTTTATGTATCTATGTATACTTAATATATTGTAGCAAAAACATTGGCCAAAACAGTTTCCACTACTGGATTAAATACATTTGTTGCTCAAGCTGAATGTAGGTATACTTAAACTAAAAAACTTTGGTTAATTGTTTCAGTTTCAGTTTCGATGTTCCTTATACCTGTATGTCCATACTTATTACATAAATTCGAACTCAGGCTCCCAAAACAAAACACTGTCGGAAAACTTGATTTTTGACATAAAAATAGGATAGACTTACCATAAAGTGTTTTTAAACTTATAACAAGGCTCAGGAGAAACATGACCCGCGATATAGTACACACAGCAACACATCTAGCTATACACTTCAGAAATCTGAAATATTGCATGAAAGAGAGTCGCACTAGAATCGTATGTTGTTGACATAATACACATACATACATCTCTTTCTTTTTCTCTCTGCTCTGTCTTTAATGGTTAGTTAGGTGTGATGTTGTGTGTACAAGCTTAGCTTAGTTTGGAACTAGGTCAATTGGTGTGATATTTTCCCCTGATATTTATTTATTATTATGGCACCTAGATAGAACTTCAATGACATGAATGCGTCGAAAAATTTATCAGCTAACTGTTAGCCTATAAGTAGCTTTCCGCTCCTTAGTATCAAATGTGTTGTCAAGGGATACAGTCGTGTTACGTGTCAAAATTTATTTTGCTAAAAAGGCACTAAAATGACGAGTTGTGTAATTAAACTTTGTCGAAATTACAAAGGACGTATGAAATCAAACAGCAAAGTCACCTACCACCGGTAAGTAATTCAGAATTCATAGTATTTATTTCAAAAATCCATCAGTTTAATATGTCTAATTAATACGTTTCCATCTTGGCATTATTGTTGGTGTTGCCAGTTTTGAAATCCGAAATTCCCTAGTCCCTAGTGATGTGAGTGTCTAAGTATAGAAGTTACGTTAGGATATGTACGAGTATACATTAAATTAATAATAGAAAACTGTCGAGTGTAAGTCGAGAATAGTGGAAATTGATAAAAATAAATTTTGACTTACAAACTGGAAATTTGACATGGGCTCATTGAAAACAAAACAATTTGAAAACGGCCAAGTGTGAGTGGATAATAAACGATTTTGTAAACATAACTTATTTTGATTTTGAAACATATGATTTGTAGGAATGCGTATTTACTCGGGTAAAAATTAACTTTTTCAAAATGTCTTCCTTTTATTTTGTTCGGCAAAATTTGCCGGTGAGTGTATTTTATGAATCGAAAACATTAAAGTCAACCCATTCCAATTCGAATCGATACCTATATTTTTAGTTTTTCAAACACTTCACAATAACTAAACCTTACTATGATCATTTTTCCCTGTAAATTAGTAAATATGTCTTTAGCTGGCATCCCTATGTATGCCCACAGAGATAAATAGAATGACGTTTTGCGAGTGTCAGACAAAGGAGTCACGCACACAAGCATACAAAAACTGGCCTGTTTCAGTCGTAGTGATTACAGGGCCACACTCTATCTAGAGAGTAAATAATCAAAGTATGGCACCAAAGTTCTGCTCTTGCTATTTTAAGGACTTAATTGTGGTATGGATGGGGAAGTACCGAAGTAATCAGAATTTCGTTACCAGCGTCGTACGAGATTTTTTAGTAATGTTTTTTGGTTTAACGATTTACCTTAGGCCAAGAATTTAGAACGATTTTGTGGTCATAAAAAAATATTTGAACTCTTAACTGTAACCTTTTTTATATAACACCGCAAGATTCCAGAAGAAAGCAGTTTTACAAAGGTCTCAAACAGTTGATGATGTCACCTGTCAATGTCAGAATTATGACAGCTGTCAGTTTAATACAGTTTCGTTCGTTTTTCGTGTGTACTGTGTGGGTTTTCGGTTTTGTATCTCGTTTAATAGTTTTCACTAACTAAAAATCTAATAAGATACGCGTTAAACCATGGCCTACTTAACGCAGCCTGATTACGTGAAATACATGTGTTCCTGCGGTCAACTCAAGCCGATTACGAGCCTGTACTTCTGTCGGCATTGCTTGAAAATTCGCTGCGGATTTTGTATTTGTCATGAGGTAAGGTAATCAAACATTAGAAATTCAGTGCAGAGTATCTTATTACCTCAATGATTTCCAATTTTTACTTTATATCCAATGATTGGCCTGTTGCGGTGGACTTATTTAAATCGAGTATTAATTGTGTCAACCTTATTGTTGGTAAGCCTTGGGCACACCTTTGCTTTTATGGTGCGGTGACTACTCATTGCGTTCCATTTCGAAGCAATAATAGTATGACTACTCACTGTATGTATAGCCGAATTTGTAGCATAGTAAATGGAACACCTGCTTAAAATACCTTTAACAGAATGGATTTTAACAATCAGTAAAGATTCAACCAGTAATAATATGTTATCCAACATTGGACTCAAAAATATCTTAAATGTCTCTATTGCTAGAGGTATAAGAGCGTGTCAGATATTTTTGTGACTGTACACAGACTAGACCTTTCCTTATAGAGGAACTTGAATAAATGGAATTGTTGCTGCTGCTTAGGAAGATAGGTAAAAATTAAGTTTAAATAGAGGTCATTACTATTATTTAGAATTTTGTCCAGATATATTTTACACATTTGAATTCCAGAAAGTGTTCATAAATAATCTGAGATCAACACCAAGTGCTCTGACTGACAGAGCAGACTGAAACAGACCTGATTAGCTGGTCATTGGTGCTTGTTTTAAAGTTAGGTAATAGGTAACCTTAGGATGGCCACCAAAAAACCTGCTTTCAATTAAAAAAAACTGCTTCCAAATCGGCTCATGTGTTTAAGAGCTACGGTGCCACAGACAGACACACACACACACACACACACACACACACACACACTTACACGTCAAATTTATAAAACCCCTCTTTTTTGTGTTGGTGGTTAAAAAAGTAAATGTCTACCAGGACTCTTCCGGTTTGAACAAATCAGTAATCTATACAAGCCAACATTTTCACTGTCACAGGTGGACTCTCATTACTGCGCAAACTGCCTAGAAAACATGCCGTCTTCTGAGGCCCGACTGAAGAAAAACCGTTGCAGCAGCTGTTTTGACTGCCCCAGCTGTTTCCACACGCTATCCACGCGGGCCACGCTGGCACAGCCCCGGCAGACTCCGGAGACGGGAGGGGGGGATACCAAAGTAGAGAATAAACAGCCTAAGAAGATGTACTATTTGTCATGCTTTAATTGTAGGTGGACTTCCAGAGATGTTGGGATACCGGATCAACCCGTAGGTAAGTATTTTAAAGTTAAATTAACTTTGGTTGCTCGCAAGCCTTTCACTGTGAGTGTAGCAGGCTCTGTACCGACGCCATTTAGCTTACAACGGTGACTTCGAGACGTGGAGTCCTTATGGGCTACTTCTGTTTGCAGTGGAAAGCCCACTTTCGATTTCCTTAACATTAATAATAATTCTATTGTAGCTATAAGTTCTGTTCATCTTCCGTCTTTTGACCTGGACCTTCTACAGCATCAGGCGGATGGCCGGAGAGAACCAACCCTTACGCAACGCGCGTGAACCAGCTGCTGGAGTACTACAAGGGGATCCTGCAGCAGGAGAAGCAGGAGAAATTGGAGAGGGAACGGAAAAAGTACACCATTAGGGGGAAATACATCACTTTAACAGTAAGCTACTTATTGCAAAAGTTAAAGATATTATGTTTTTTATTGTACTAGAATATTTAGTGGGTTTCTCTTAAAAGTGTTTGTTTTTAAGTGATTTTAAGGGTATAAAAGAACAAAATTGCATCTAATAACCAACTACAAATGGCTAACAAGTCTTAAGAGGTTGAAAATTTCCACAATAATGCGATAATGTTTCTCTCCTCTAAAACCTAGTCAGATTTTTATGATTTTCGAATAATTTTTAAATATTATGAAAAACTGGATGTGAAATCGGATTTGACTTAGAGGGTGAGAAACGACCAAAAAATATGTTTTTTTAAACCAAACTTATTGGTAATGTTTACTCCTCTTTGCTTCCGTATCCTAAGCCTGATTAGTTTATTTCCTTGACAGGATAAGACGGGGCTGACAGGAGCGATGGCGAGGAACCTCGCTGGTCTGCCGAGCGCCGAGGGTACTGCGGCCAGCCCGTCGGGGTTCTCACCCAGTGTGGCCAAGGAAGAGGTTGAGGAGTTGCCGGAAGATGCCTTCACGAAGGAGGTCAACTTGAAGCAGAGTGAGTGGAGACATGTAACTATGATAAGCTGGGGCTGACCAGCACGTTGGGGCGCAGCCTTAACAGGATTTTGAACAGCATTAAAATGTAGTAGTTGTCAAAAAAAACCCATACTATTTTAACTCCGGGCCATGATAACATTTCTCACCCCCAAATCGAGTACGACCTAGGTTGTTACGTCATCCTTCTTTTTTTAATATTTTCGGGGATAGAAACAAGTATAAAAGAAAATAACAGAACAGACCGAAATTTACGTACAGACCTAACTTTCATATTATCTACAATCTACAAGATATTAAAAAAATCATAAAAATCAGACTACTCGTAATTTTAAGGGGAATATCGCATTTAATACATACGTATGAAACATAACTATAATTGCCATACGTATGAAATTAAATGGATTGGTCCCAATGATGAACTCATTATTTTATATTGATTCGCCTTCCTATCAAAATGTCATAACGATGAAATATGACGTTATTTCTTCATGTATCCTTCTCTATAGTAACGAGCATGCCGATGCGCCTAGCGGCACCTGAATGGCAGCCGGTCAGCGTGTCGCGCTTGCACCCGCTGGCCCGTCTGCTCAGCGTCAAGCGCTCGCAGCGCTGCCGGGCCTGCGACCACAACCTGACCAAGCCGGAGTACAACCCCGGCTCCATCAAGTTCAAGATCGAGCTGCTCGCCTAGTGAGTACTCACTACACTAGCGGAGAAGAGTATTTAGAACGGTGTCAACTTCAACAATTGTTCCCAATTAGGGTTCAGCGTAGTGTTCTCAGATCTCCCGGTTTTCAGGGTTTACTCTTGATTGGGACATCAATTGTTCCGATTTTGCACATCACTAGAATGATCATGAATAAGATTACAACTGGAGGTGAAAAACGGTACGCCACATTAGTGTAAGACGGTTGTAAAGTAACGCGATTTTTCAACTGTATTTTTTGTACAGTCGAACTCAAAAATATGTTTACACTTTAGTACCTTGTCACTTTAATCGCTGTGTTAATTTCATATGACACTTTAAACATGCCGTTAAATAGACAAGGTATTAAAGTGTAAACATATTTTTGACTTCGACTGTACTGTCTTGATTTGAAAACAGGTCCCGAGTATTGACCCTACCAACGATGCTAGTGGTTCTGGTTCAAATTGGCAGGATAGATATTTGTGTGATGAGCGCGAGTATTCGTTCCTAAGTGTTAAGATGTCTTCTATGTTGTTTATAGTTTTCAATCTAGTACCCAAAGTATAATCCTAGAGCTTAGTTTGGGACTAGGTCAATTTGTTTAGTTATTTTTCCATATAAAGTTCCCTTACTCGAATCTCATTATTGTGTCACAGTTTAAAATAATATTTCCCATCCTCAGCTACCACGTCCCCGAAGTGAAGATAATCTCGTGCGAGATGATCCGCCCGGGCGGCAAGTCCACTCTGCTCCTCAAGCTGGCGAACCCCACGGGCCACGAGATGACTCTCAAGATCATCCAGCCATCTCAAGTGCCCGAGCCGGTCGAGGAGAAAGACACCAAGGAAAGCTTGGAGAAGAGCTTGGATAGGAGCTTGAAGATTGAAAAGGTAGGTACTATCAGCCCAATGGAACCCTGACCCACCATAGAACGGTGTCACAGTGACATTATAAAACCAATTGTTTGACACTTCTTATGACTTGAATCATAACGTCTCTGTGACACAGTTCTATGGTGGGTCAAGGTTCCAATGGTCTGATAGTACATCAGCAGTAGTCGGTATGGAGCAAGCGTTGTTGGGATCGATAGACATTTATATGTGGACCTGACAGATAATGGTGTAAATTAGTAGTTTATAGTCTAGAGACATATATTATGAATGAATGAATGATTTATTTATTTGAAACCACATAATAACATTACAACTTGCTTAAAACTAGAAAAAATAGTAGGTAAATAGTACAGTTTTGAGGGTGGTCGCAAAAAGGAGTCCACTCAGCATCTGCCAAGGCATGGAAGTGCCTCGAAGCCGATTTTTACAATACAAAACAAAACACAAATAACAAACAAAACCAAGCAGAGCAAAATACAACATACATTTCAGCGAAGGAAACTTATAAATAAATAAATAATGTGTTTATCAAGTTGGTATAAAACAGTTATACATATAATAAATCTTGGCGTATATACAGCAGCAAACAACAGCATTTTATATCGTCGGCTAGACAGAGGATGTTTGTTCCATTAGCAGATGGAGTTTTATTTTGTTTTTAAATGTTGCCAGGGAACTAGAGTTCTTATTGGTGATGGGATGTTGTTTCAGCATCGCGTGGCAGCGTATCTATTATGGTCCGACTTTTAATTCACTGCAGTAAAATGACACAGCCAAATGTCATTCTGAGAAATAATGATACCACATTTATTTAAATAGTGCTTGACACGTTCACCTAACGAATGATTTGATCAAAGAACGAACTAAATACGTTTCATCATTTTCATAACTTATCAGCTCGAAAATGATAAAATTTAAGTTCCTCTTTAGACCACTTAGGTACGCGTGATATTTGTAAAATTTAAGGAACCAACGGCATGGTTTGAATAAACCAAATATTAAATAAACCGGATAAAAAAGGTCACGGGTAAACGGATAGTCAGTCTAACCATTACCACGACGCAAAAGGCTCGAAACGGCGGGAGCAGTAATTAAATAATATACGCGTTTCTATCCCGTAAATATTTGTTTTGTTCAATGCATAACGGGCACGGAAGTTTGCGAAAATATTAACGTAATGTTTGTTTTGTTATTTTCTTAATTACTAAAGTCATTTTGAAACCCTCCTAAATATTAATAGTATTAATGTAGTGCAAATAACTCGAATGAACTACAATACATTGTTCATCTTTTCATTCATTCATTAGGCAACATCACTATTTTTTATACACCAAAAACTGACAACACTGAAGCTGTCATTCTACTGCACTGAATTAAAAGTCGGACCATAGGTACTTTTGACCTCGGAAAATCGATCAGTTTTTAATGGAAGAGGTATCTTCTTGCATAGTAGGAAACGCGGGGAAAAGCTAGTTAGACCATAGTTTCCCGGAATTTGAAGCATCAGTAGGTACGAACGTAAACGGTAAAGAAAAAAAAAACGTTCTTCTGTCCGTAGGAGCCCTCCTGGCCATCACCGAAGCCCCCGACGGTCCTGACGCAGGTGTCTCCGCCGTCCGTCGCGCTGACACTCGCGCCGCGCGACGACGCCGCCGAGTACGACGAGGACGCGCGCCACGAGCCCAGCCAGTACGTACTACTAGCGTGTACAGAGTGTACAGTGTGTACTACAGTACTGACACAGGTCTCTCCGCTGTCCGTCGCGCAGACAGCTACTGTTGATAATCGACAATATTTTTTCTTTATGTTTAGTTTATTTAACTTATTTAAGTTTCTAAACAAATCGTATAGCTGTAATCATTACCGTGCTATAACACTCTATCGTTAATTCATCCTTATAATACATACATTAAATCACGCCTGTTTCCCAGAGGGGTAGGCAGAGACCACTTCTTTCCACTTGCTACGATCTTGACAAATTTCTTTCGCTTCTTCCTCATTCATACATCGAGTCATGCACGCACGTCGGTTTCGGGTACTTAAGATTCGGCCCTTTTCCAGTATTTCTCCGATTCGACTCCAAAAAGTACGCCTAGGGCGGCCCCTTCCGACCCGTCCACTCACTTTCGATCTGTATATGTCTTTCGTCAATCTTCTTTCATCCATCCTTTCCAAATGACCGAACCATCGAAGCATGCCTTTTTCAATCTTAGTCACTGCATCTTCTTTTATTCCTTATAATTTTCCCAGCATAATCCTCTGGCGAAAGTCCAACAAACTGGCGCTCCGTCTCGAGCTGACCACGGATGCTGCAGCCTCAGAAGGTTCCCCGGCGCAGACGGCGCTGGCGCTCGAGTACTCCTACCACAACACGGTGCCGCAGACCCTCGCCGCCTCGCAGACCAGGGACCACACGCTCTACACCACCATCTACCTGGACCTCGGAACTGTGGGATCTGCTGGCCTTTAGAACAACTCAAAGTTTTATACAAGAGAGAACCTATAGGTATTGAGTTACTTTGTGTTTTAATAAGGTTAGTTCAGTTAGCAAACTTTCCGGGATATCTGGCGCGGATATTTAAAAAATATCCGCATCAGAAATTCGCCTCAGCGACGGATCAATCCGTCAAGGTTCGGTAAAAGTTTACATTTTACATGGCGTTGGGAAGTTAAACCATTGAATGTAATTATCACTTTAACCTGTGAACAATGGAATGAAATAGATGTTTATGATCATTGTAAAAGTTGTTGTCATATTTTTTATTTTAAATTTACGAAGGACATAATTTTAGACACAAGCGGTCGTGCAACATCAAAGTAAATAGTGGAGCGCGTCCTTGAACTAAAAGCCTTAGTTCAAATGATCGCCTATCCAAAAGTAATAATTAAAATTTTCAGTATGGTTATTAAACAATCTCAAAATAAACGTGAATGTTAAAATAGCTTTTTTTTTTTTTATGGCATAGAGAAGACAAACGAGCACACAGGCCACCTGATGGTAAGTGGAAACTGTGACCCATAGACATTCGCATTCACAAGACTGCAATGCAATCCTGAGACTGCAAACGCGTTGCCAATCCTGAGGACTAAGATGGAATGCCTCTATGCTAGTCATTTCACCGGCTGTCTTATCCCCAAACCGGAACACAACAATGCGAACACTGCTGTTTGGCGGCAGGTTAATGGATAAGCTGGCTTATTTTTACAATGTAACTTAATTATATTATCATAATAATAATAATATGGCATAGCTATTATGCTTGCAGCTGTTTTTATGCATTAAGTACTTAGTATTGCGATGAGTCGATCTATAAATACTCGATGTTTTATCCGATATAATCTAAGGTTAGGTTTAAATACGGATAAAGCTCAACTGCGACTAATCGTGCCTATAATATACTAAAAATAAATTTAATTAACTTGCTTGTTTGCTTTTATCGTGTCTGTTATTCCCTAATGAGTGGTCACTTGGAATATATAAGTAAACCCGAGGACAATACATTATTATGGTATCTAGGACCTGACCTGATGGAGTTGGAAGCTCGGAAGGTGGCAGGCTCTCCGCTATACTTGAACGCAACCACTACCAGATTGGGCTTCGTTACTACTCTCTTTGATAAGCTGATGACTGGACACAAAAGTACAGTTCACAGCGACTTGTTTACATAACATTTTTTTGATGGAACCAAAACTATGAACTCAATTGTTTCCTTTATATCTGAGTTGATTAGGCATTTGAGTTTATTTGCAAGCGAGACATACAAAATAAATTAATCAATGAAATTACGAAATGCCGTTGCAAAATTTGTATCATTGTGTTATGTACTTATTTATAAAAAGTTAACGCAAGTTTGAGTTTATTTGAGCTGTCACAGTGATCATCCGCGTGTAGGGATTACATTTAAATTTTAAAAGGTTTAGCGTCCGACAGTTATGGACGAAAACTGTATGTGCTTTTTTTTAATCGGAAATCGATCGGATAAATAGATAGAAACTTATCAAAAGTCGAAATGTAAAATAACTCATAAATCATAAAGTGTTTAAAGTTTAGTCTACGAGAGAATTTAGTTCATAAATTATTTATTTTTATAGCTTTTTAAGAAATTTGTTAGTTTAAGCAAATAAGTCTCATATTATTTAAAGAAGCTAGCTAAAGTAATATTATATATCTATTTAACATGTTCACTGCCCACAAAACGATGTCAAGGTGGTAAAATAGTTAACGAATGTTAGTGTTAGTACCAAGACCTCGACATGTACACACTATGTTGAGTTGTTCTCCAAGAATGAGGAATATAGAGCAAAAACTGTATCTTAACATTTTTCAATGCCAATAGCGGATATATCCGCACCGACGACGGATTAATCCGTCACGTAAATTGTCATCTCAACATGAAGGTTAAATTTCAGGCTGCTTTGTTCAAAAGGTAAAAATTAATGGTCAATGGTCAAATACAAATTATTGATACATAGTAATTGTAAAAGTATTGCCTTTATTATCTTGAAATTAAAGGCTATGGTGTCAATAATTGGTATAATGCCAAGTAGCCCTAGTTATTCTAGTTTCTACGTTAATTTGCTGCCGAGTGAGAAATACTCTTAGAACTGAATATTTTTATTGAATAATATACTTAGAAAAATTATAATAAATTGCTTAGCATGCGTTGTTTGTAGTATTTTGCAAGTTTTATAAGCACCTAATGCAGGCATAATATTGTAACAGTTTCAACTGTCACCAAATAAAAGTTTACATCTCATTACAACGTCTTTTGTTTTATTAATTAATAGCGACCCGCCCACGCTTCGCTTCGCTTTATGCGAGTATGATATATAAATCCCCTATAAATGGCCTTCCTCTATAAATGGCTTATCTAACACTGAAAGAATTTTTCAAATCGGACCTGGAGCTCCTGAGATTAGCACGTTCAAGAAAACAAACAAACACAACTCTACAGCTTTATAATATTAGTACAGAAGTATAATGAAACCGCGATTAGTTTGGGATTGGAATAGCTGTCAATTCATATGAACTTTGACGTAAGTATATGGTAAAACTGTCACCTCTAATCCCTTTCTAACCGCGGTCAGATAATATAGATAATATTAAATATATTTAAAAAAACCCCCGATATAATCCCCCCATACACAAAAACCTACATAAACACATGCTATTTCATAAAATGTCAATATGAATCGCCAAGATTGGAAATCAATCAAGAACTAGTTGACCAATTATATTGCTATTATTCAATTCGTTAGGTGATTCAATAAGGTTTATATATAACAGGGTGTTTGGCAGTCGGGTGTAGGGGTTTTAAGGGATGATAGTAAGGGTCATTCTGAACATTTTTGACCACATTTACTATTATGCTAAGTTTCACGGTTTCCGAGATATTGATCATTTTAATAGGATTTTTTGTAATTTTTCCTTATGTCCGTGATACGAAAAACCCCTTAATTCAAGTATTAATTAAAAAAAAAAACAGTGTTTTCTTGCATGACTTGAATCACTATGAAATAAGGAAGTTTTAAAGCTACATGCCATTTTTTTTTCCTTACAACTTTTTGAGTAACCTCACAAAATTGGTTTTTCCATACTTGGTGAAAAACAAACGCGGGGTTCTCTTAGTATGGAGAAAGTAACTCTTGCGCGTTTACTCAAAAAGTTGTAAAGAAAAAAAATGGCATGTAGCTTTAAAACTTCCTTATTTCATAGTGATTCAAGTCATGCAAGAAAACACTGTTTTTTTTTTAAATTAATACTTGAATTAAGGGGTTTTTCGTATCACGGACATAAGGAAAAATTACAAAAAATCCTATTAAAATGATCAATATCTCGGAAACCGTGAAACTTAGCATAATAGTAAATGTGGTCAAAAATGTTCAGAATGACCCTTACTATCATCCCTTAAAACCCCTACACCCGACTGCCAAACACCCTGTATATACAGGGTGGTCCAAAGACTGACGTCTAAAAAAAATAATTAGATGCCTCATATCCGGGGCTATCCGAATATACCCCATGTATGTTGGCCGATTTTTTGTAGTTTTCGAGTAATTAATTTTTAAAGATTTTTTGTAGTTTTCGAGTAATTAATTTTTAAAGATTTTTTCAAGAATTTTTGGGCCGAGCCGTTTATCATCATGTAACTTTTTTTGGTTACGTTTTTTCTAAATGTTTTTTTTTGCGAAATTATCCTCACAAACTGTACTTTTACACATAAAATAATCAGCTTCCCAACCTTGACGCAAGTTACAATAAAATTGACCAAAAGTGAAATTTTTACCTTTGAGCAAATCGAAATTTGATTTTGTAATAAAAAAAAAACCTAAAAATTTCAGAATTCAAAGACCAGTAGTAATTTTAAAAACTTTGCCAGTCTCTAAACTTGCAGAATCATACAAAAAAAGTGACACTTAATAGGTCATAATTTGCTGGATTCGACTTTCAAACGTACTAGGGTAGAATGTGTAATAAAAAGTCTGTTGTTAATAATATAAAAACTGTTTTTTATTTGGCCGAACCTAATTTGGTACTGGCCATCAATAAAGCCATGTAATACTTTTTATGAACAAAACAATTTGTTTTTCTTTTGTCTTAAGAAAGGAATCAAGTCTTTTATTGTGAAATAACTAATAGTTATTTCTGCTCTCGTTGCGTTTAATTTGTGAATTCTTCTCACTTTGTTAACTGGACTCTGATTGATTTGCCTTACGACCGACCTGTACTTGTGTTTTGGACTTTTGAACTTTGCCTAGCGATCGAATTTACTTTCGTGTAGCAACATGAACTACACTCTTAGTGAATATTCAGAGATGCATTATTATTATGGTGTAGCTCAAGGCAACGGACATTTAGCGGCAACGCTGTACCAGCAACAATTGGAGCACCGGGAAGCCCCACGGCAGCATTACCCGGACTACAGAGTATTCATAAACACACATTTAACACTGATGGACAAAGAAGTCTATGGGATTTGAATCCCATAGACTTCTTTGTCTGGGGATATTACAAAGAACTGGTTTACGCAAGGGAAAAATTAGAAGAGATCAAAAGAAAAGAAAAAAGAGATGCATTCCGGAGACTAGGAGCGAATTTTTTAAGGAGATGTAGGCTATGTATCGAAGTTGACGGCAGAACATTTGAAAATCTTTTATGAATAACGTTTTTAAATTAAATTGTATTGTTTTATTTGATCCACGAACATTCTACCTTAGTACGTTTGAAAGTCGAATCCAGCAAATTATGACCTATTAAGTGTCACTTTTTTTGTATTATTCTGAAAGTTTAAAGACTGGCGAAGTTTTTAAAATTACTTCTGGTCTTTGAATTCTGAGATTTTTAGGTTTTTTTTTTATTACAAAATCAAATTTCGATTTGCTCAAAGGTAAAAATTTCACTTTTGGTCAATTTTATTGTAACTTGCGTCAAGGTTGGGAAGCTGATTATTTTATGTGTGAAAGTACAGTTTGTGAGGATAATTTCGCAAAAAAAAACATTCAGAAAAAACGTAACCAAAAAAAGTTACATGATGATAAACGGCTCGGCCCAATAATTCTTGAAAAAATCTTTAAAAATTAATTACTCGAAAACTACAAAAAATCGGCCAACATACATGGGGTATATTCGGATAGCCCCGGATATGAGGCATCTAATTATTTTTTTTAGACGGATGTCTTTGGACCACCCTGTATAATAAATGTTTGAACGTAATTATCGTAGTTTTCATGGAGGAAGCATTTAAAATCCATTACCGACGCTTTCATACTAATTTATATGACTCGTCAATATTGTTACGTCATATTTTTAGGAGTAATGAATGAAAGGAATCGTACGAGATGTAATTACAAAGGTGATAATATTAGTGGCCGATATTGTTGCTATATCTTGAATACCATTGAGCCTTAAATACAAGACATATAACATTTTCTTTTTAGAATGTAATAAGGAACATTGTCCTTGACACTTTTTTCGTATCTATTATATTTGTCCCAAGAAAAATAAAAACCCGTTAACGGGGACACATTTAACGGTGGGGGGTGAAGCGTCAGGTGGAGGGGGTGGGAGAGTAGTGAACTTTAAACACCACACCCAAATGTATCATGTCACACAAGGTTTAAAACTTTATTAATTTGTTTGTCGAAAACATTAAATTACTGAAGTATTCGCATTAATAATAGCGTAACAAGTAAGATGTGAAAATATAGTTTTGGGCAAGGATAGTTTTATGTCGTTGATTGAAATAGAGGATATTTTTTCTCTGTGAAAATTTTAATCTGAGATTAAGGAAAAACTACAAAGAAGATATGTGCAACCGGTAATTTTTGAGGAGATATAAAAATAATTTATTGCTACCTATGAGGCCTAAAAAAGTTGACCCACACAATTTAAAACCTTGTAATGTCGAACGAGTTTAAGAAATAAAAAGTAATACTTTAAATCCCATTTTATTACAAAAGTAATGAAAAACTTAGTCATTAAACATTTATTATTATTACTGTAAAACTTTTCACACATAACAATCTGATTGACAATAGATTTGGCTCACAATTTGATACAATTTAATATAATAGCGTACCGTATACAATTTAATACAATCGCCTTAGAAAATGTTTATCAAGTAATTTTTGTCCACATGATCCAAGTTCATAGCCAATCTTGTTAGATTGTGTGTCAATCAGCAATCACACATAATATGGATTTAAGCCTGCTTCGTAGATAATCAATAAAAATCTTTGTAGTACTACTTTAACATCATTTAGGAAGAGAAATATTGTATAAGTTGACACCCCCTCTCCCACACTTACACTTTTAAATTATGCCACTATATTTTTTTTTAATATTATTATTTTTTAGCTTCAGTCTTTACTTAACTCAGTCTCCAACCTGATGTTTAGCAGAGAATATAACGTCATTGATACCGACACCATCATAACTGCTTCCAATGAGGGATATGGGCAAATTGTTCTCCTGAATGTACTCCCTTAAATCGTCTACCCTCTCGTAGTGGCCGACCACATACTGTGGAATGCAATTTTCCAAAATGCTCACATTAGAAGCAGTTGGCTTGGTGGAAATGTTCAGAATGTCAGTTATTTCCTTCAATGCTATATCCAATAACGTTTGCCTTTTAACGTTTTCCCCAAATTTCTCTTTGAACCATCTCCCACCTAGCATCACAGTCAACACCGTTCCATTCTGATCGGGGATGCAACAGGAGTCAAACACAACCCCTAGAATTGGCGAGTTCTCAATAGGAGGCACTAGGAACCCAAATGCCGGAGCGATATCTTGCTGATCTGCGAAAAACAAGTTAACGATACCAACAGTGACAAACGGGATCTCGTTTAACCTATCTGCTAGTTTCGGGTGCTGTTTCAGAACAAGTTTGGCTAAGGAATGTGCTGGTATCGATGAGTAGATATGATTCACTTCAAGATCCTCTCCAGTTGCATTTTTTAATACCGCAGTACTAGCATCTTTAAACTCTATTTCATCTATTTTATGGTTCATTTTTATATCAACATTACTAAGTTTGAGATGATCACAGAGAGCGGCCGGGAATATCTCAAGACCGCCCTTTAACGAGTAAACATTCCATTTTTCCTCTTGAGCTCTCTTGGCCAAGTCACTCAATATGAAAGAACCGTCAGATCTTGACCTAAACATAGATTTCATGAATCCTTTGATAACTCCCCCATGGCTCTGTTCCCACTCAAAAAGGGTTCTCATCAAAAACTTAACAGATATTTCCTTAGCGTCTCCGGCACATATGCCACAGATCATTGGAGAAATAGCATAGTCCGCTAACTCCTTTCCAAACCGCCGTTCAACAAAGTTATAAATAGAATCATCCTTCATCTCTTTTTGTGGCTGTCTTAAGTCATTCAAAGCTGAGTAGATAAGAGGTTTAGAAAATGGTTGGTTAGTTTTAAACATCCCTGTTATATTTGACGGTAATGTGTATAGGCATTGTTTGACATAGATCATTCTGTTTTTAGCGGCGGGGTGATCTGGGGTTATCGGGGAGACGTGCTCGCTCAGCCCGAGGTCTTGAATCATGTTGAGCGTATTTAGCCCAGTTTGTCCCTTCGGCCGAATAGTTCGCGGCCCCTGTTCGAAAACGTAGTCCTTGGTCTTAATAGACTTAATCCAGCCACCACAGTCATTAGTGGCTTCTAGGAGATACAACTTTAAGTTGTTGTTAACTTTTAAATTATTTTTAATCAAATAATAACCAGCGGACAGGCCTCCTAGGCCGCCACCGAGAATTGCTGCCATACTTGTAACTTGGAAGTAAATAAATAAATGTAAGTTTATGCGGAAATAAACAGCTGATAGTTTTACACAACGCTTAATCAAAACAATTTTTTCTTACTAGTTTACTTTCTTTTTCTTTGCGTTTGCATTGTTCGATCACATTTTTGTTTGCAACATTGCCAACATTTGCCAATTTTGACAGCGATTTGGTTTGACGTGGGTTTGACAAACAGATGATATTTTTTTTTTTTTTTTTTGGATTTTATGGCCTGGTTACAAGACCTTTAGGCCACAACTTTATTTTCCTGGTATCACGTTGTAAGTATCTTTTTAGCACTGTCAAATTTTTTGCACTGTATTTTTAATGTAATTATATATAGGTCTATAAGATTGAGTGTCTTTTAATAATTGATTAAGCGGCGGCGGGCGGGAAGAAAAATCACTATAATTTGGACACACTTCACTAAGTTCACTTGCAAGAACTAATCTGTCAAGAAGAAACTTTTGACAATTGAATATGATGTGCTCAACGGTTGCTTCATCAACTCCACAGAAAGTGCATACATTACTTTGGATTATTCCAAGTCTTGCGAGGTGTGATGGCGCAGTATTGTGTCCATAACGAAGTCGAGTAATGGTGGTGATAAAGTCACGGCTAGCTCTGCGTAAATTATTATACCACGGCCTTACTGGTAAGCTTTCTTGTATGCTACCGTACCATCTTCCTTTCGTCTCTTGATCCTTCTTCCACATTTGTTCCCATAACCTACCTATAGCTAACCTAATAGAATATAAATAATCTGTCATAGGTACATACATGTAACCAGAAACGTCGAGTGCATTAATACCTTCCTTAGCAGCTTTATCTGCTATTTCATTCCCAGTAATTCCCCTATGAGAAGGTATCCACATAAAATCAATTTCTAAACCTTTAAGATTGTATTTTAATATTAATTCTTTAATCATGTACAAAATGAAGTTAGTTTTGAAATTAATTTTTAAATTATTTAACCCCTGAATCAAACTTAAAGAGTCAGTTACAATTAGAAAATATTTACAGTTATATACATTGCCAATTCGTAAAAGAGCCTGATAGACTGCGTAAGCCTCTGCAGTAAATATAGTACAGGCTTCCTGCAAAATAAAGCTCTGAGAAAATTTAATCTGAGGGTCATAAATGGCACAGCGCACATAACCCTCACCTTTACTTCCATCTGTATATATAGTGTAGTATTCATGTTCAGATAGAAACTGCAACATATCTGAGTTATTGGTGACTGACTCAACTACTTTAATTGGATGTACTATACTTTTATACTGGGAGGAATAGCAAGGCCATGGGCGCTGTTTTCTGATTTTACTACAATTATTTTCAGTTTCCAAAAAAATATGGAACAACATTGGAGAGTTACCAATCAGGAGACCCTCGCTAGTTGCTAAAGGACCAGACACTTGGATTCGATGAGGTAAAATCTTGTTAATAATTTCGGTATTATTTGAGTACAATAATTTAAGACAATATCTTTCAGCTAGAATGATACGTCTCAAGATCAGTGGCATAATTTTGGTCTCAACTTCCATGGCCCTTATGGGAGTTGAACACATAGCACCAGATATAATTCGCAGAGCTTTATTCTGCAAGATATCTAATTTTTTTGCATGTGGGCTATTCATATATGCTATAGCACTATAATCAAAATGACTTCTGACTATAGCCTTGTACAATATAGACAATATTTTTGGATCTGCACCCCATGACACACCAGCAAGACATCTTATAATGTTTATGGCTTTTAAAGCATTTTTTGAAACATGTCGAACATGTTCTTCAAAAGTCAGTTTCTGATCTAAAATGACACCTAAAAATTTCTTTGATCTAACTCTGTTAATAGCTTCTCCGCAATACATAATATCACAGGTTGGGTCATCATCACCAAAAATCATTAAACTGCTTTTAGTAGCATTGATCTTTAGATGTAATCTGCCATCATAATATAGGCTCAACTGGTTTAGGGCTCTATTCATATTGTCTATGGCAACTTGTAAATTCTGATTGCTACTGTACAAAACTATGTCATCTGCGAATTGCAAAATATTTACATCTCTACTATTTACATATTTACATATTTCACATGTGTACAAATTATATAGTAATGGTGAAAGTGTGGCACCTTGCATTGTACCTTTTGAAGCTATTCTAGGCCCGTGTAAAATATTATTATGCTTAACATATAAAGTTCTTTTATTTAGAAAATTGTAGATCCACTGACATAGTTGACCTGGTATACCTACATCAGACATAATGTTAACCAAGATAGCTGGATCAACATTATCAAAAGCTCCCTGAACATCAAGAAATACACAAACAGTGTGTGATTTTAAATTATTTGCAATTTTCAGGTCTGAGATCAGAGAAATGAAACTGTCAGCACAACTACGACCTCGACGGAAGCCATACTGCACATATGGGATGATACCATTAGTCTCTACAAACCAGTCCAGTCGGACTTTAATCATGTTTTCAAATAATTTACCCAGACATGAAGATAAAGATATGGGACGATAAGAACTGGCATACTCTGGAGCTTTATCTGGCTTAAGTATTGGGATAACACACTGTGTTTTCCATGAATCAGGGATAATTTGATTATGCCATAGAGCATTAAGAATATTAAGAAATATTTGCTGAATGGAAATATGAAGCTCTTTAATAACTATGTATGGAAAATTATCTAAGCCTGGACTAGTGTTACGTCTAGATTGTAGACTTGCTGTGAATTCATTCCATGTAAAGGGATCTAACAAAAATTTTGAATTATGGTTATTATTATTGCTGTTAAAATAGTAAAATAAGTTACTAGTGTCCTTTAAATTATTATTGTCAGATAGCTTATCTAAAAAGGGAGAAATGAACTCGTCTTTGTGAGATTTAATACCAGATTTGACACCCTTAAACATCTTAATCATGTTCCAAATTTCACTAATAGGGGTTGTTCTATTAAATGAATGACATAAGTCATTCCATCCAGCTTTCTTCTGCTCAGAAATGGTTCTCTTTTTTAAAGCATCTAACTTCTTATAATTTATGTAGTTATCAATAGTAGAGTCACTTCTGTACAGTTTTAAAGCATTATATGATGCTATTACACTTTGCTCACAGATCTCATTCCACCAAGGTGTTGGAGGTCTGCTAGTAAAGCGACCACGTTTAGTGAACTTTGGAATAACCGACTGCATAAGGGCATCAAGGCGAATACAAAATTCTGTATAGGAAGCAAGTGGGTCTTCAACATTAACTGTTAAGTCATCAAAAGCTCTCTCAGAAAGTTCATTATATTTGTGCCAGTCGGCTCTTTTGTACAAAAATTTATCAACGGGAGGGTTGGTTTGGTATTTCTCAATGCACAGGGATATTACAGTTATAGTGGGATAGTGATAACTTCCCATTGAGTCGTCATGAACAGACCATTCACAAAATGGTGCTAAACATGCACTCGCAAAGCTGACGTCAATAGATGAAGGATTAGTTCTTGGACGGTTAACTGTCGTGAAACTGCCATCATTTAAGATACACAAATCACATTCATCTATAACGTCATATAAGTCTTGCCCACGACCTTTCGTTGATAAGCAACCAAATGCAATATGGTGAGCATTAAAGTCTCCACTCATAAAAATAGGTTTAGGGAGGTCTCGAATTATATTGCGCAGTCTATTTATTCTTAAGTGCCCGCTGGAAGGAGGACAGTATACACAGAGTACAGATAAACTACCACGCTCAGTAGATATAGATATAGCTACAGTTTGAATGTCCTCATAAAAGGCTGTGTTTAAAATGTTATATTTCAAATCTGGTTTAATTAATATTGCTACACCATTGTGTGCATTTTTGGATATTCTAGAATGAACATTATAATTGGGGATTCTAAAATTGTGATGTTCTTTAAACCAAGTTTCATTAAGTAGACATACATCAATATTCTGCTGTAGCAAAAATTTAATTAATAAGGGTTTCTTACTATTAGCACTTTGAATGTTAAACTGCGCAATGCGTAACTGTGACGCTCTAGGGGAACCTAAATCCATTATGGAGACAGATTTTTTATTAACATGGTTTTAATGGCTGCTGTGGTGATCGGGGCAGGATCACTGTTGTTACCCAGCTCTATCAATGTCTGTACTAGGGCCATTAGCACTTCACTATTGCAGAGTATCTGGGCTTTGATGTCCGTTGGTTGGACATGCATGTTTGTGGCCTGTGAAACAGGCTTGTTATTTATATTTTTATTTACAGGATTTACAGTTTTATTTACAGAATTTACAGGAATATTTACAGTTTGTACAGGCTTTTTATTTACAAGTTGAGTTTGTTGGTGTTTTGGCAACGGCAATGGAGGATATTCATCGGTTTCAGTATGTTTAGTTTGTGCAACACTTGCATATGTAATTTTACTTTTCTTTTCTAAAATTTTACTTATCTTAATTGGACATAGTTTGGAAATGGCCAGGTGTGGGCCGCTGCAGTTGGCGCAGCAGAACTCATTTGGTTTGTCACAATCTTTATATATATGTTCACCTGAACAGATTGAACATCTTTGCTTGCCGTTGCATATTCTAGCGGAATGGTTAAACTTGAAACATTTGAAACATTGTTGTAAAGGTGGGATATACTCGAAGACTCGATATGAGAATAAATCATACTGAACGTTGTCTGGTAATACATTAGATAAGAATGTTATGCTAACTGTTTGTAATGGAACTCGTTCTTGTCCTACTTTCTTAGTGAAGCGTCGTATCGAAATAATTTCATAAATGGAACTCAGTTTTGTATATAAATCCTTGTTTGAAATATTCGCAGGAACAAATCTTATAATGCCGGTTTTTTCTATCTGTGTTGCTGGTATATATGCTTTCATGCTATACTTTTCCAAAAATGCAGAGTTGTTCAAAAAGTTATTAGCCGTGTTATATTGTTTAAACAATACTGCAATTTTGTTTGCGTTAAGCCTTTGAATAGCCATCACACCTTTAACGTCCGTGGTAAATATGTGATTAAGATATATGGGACTTTTATTACCCAGTCTGTCTTTATAGTTTTGGTGTTCCACGAACACTTTAAATTCAGATTTAGTTGAATTTTCAGGATATTGTCTCTTATAATTCGGTTTGTAATACGGTAAATACTCGTTATGTTGCTCACCGCCGCCGCTACTATCGCCGCCGCCGTTGTTGCCGCCGTCCCCGGGTACGAGCCGAGGACGCTTATTGTTATTGGAGTTGGGCGGGTTATCCCCGCCCCCCTCGTTTCCATCCATTTTTAATGTCCTCCTAGTAGTGTTTTTACTATTTTATTGCACTTTCAACAATAAAAAATCATACAATTAGAAATTGGTAATTTTACTTGACCGCCTTTTTTAGAGTTCCCGCCAAGAATCCCACACACAGATGATATGATTTTGTTATAATGTTGCCTCGCTCTTGAAATTAATTTCCCTATTTTAATAGAAGTTTCAATGCGTTCTAGCATTTTATAAGTTATAAATAGCTTGGCAAAAATGTTTTGAAAAAAAATGGAGCCGTTATGATATGATAAGAAAGAAAATAAAAAACGAAAGTGCTCTAGAATATTCAGTCGCCATCATACATATCTGAACATTTAAGATGCTCAAAAATATCTGACTTCGGCTCTATTTACAAAGGCAGCACCTTGTATGTTTGAGTATATTTGACGGTGAATGTACATATGTCTTTACGATCAATACAATTTTGTATACTCAACACATAGCCCGAAACTAGTTTAAAAAACATAATCTCCTCTATTTTAGCTCCACTGCAATCAAGTAATTATATTATAAGTGTGGAATACATAATTATACAGGGTGACTCCTAAGTGGTGAACAAAATAATCACCTCTGTGTTCTACTCACGAATATGAACAACTTTCACTATGGGACCGACTCTGTTTCATAGAAAAGTTCAATACGTACCTACTCGACCAAAATGTATGAAGCAGCTGATTTTTTTTTGTGATTTCAGAGTTGGTCCCATAGTGAAAGTTGTTCATATTCTTGGGTAGAACACAGAGGTGATCATTTTGTTCACCACTTAGGAGTCACCCTGTATTTTGTTTTTGATTCATATTATAGCCATTAAATAGCAGTTGTTTTTTTATATAGACCCATTTCTTTGTATAGTTGGGCTTTACGAAGATACACGGATATGTAAAGTTAGATACACCTATCTTTCTACGTAGGTATCATGTTAAACTTATTGCATTATCGCTGGCCACAGATGTGGGTGTCGCGAGCCGATAACCGTTCCAATTTCACACCCAACGCGTCTATTTGCTGCATGGGGCAACGTAATAGTACTTAGATAGGGTTGGGACACGGGGTGAAAAAATAATTTAAAAAGGATGGATGTCAAATAGTTGTCTAATCGTTTCTAAAACGAATAGAATATGATAGTATTATGTAATGTGCTTTGTTGATCGTTCAGGACAGGGTAGTTTGATCAACTTATTCATTATTTATGAATATTTGTAACAATATACCTAATCTGTATAATACGTTTCAGACGCTGGACATATGCAAAGCAAGTAATGCAACCCTCCATATTATAATGAAAAAAAAATTCTAGTGCGCGTTGCGTTGGGAGCTCCGGCCTAGAGCCTTTTGGTATTGTTACTATGTTTTTTGGCCTCTTTTTCATAATGTTTCCCTTCTTTAATATTTTAATCAATCAATCAATCAATCAATCAAATCGTTTATTGCTGGAAAGTGAGTACAAAAGGTGGTACATAAAATGTTTTGATCTGTCACAATCTGCTAGTATCTAGCATGCAATATAAAATAATTCTTATAACTAAATACCTAGTAATAACTAGTTAAATAAACTTAACTTTCAACATACGGGAATTTAAAGTTTATGTACAAAATATCCACACTGCTGAGTCGCCGCGTCACTACAGCTAGCTTCATCAAATGCGCCAATTGATGGAAAATGTGTCTACTGTTGCGTTTAAACTCATTTCCCGCACGTATATAACCTTTGAGCAACGGCCAACCATTTTCAGTCTAAAACGTGCCGCAATATGAGCCAAACCGGACCGAAGGCGTGCGACAAAAAAATAAAAACTGCTGAATTAAAAATAATAAGAATTCTTAACAAAATAAATACGTTGAAATTAAATGATTCTTATATTTCGCGCTTAGATGTGTGTGAGAAAAAAGTAGGCGGGAAAATAGTAGAGGGAGTTTTGAAATGGCGGGTCATGTTTCCGATGATGATTTTGGTTTCCGTGTCCGGCGTATGGTGGATCTGGTCAGAGTTATCTACTAAGGTAAGAAGATTTTATAGTTTGTTAGATATATGTCTTCACTTTGGAAACGTACCTAAGGAGTAATCAGAACGTAGCATATTTTTAATGCACCTTCGCGTAATGTAAAATAAAATGTATGATTTATTTTAGATCCTATCTCACCATCGTTTATCGCGTTGTTTTTTATTCCCATCTGGACCTTAAACCTTCCGTTTATTACTTGGTATTGCAGACTTTAATAATCTCACTAACATAAAACCGTGTCATAATAACCCTCTCAAGTCACAAATACAAAATTACATTGAAATTGTTCTTTAAGTTTCGGCAACAACGTTCTCAAGCCAGTAAACCCGTACCTACTGCGACCCTACCTTGAAGTTACTTAACTCCATCACTCGTGACTAAATCGAGGGAAATTAATGGAGCTAACGTAACTTCGAACTTCGATTTTCAAAGTTTGGTCTCTGTTCTGATGTACAAAAAACCTGCGTCTGTATCAATAGAGGCTGGTGGAGTCCAAGCAGAAGAGACAATAATTACACAGGTCAATTCATTCCTCAGTGCATCCTTTAAATGTAATTTTCCTCTTTTCCCTCTATTTAGAACTCTTAGTAGAGATGTGTATTCATATACTCATATATATCAATCGCAGCGTCATAATTTTTTATCCTCAGAGTTGCCTGTTATCCTTGCCATCGAGCTCCAAGAGTCTTTTCCGCCCGCCGGAAGACTGCTCCATGTGCGCAGGAATCGAGAGCGTGTCGCGCGTCTCAAACATCACTGCGCAAGAGTTCGAACAGTTGTATGCGTATAACACCATACCGGTTATAGTTACTGATGCCACGGTGGATTGGAAGGCTATTAAGGTATCCAAGCTATATTAGAGAGGGAGAGAGAGAGAGAGGGGGGGGGGGGGAGTTATTAATTAGTTTATCAAAAGCCTTCTAGATAATTTTAAATGAACTAGGTATACCAACTTTCTCTGTTATTTTCTGAATAAATGTATCATTAATCTACGAAATTTTGGAAATGTTCAGCAAAAACCTCATATTTTTTTGGAAATTCTTGTTTTCCCCAGTCCCAAACTATTAAAATAAGGCATTGTTAGAGTAGGATTCTAAGTGGAAAGGCAGGTTCAAATATTGCTCTTTTTTTACTTTCGTACGAGCTTATCATTCAATCAAAAGGTAATCGCGAACAACGTCGTGTTGTCTAATGTTATTAAATAATAGAAAATCATTCAATACTACGTTATACGTGTTTTTCCAGGAGTTCGACTTTAACTTCTTCCGCAAGTTCTACCAGTCGCGGTCACTGGGCCGGCAGACCAACGAGTGTTCCTTCTTCGCGTACAACTCCGGGCTGCGCTCTCTTAGCGAGGTGTTCTCCATGGACGAGCAGCGGGCCAACCTGTCTGGAGACCCTTGGTACGGTAGTTTCCAGGGGACCTGCTGTAGATATCTATGTTCCAATTGCGATTTTCCCCATCTGTTGGGGTATCCGTAATTTCATCCAGTTTTTATATTTTTTTCTCCAAAGAACAAACCTTTCTCTACATGACAAAGGTAGTTTGAGATAACAAATTGATAGTTCCCTAACTTATTGTCATCTAAATAAAGTTTATACGGTGTCTTATGCTATTTCTGTTATACCCAATTAGAAGAAAGAGATGTAGATAACATTATCTTCAATCTACGATTTTTGTATGTACAGAACAGCAGACAGAGACGCGAGACAGACAGTCTCGCTCGCGAACTGTCGCTCATATGTTGCCTACAGTTAAGTGACGGTCGCGGTCTCCGGTCGCGGTCTTCTGTCTCGGTCGCTTGTCTCTGTCGCGGTGCGAACCGCCACCTTTACAGTTTCAAATTGACAGCTGTTGTTTTATCACCTTGACCTGTAACTTCTGTTGTCAGGTACGTGGGCTGGAGCACCTGCTTCGAGGCAGAGACAGCCGCGCTGCGCGGTTACTACTCACGGCCGTACTTCCTGCCACCTGCCGCTGAGAGCGACGCGGTGGACTGGCTGTTCATGGGCGGGCCCGGCCAGGGCGCGCACATGCATGTATGTACAGGGTCTATAATTTATTTTTAATAAGTAAATAATTATCAGGAGACTATTATTCCTAAACTATACATATCAATATCATATTCTTGGTGATTCTCGGTCGCGATCGAGATTAATTCCTATTCGAGATTCCAGAGAAGTGACGCTGTGATTCCATGCAGATTCACGATAGAGATTCATCTCAAACGATCCAAAGATTGACATCCTAAAGATATTCACACCGTCCTGAGCTACTCGCATGCAGGTGTTAAGTACCTGTAATCTTTACCCGAGCTTTAATAAAGCACTGCAAAAAAATAACATAGTGATAGATTGAACTACACAATAAACAGCTTTAAACAGAAAAACCAGCGCCGTTTATATTTTTTCCAAGCTATATATTTTATTAATTTCTAATCATATGTGTTGTATGGTAGGTGGACTCGGTGCGGCACGTGTCGTGGCAGGCGCAGGTGCGTGGGCGCAAGCGCTGGCAGCTCGCGCCGCCGCCCGAGTGCCTCTACTACTGCCGCTGGATCAGCTTTACAGTCGCACCCGCGGAGATACGTGAGCGTCAATCACCAGTGTTAAAGTTAACCTGCTGAACGTCTTACGACGAATACCAAATGTTTAACTCATGCGCCAAACTTGTTTGTTAGCTATGCATATCACAACTTAATTGATATGAAACAAAGTATGTTTTAATCTTGAACTTGTGAACGGCTTTGGCCGTCGTGGCGTCAGTGGCACGACTTTCAGTTGACGGCCCCCGCCGTCTGAAGGCGTTTAAAAGGTTAAGGTCTCATTTATGAAGACGCGGCGCTTGTTAAAGTAAATACAAACAAGATCATGGTCATTCACGCGTATAACACCTTCTTTTAGAATTCAAGAGCAGCTCTGATCAGTTACTGTTCATACACGACGTCCTCTACGAACTTCCCCATATGTTTAAATTTCTTTTTTTTCCAGTGGTGGTGGACACGAATCGTTGGTACCACCGCACGACCGTGCTGCCGGGAGACATAAGCATCACTATAGGAGCGGAATACGATTAAATTTGGAACATGTGTGTACGCTTCTTTCAAACTTTTAGCTTGGGTAAAAAAAGATTCGGACAAAAATACGACACTTCCGTATATGAATAATATCTGATTTAACCCAATTGTTTACTACAACCCTCTAGCCGTACAGTTTGTGGTCCAGTTGTTATCACATCGAAATATTGAAATACATGTAACACCATTAAATTTTTTACATCCATACTTATTTCCCGAATATTGGGTAAATATTTAAATAAGCAACACTAGTGGAAAGTTTACACTTGTTTCAATTGCACAAAAATGGCGGGAAATTAAATAATTTTGGTGTGATACCGGTGATCAATGTTATTAATTTATTAACAATTTATTAATAGGTTTAGGTTTACAGTTAGTAGCTGTGAATTATTCCGATTAAGGTTAAGTCATCAACTGTGAAATAAATCATTTATCAAAACAAGTAAGTGAGCAGTAACTTATTTTATTTTTCCTTATTATTCGGCAACATGGCTGCGGGAAACATTGTCCACATTGAGTTCCGTTACGCCCTGTTTACACTTTGTTAAGTGCAAGTGTGAAGTTTTAACTCTCCTCATGAACAAGTTAACCTAACTTGAGAGTAAATTTTTTTCGCGTGTCAACTGTATATAAAGCATCCGTCACTTTTTGTACAGACTGCATTAGTAATTGAGCCGAGTAGCGAGTATTTTAGTGATTAAGGCCCGTGTTAATCAACTCACCTTGGCTGAGATGCACATCACAAGATACGTCAAACAATAGAACACTTATTTTTGACACATCTCGAGACGGGCATTAGAGTTGAGATTAGTTAAAAAAAGGTATAGTCTTTATTATTTCTAGCGAGCCGATCTTCTACACAAAGGCCATTGTTTGTGTACAATACTATTATCTTTCTTTGTGTCCGTAACCGCAAGCCGATTACATACAAAAAAGTTAGAACTACATTGAATGTCCATAGAATTATCAACCCTATCCTCATAGTCAGTAGGTTTAAAATGTAAAATACAACCCTGGCGACAGAAGATGGTAGTATTGTGTAGGGAATAAGACCGGTTCAAATAATAAAGACATATCTGTATCCTGACACTTTACATTTTAAACCTACTGACTAAGAGGATAGGGTTGATAATTCTATGGACATTCAATGTAGTTCTAACTTTTTTGTATGTAATCGGCTTGCGGTTACAGACACAAAGAAAGATAATAGTATTGTACACAAACAATGGCCTTTGTGTAGAAGATCGGCTCGCTAGAAATAATAAATACTATACTTATTGTTCATCAACTTGTTACTTTTCCTTAATATTATTTATATAGTAAAGAGGAACAATAAAACTATATTATGCATACTACACAAACGTTTATTCATGAACATTATCTAACTACTCAACATGTGTAACTTTTGGAAGTACTGGAATGACAACATCGCCTAAGTGCATCAAATTCTATAAAATAAAACGAGAGAGCCTCTTAAATAAACCAATTATAAAAAAATTAAGTACACACGAAGGGGTTGCAAGAATACAAAATGATAAATTCACACATTTATTGCCTATTAAAAAAACTCAAATAAAAAACACATGTACACCATAAAAAAAACTATTGCATTTTGTACCTTCAGTCGAGTAAATTATTGGCAAATACAAAATCATTTCAAAATTGTTGCTAACATCTTTGAACTATTGATCTTCATTTAATTTCTCTAAAGTTTACTAAATTTCACTTAGCACAGTTAAAAGGAAGGTTTAATAAATATATTATAAATTATTAAATATAAACAAGCAATAATTAGTCGCAAGTTAGATAAAATAAGACCTATTCATAGACAATAAGTAGATTTAAGTTTTAATATATGTACTTACCACGTCTACAATCGAATGAAGGATACATTCATTATTATAATCCATACGCGATATAATACGCATCATTAGACACCAGAGCAAAAATAAATCAGAACTAACCGCCTTTGTTAAACAATATTTTGACCCTACATTTAAGATACTTAACAGAATTATGACAAGTAAACAAATTTTACAAATATTGTTTTTGAATTAGTCGTGAAGCCTCGTTCTTTTACCAACACTAATGAAGCATAAAATTAACTCCAAATTAAAATACAAACCATTTACAAATTAACTCAAAAACATCATTCGTTCATTGAATACAAAACGGACACATTCCAAAATGAGTCAGTGTTGCATTTTAAAATTAGAAGCTGGTCGTATAAGATTTTTAATGCAAGAGCAAATTAGTTTGGAATGTGTCCGTTTTGTATTCAATGAGCGATATAGCATATGGGTCATCTTCTATTTAGAATAAGTACCAAGGTTGGGAGCCAGCTGTCCTGATTAGCGCCATGGTCTATCGGTGCCACGTATGGAGTTTGACGGTCTACTCGTCGCCCTGGCTGGCGGAGTCCAGGATGACCTCGAAGGAGAAGGGCTGGAACAGGTAGCCCTCACCACCGTAGAACTTGCTCTGGAACTCAACCCTGGAACAGAATGAACATGTCAGTGAAAATTACCAGCTGCCAAGAATTGGTGTTACTTGGGTAAATGACGGCAGACCTCTCAAGCGCTCCAAGGGTTAATAAATAAGGGAAAGACTCACCAGTGCAAACGCAGCGTGTGCAGGAAGGCCGAGAGACCCTCCATCATCACCAGGATGGAGACGGAGATGCCGGCCCAGCCCGCGAACACCACGTACAGGAAGATGCCGCCCGAGAACCCGGTCGACATCAGACCTGCAAACGTCAACTGTTAGACGACCACATATGGTTCACTTCCTAGGAGAAAATTTGGTGCGGATTTGTACCGACAACTGCTATTTTAAGGGAATAATAAAAAAAAAACAAGAGTTTGCGTTATTTTAAAGTATAAACACAGACAGGCACAAAAAAATATTAGTAATAAATATCTCTATGTTCTATTGTATCCCATTATAGTGCCCGGCCGCCTGTCAATCCTGACACCTGTCAGTTCAGTACAAATTATAACCTCAAACCCAAGAACAGGTTATAAATTGTACTGCGGTGACAGGATTGAATTTTTAACGGTCGGACGCTAATAGTTTCCACTATGATACCAAGAATATTATACGTCATCTGCGTAGATGCTGATAAGTCACCAAAAGCAGTAGCAAATGCGGTAAGAATAAAAAGCCTGCTAAATGCGACTTCGATTTGCACACAAATAGTTCTGTACGGCCCATTTAAATTTTTAATTTACTTACATCATTTGTTGTGAGCGGCAATCGATATACACACTCATTAAAATGACAAATGTCTACCTTACGGTTCATGAGACACCTCGCTGACAGATAGATGGAAACACAGCGGCTTAGGGTCTACCTCAGACCTATCGACGCGGAATCGGCTTTAGCCGGTAAGAAAAAAAATTATGTCCGTGCAGTAAGAGTGAAAATGGTATCGCTCGGCTCGGCACGGCTCGGCGTTGCGAACGGAACGACGTCGTTTTCGATCTTGGACGTAAAACTTATTCTTGCCGGCTCAAGCCGATTCCGCGTCGATAGGTCTGGGGAGACCCTTAGTAATACGGAACCCTAAAAACCTGCCGCACGCGTTAGCAGCGTGCCGGATCCAGAGATTTTTTTTTATACTTCATATTACAAGTCAGCCTATTTCGAGACTTCGTTGGTTAGTGTTTTTTTTTTTTATGGCATCGAGTAGACAAACGACCACACAGGCCACCTGATGGTAAGTGGAAACTGTGACCCATAGACTTTCGCAATCACAAGACTGCAATGCAATCCTAAGACTGCAAATGCGTTGCCAACTCTGAGGCTAAGATGGAATGCCTCTATGCTACTCATTTCACCGGCTGTCTTATCCCCAAACCGGAACACAACAATGCGAACACTGCTGTTTGGCGGTAGGTTAATGGATAAGATGGTGGTAGTGTGTGTATGTTCGGTGGTGTTACCCTTCCGCAGCAGCATGTTCCAGGCGACCTCGGCGAGTTGCGCGTGCGCCAGCGAGAGCGCCCACAGCCGCAGGTACGACGCCGTGTGCGAGATGCTGCCCAGCACGTACTCGATCGTGTGGATCGCCTGCACAACCACTCATTCGATAAATAACAACAACAAAAAATATTCAATAACATTACGGCAGTTACCGCCACATATTAGAAGGTAACTGGGTCATACACAATCACAAAAACAAAAGTTGTCTCTCCTGTGATCTATAGTTAAGGGCTTGTGTGCATATAAGTAATGTTTTTATTTGATAGGACTAAAGTAGACGTGACGCCGTTTATGCGGATGTGGGTTCAGTCAGGAAAGTTAGGCCTTAAACACGTTAACTTCGGGTATGTCCACAGGAAAGACTGGAACCTAAATCTGTGTATGACCCAACTAGAGTTTAATAATACATTATTGCAGAGACCGGGAAAAAGGCTATTGCGGGGCCAGTAAGAGTTGACTGCGTCTCGGCCGCGCTATATACAAGCCCATCAACCGCCCTTGCCGACTGAGGCTTGTATAGTGCTTTTATCCAACAATGCGAGAAAATATAACACAAACATAAAATTGCTTTAAAAAAACACTGTCGCCAACATCATCGGCAAAATTCATAATCTATAATATAAAAATGAATCGCAAAATGTGTTGGTAAGCGCATAACTCGAGAACGGCTGAACCGATTTGGCTGATTTATTTTTTGTTGTGTTCGTTATTGTCGGAGTAAGGTTTATATGTAAGAAAAAATAGAAAAATCCAACGGGAAGGTCGGGAATTTGCAGCGGGGCGAAGCCGCTGGCGGGCAGCTAGTTTCATATACATTCGAATCAGTTACAATCGTCTACTTAATGTCATGTTTAAACTGCCATTACGAATTGTCACAGCGATTAAAGTGACAAGGTACTAAATTGTACACATATTTATGAACTCGTACAGTCTTAGTATGAAATTGAATATACCATTGAATAAAATCACAAATTTAAACATAATACCTCATACTCATCCCGCAACAGCCTTTATCCCGGACTCTGCAGTAATGTATTAAACTAGCTGTTCCCGTGTCCACTTCGTTGGGCAAAACATTTTTTTTGAGTTAATAATTTTCCCGCTAATTCCCGTTCCCGTGGGAATTTCGGGAATTCCTTTCTTAGTGCACCTCTACGGTACCTAAGCTACGTCCCTTCCAAATTTCAAGTGCCTACGTTTAGCCGTTTAGGCTGTGCGTTGATATGTCAGTGAGTTTCTCCTTTTATATATTTAGATACGCTGGGAGGGAAAGTAAGCCTCAGCGTGTTACCTGGTGGATGAAGACCTCGCTGATGTCCTCGTCGTGGTGCGCGGCGGCGAGCGGCGCGCCGCCCGCGGTCCCGTTCTCGGCCGCGCCCTCGATGCTTACGTGCCCCGCGCGCTGAGGATCACAACCATATTAACATCTAACATAGTTAGGTTAGGTTATGTTAGGTTAGGTCGCTTGACCGCAAAGGGCATTGGGTAAATTGGTTTGAAGAATATTGTCATTTTTTTTTACAGCGGCCACGGTAGATTTTTACATAGTTATTTAGAGGACCTCGAAATACACATAGATATATATAATTTATGGCGTTTAATAATATCGGTGCCGAGATATTTAAGATTTAAGTGTTCAGTTTTTGGTACGGTCACGAGCGTTAATTTGGGACTCATTTCAAGAAAAATATGCTTGAAGTCGTCAATGTCATTAGAGATGTCAAGTTATTTATAACTTTTAGGAAACTCAACTTTATTGCTGTAGAATGTCAGATTGACTTTGGACCTAAGATGGGTACCAAATTAAATCTCGTGACTGTACTAAAAGTACGCCTAGGTAAGAATATTAAATATCTCGGCTCCGATGCACTTAAGAGTATACAGGGTGTTTGGCAGTCGGGTGTAGGGGTTTTAAGGGTGATAGTAAGGGTCATTCTGAACATTTTTGACCACATTTACTATTATGCTAAGTTTCACGATTTCCGAGATATTGATCATTTTAATAGGATTTTTTGTCATTTTTCCTTATGTCCGTGATACGAAAAACCCCTTAATTCAAGTATTAATTTAAAAAAAAACAGTGTTTTCTTGCATGACTTGAATCACTATGAAATAAGGAAGTTTTAAAGCTACATGCCATTTTTTTTTCTTTACAACTTTTTGAGTAAACGCGTAAAGTTACTTTCTCCATACTAAGAGAACCCCGCGTTTGTTTTTCACCAAGTATGGAAAAACCAATTTTGTGAAGTTACTCAAAAAGTTGTAAGGAAAAAAAAATGGCATGTAGCTTTAAAACTTCCTTATTTCATAGTGATTCAAGTCATGCAAGAAAACACAGTTTTTTTTTTAAATTAATACTTGAATTAAGGGGTTTTTCGTATCACGGACATAAGGAAAAATGACAAAAAATCCTATTAAAATGATCAATATCTCGGAAACCGTGAAACTTAGCATAATAGTATATATGGTCAAAAATGTTCAGAATGACCCTTACTATCATCCCTTAAAACCCCTACACCCGACTGCCAAACACCCTGTATATTACATAACAAAACATATTTATTTGGAATTATTCTATCATAATTTACCACTTTTACTAAAGGCCGCTCACCTTGAAAATGTATGACTTTTACAAATGACAACACCCAAGCCCCTTTAAAAGTAGGTCAACCTCAGATTATTCGGGTAAGGACCAAAAAGTTGTCCACGCTAGCACAATCAATTAAATTTTCTATGAAACTTTTCCCTTGTGACACGAGAATTAGCCATACAACTGTAGGGATACTTTTCGTCGCACAACGGAACTTTTTTCGTCTTCGTCGTTTGTATGGTTAACTGCGCTTAACTGTGGTCCAACTTTTTGGTCCTCACCCATTCACGAATGTCAGATTCGTATAAGAACTATCAATTTTAACGAATTCACTTGTTAACCTAGGGTTAACCTAGGGTTAACTTAGGGTTACTTGCGTGTTTTCCAAACACATACATACAATAGGGAATATGCATCGATTTTTTTAATCGAATTTGTCAACGAAATATGAAAATACCGCCAAAGAGATCACAATAAGTGATATTAAAATTATAATCGCCCAAGAAATACGTATGATACAAGGATTTTAAACTGCTAATAGAAAGCGATAAGATGGAGAGATTCGATATGCACTGTAACGTCATGTAACAGGTCGGCCATATTCATTAATTACCCTTTTAACAATGTACTATTATAATATTTTCAATCCACGTAATCCCGCCCCACTATTTTATTTTACGTTATTTCACGTGCAAGGAAACCCTCAAGTTACTTAAAATGTAATATTAAAGTGAATAACTATACACAGGTCTGATGCAACTTACCTCCAACTGTCGGAAGGCAAAGAGGAAAACAACAAGACCGATTACAACACAATTCACAACACCGTAAATCTAATACAATACTGAAAATCGCTATATTCGTCTTAGGCTAGTTTATAAATAACCCTTATTAGCAGAGGCCTGAATTCTCGTAGCACTTCTGATCTGTCATAGGGACTTCTCGTTTATCGACTTCCGATATACATACTATTTTATCGATACACATTATAAAACACGACAAATTAAGGAAGAATAAAAGTAGAGGTTAACAAGAGGCGGTCTTATCGCTAAAGAGCGATCTCTTACAGATAACTTTTGAGTAGTTGAAAATGTGAAATAGAGACTTGCAATGAAAACAATCGACAGCAATTCTTGTTTTTTTTTTAAATGTTTTAATAGCATAAGAAATATTCAAAGCCTGCTTTTCATTTAATTATCAAGATAGTTATTTGAACAGGTTTTATGGAAATTGCTGTTATTAAATCAACAAGATTATCAAGAGAAAATGATTTTACAGTACCAAAACGTGACGTCACGGTCCAGTATTTCATAGTAATGCATACTATAGTCTATACTTTTAGGCATGTAAAAAAATGTAAACAAAACAACCACGTGATAATAGTTCGTCAAAGTTCGATAAAACAGTTTTGATTGGCTGTTTAACAATGTCACGTGGTTTGGAATGTTTACATTTTTTTAAATGCCTATAGGTACCTACCACGGTACAAGAATAAAAAAACAGTTTTTTTTTTAAATGAAGATGGCGGTACTTACGGCGCGTTTCTTCTGCTCCTGCATGATGAAGTACGGCTTGCCCAGGAGCATCACCGGCACGCACATGAGAGCCAAGACCACGAATGCCTGTAAACAAACACCATGTTTAAATATCGTTAAATATGTACTTACCTGAAATTTATTTATCAGCCAAGACGGAGACGTGTAACGCCCGAAAATTTGGATCAAATTCTGATTGTTTATTTTAACAATAGTTGATAAGTTTCAAAAATCTTTTTGAAAAAAAAGAAGATAATTACGTTATTATTTTTATTACTACTTTTAATAAAAAAATATTTTTACAAATAAAACTTGCAGTGGTCACTAGTATAAAGCACAAGCATCGATAAATGACTTTATCGATATAGGAACTCCCGACCTGTCATACAAATCGCTGCTTAAATACAAAAGCGGCACAAATCAAAAACAAATTTAGTTTGATTTAAAGCTTAAAGTAAATAGCGTTCCGGTTTTTAATGCAACACAGACACATTTTGGTATGTGTCGCTTTTGTATTTAAGCAACAGATTTTTCCCCCTGGATGCCTGTCTGGTTATGTGGTTACCTTCTGCAGCCCCTGCTGGCCGTAGTACATGTTGGGCGCGCACTCGGGCCGCGCGTTCTCGTCGGTCTTGAACAGCATCATGTTGATGAACGTGATGAGGATGGACGGCGCGCAGTACGCGCTCTGCTGCACGTGCTCTGTGGAACATTTATTGGTTACTCCAGTTGGAAAATACTAAGCTTTAAGCTCGCCTTTTTTGTGTAGATTAAGTAGCTGTGTGGTTGCCGGCTTAAAATAGTGCCACTCCATGTCTTTCCGTGGAAGTCGTAAGAGGCGACTGAGGGAATAAAGGCTTGTAGTACTGTTACGCAATGGGCGTGCAACCTGACACTAATATACACTGGTAAACATCTTAGCCACAGAACTATCAACAACTTTTTAGAGTTGTTGGTAATTCTGTAGCTCTGCCTACACCACTCTGGGAATGAAGACGTGAGTTTATGTACGTATGTAAGATTAAGTAAAAAAATAAAATACAGTCAAATGTGGGCTACATTTGACTGTATTTTATTTTTGCTAGCCTAATTTACAAAAACTGAAAAAATCGCATCTTTGACGGACGTTCATTGCTTAGAGATCTCAAACTATGTTTTTTGTAGAGATTTTTAATATCTTTAAAACCCTGGAATAGTCTTTAAATATACCATTCAGGAGCTATAAATCGTGAAATCTGGTGTGAAGAGAAGAGAGATAATTTTTTAGGATTGTAAATTGGTTGTAAGTAAATGCGAAAGTTATCAAAGACAACTATGGTCTAAAGTCCTAGTTTGAAAATCGAAGTTCGAAGTTACGTTAGCTCCACCCCTTTCTCACGATTTAGTCTCGAATGACGAGTGACAGCGATAGAGCTAACGTAACCTCGAACTTCCATTTTCAAAGTAGAGCCTTGGGCTGCAGGAATATTTTCACTTAAAACCGAGAGCCGCTCCTGGTACTTTATTTAAACATGCAATTACTTCTCTTCCCTAGGGTGGAAATGTATCACTTCCCACCCGTTTCTAAGATAAACAATGGCCTACTTTCAGTGTATGAGACATGAAAAATATGTTACCAGACAACTGGCTGCCGAAGTGGCCCGGGTTGGGCCCGTAGTGCGTCCACTTGATGAACATGAGCAGCACCATGTAGAAGAACAGCAGCACGAGGAACACGATCTGCGGGATGAACTCGACGTAGATGCTCGTGCGCCGCTTGAAGTAGCTGCCAGACAAAATAGATTCGATCATAAGTAATACTAATAGGTAAGGTAAACGTCCGAGTGCTCGTCGCTGCACTAGTGTTTGTCCCCATACTTTCAATTGCAATTAACAAAATAAGATTAACATTACTTTTGTCACCACCTCATTTTAGCGATGAGAAATGTACAAATTCCATTTAACAAAAAAATGTTTTGTGTATAATGTATAAAATTATAAATGAACATAATTATCACGACGCAAATAAATATTTTCTGTTGACATGTCGAGCACTCGGACTTTTACCCTATGAAAATGTTGAGCACTTTAGTGCACTGTCATAATAAACATCAAACTGAACATCAAATGACAAGTATGACAATAACAATGGCAGTCACAATGACAAGGTTCTAAGTATGCTCAATATTTTTATTGGCAGACTGTACTTGTGTTAGTTTGCGTCGGTGGCCTAGTGGCTTAGGAGGTCAACTCGTGATCGTAAGGTACCGAGTTCGAACCCCCGCGGTCACCATGTACAGTCACTACCCGCGAATGTTACGCCACTTGCCACTCTTCTTAATTTAGCCGTGTACTACACTCGGGTAATATGTCAAGTCGGCTGTCAACCCAAAATGCATTACACGGTTAAATTAAGAAGAGTGGCAAGTGGCGTAACATTCGCGGGTGGTGACTGTACCAATGGGTTTTTCTAACTTAAGACTGCGCAGAGCGTACGCCGGATGTACAGTGGCGCCCTCATTACTATTATTGTTAACCTTTTCCCGTTAAGCTGACTACTCAAAGGGTAATTGTTATTAAAGTTTGTTACGTATCCCATAAATTGTATTTTTACTTGTGCTACAAAAACGTATCGTCTGATTACAAGGAAATTCTTTAGTAAATTAGAAAACACAATAATAGTAATGAGGGCGCCACTGGACGCTAGACGTTTGCTCGGTGCAGTCTTAAGTGCATTACCCGACGCTCTTACGATGAAGAAAAAACATCTTGAGGAAACCTGCACACTCAAACAGCTGAGTGTGTAAGAGGGTAATTGCACAAACGTAAAGGGTCGAAGTGCCCACCTGTAAGATTAGAAAAGATAAGATAGAGCGCGGTACTTACATGTAGTTCCAGAGAGACATGCAGACACCGAACAGCATGTGGAACACGCCGAGGATGATGGAGATCTTCATCTTGTACCCGTTCATGAAGATGATCTTGTTCGCGTTCGCGAGCTGAGGACAAACCATGTTACAATGTTAATTGATACCCTAATTAGTAATTTATATTATTTTTATTCTACAACAGAGAAATTTTATGTTGTTTAAATTACGCTTTGAAGTTAGATTATTTTGTGCACATACATACATACATAAACTCACGCCTTTATTCCCAGAGTGGGGTAGGCAGAGCTACAGAATTTCCAACAACTATAAAAACTTTTTGATAATTCTGCAACCACATTTTGCACACTTAGGCGAAGATGTTTACCAGTGTATTAGTGACAGGTTGCAAGCCCATCGCCTAACAGTACTACACGCCTTTATTACCTTAGTCGGCTTTTACGACATCTTTTGTGCAAAATGCAATAAATAAATAAATAACAATTGTGCCCTTCACTACATATTATAAAACCAAGTCGCTTCCCGCTGTGTGTGTCCCTATGTATGCTTAGATCTTTAAAACTAAGCAACTGTTTTTGATGCGGTTTTTAATAGATAGAGGGAGTCAAGAGGAAGGTTTTTATGTATAATAAATTCTTTTTTATGTACGGGTGTTACAGAAAACTCATATAAACCGTGGCGAAGCCTAAAATAAAAAGGACGCATGAGCAAATTGTACCCTCTCATAAGAAATAAGGTCACTAATGTATTTGCGATGTTATGAGACACTAGCGACCCGCCCTCGCTTCGCTTCGGTTTATGTGAGTATGACATATAGCTTTATAGCCTTCCTCGACAAATGGGCTATCTAACAGTGAAATAATTTTTCAAATCGGACCTGTAGTTCCCGATATTAGCGCGTTCAAACAAACAAACAAACAAACAAACTCTTCAGCTTTATTATATTATTTTTAGGGTTCCGTGTCCAAGGGGTAAAAACAGGACCCTATTACTAAGACTCCGCCGTCCGTTCGTCTGTCTGTCACCAGGCTGTATCTCATGAACCGTGATAGCTAGACAATGAATGATGGATTTTTCATAGATGATTTATTTCTGTTGCCGGTATAACAACAAAATACTAAAAACAGAATAAAATAAATATTTAACGTGACTTTTTAGCCGTTTTTGCTCGATATTAATAACGGCAACGGGTTGACGCTTGAAATATTCACAGAATATTTAGTTGAATATTACCTTAAAAAAAAAAGGGGGAACTTCCATACAACAAACGTGTTTTTTTTGCCGTTTTTAGCTTATGTTGTATAGATACGGAACCCTTCGTGCGCGACTCAGACTCGCACTTGGCCGGTTTTTTATTTTATTTTTTTGTTGAAGATTGGCTGAGAAAACAAATAAACAAATTCCTGTTAGTCAAGAGGTCTTTTCTGCGTCAAAGACACTGTTACAAACAATAGTCCAATGCGGGCATAACTAACACTCGTAATAAATTTTTTTCAGTGAATGATAATAATTAAAAATAAATGGTATGCTTTTAAAACAAACCTCTGTAAGCATGATTTTTAAAGAACACCAACAACTTTCCGATATTTCAAACTATTTTCATCATCGACCGCTGAAAAGAGTACGTATTATAGGAAAAGAGGTTGTATTTAATAAAGACATAAACAAAAGAATAAACTATCGATTTATCGAAAACATCGATTAACAACGGTATTCTCTTCCAACAACCTGTCAAAAGCCGCCCCCAAAATTGCGGGCCGTAATTATAAGTGGAAATTTCTTTTCCAACATGACGTATTAAAAAGAGACTTCTACTTATACTACAAGTTATAAGCTATTTTGGACCGGGCCCCAAAACAGAAGCAGCAATTTCATATAAAAACTTATTAGTATGACTGACCTGCCACACAGGGTCGATTCCAAACGGATATGGCTCCTGCAAGTAGTCCTTAGAGTCCGGGTTAAGCTGCAACGCCGCGTTGGACTGCAGCGTGGACTGGTCATAGTTGCTCCTCCAAGCGGAACCGAAGATGTTCAGAGACTTGGAGAAGATATCGTTGTAGATCAGCCCCGTGTACATCGAGAACAGCCCCATGAGCAGGATGATGTAGCGCCCGCCGAAGAAGATCGTCCAGATCTGGAATAAAAGAGGTTGTTTGAGGTTTGATAGGGTACAAGTAGTAAGTGTGGCGACATATTGACATCTACCACCAACTCGCCAGCGCCAACAACGCCACAGCGTCAGACAGCGGAACTAAAGTGTTCTACATCGCGCTAGCGAAATTTCTTCAGTCAGTTGATATATGTAGCATTTCCAACTTCATCCCAATGGACTTCGGTCCCCAGGCATAACACCCGCCTGGGGAGAGATCTCTCTATTGTCCTCTCTTTCTACAGTAAGTTAGCAGGGATCGGAAATTCGGATAGATATTTACCTAAAGTTTGCAACACCCCGGAAAAAGGTACGCGAATATGGCATCAGCTTCTTATGACTGCGCCGAGCGTACGCCGGATGTACAGTGGCGCCCTCATTGCTATTAGTGTTTTCTAATAAACTAAAGTATTTTCTTGAAATTGGTCGGTAGGTTTTTGTACTACAAATGAAAACACAACTTATAGGGTAGCATAGTTTAATAACAATTCACCTTCGAGTTATTAACTTAACGGAAAAAAGTGACCACCTTTTCCCGTTAAGCTGACTACTCAAAGGGTAATTGTTATTAAAGTTTGTTACGTATGTCATAAATTGTGTATTTACTTGCGCTACAAAAACGTATCGTCTGATTGCAAGGAAATTATTTAGTTAATTAGAAAACACAATAATAGTAATGAAGGCGCCACTGGACGCTCGACGTTTGCTCGGAGCAGTCTTAAAACACACACCTTGTAAAAAGTAGCTGATTTGACCTGTAAATTAACATCATGCTTGTTGCCAGCACGAGCAATCTGAATGCTGTTTAACTTCGAGTAAGAATTGAGACTACAACTGTTTTTGCATTTTAGACGGAAAAAAACACCTTTTTTTAAGATTTGTATTTACCTTCACAACATCAATACGAGGGCTGCCTTTTAAGTTGTGTCGTTTGGAAAAACTAAAGACAATTTAAGTGTTAAATGGTATTTATTGTTTTTCAAAGTAATCACCGTGATATGTAATACACTTTTTCATTCGATCGAACCAGTTTTCGAAACACTTATTCCAGTCCGAAGTCGGGGTCTCCAAAATGGCCGTTTTGTATGCCTCAACGGCTTCTTCAGGCGTCTGGTACCGTTGACCACGAAGTCGTTGCTTGATTTTTGGAAAAGTAAAAAAATCGTTAGGGCTTAAGTCTGGACTGTGCGGCGGGTGTTCCAGAATTTCGACGTTTTGCTCTTTTAAAAACGCAATTGTTTGCCGGGCGGTGTGCGAGCTCGCATTATCGTGATGCAGTCTTATACGACGTCTTGGGTTATTTTTTCGAAACTCGCCGATGACTTCTGGTAAACAGACAGTGGTATACCAGTCAGCATTAACCGTTTTACGATCCTCGAGCACGATGTTGGCCACGTGGCCACTTTTCGCCACAAACGTGGCGACTATTTTTTTCGAAATGCTCCGTGAGCGTATTACTTTGGTCGGTTTTGGCTCATCTTGGAACACCCAAACAGTCGACTGCTGTTTAGAATCGGGTTCGTAGGCATATATCCAAGATTCGTCACCACTGATAATGTCGTAAACATGTTTCGAGTTTCCTCGGTTGAATTGCCGCAGAGTTTTGCGACACCATCGAACGCGAGCCGTTTTTTGGTCTTCACTGAGTAAATGTGGTATCCAGCGAGAGATCAACTTTTTTACGCCTAAGTGATCATGCAAAATACTGTGAACACTGGTCCCTGAAATACTTAAGGAAGCTTCTATCTCACGGTATGTCGCATGGCGATCTTCGACGATCAGTTGCCGTACAGCATCAATGTTCTCCTGGGTTACGGCTGTTTTTGGTCGACCTTCACGATGTCTATCACCAAGACTAGAGCAACAACGTTGAAATTCTAAATACCAGCGTTCCACAGTCCGGAGGCATGGTGCTTTATCATTGAAAACCGTAGTCAACTCTTCGAAGCACTGAAGTCGCGTTAAGCCCCTTTTGAAGTTGTAAAAAAATATCGCACGTAAATTTTCCTTCGAAATTTCCATTTTCACAACTGACTTGTCAACTTTGAACGAGCGCTGTACTAAAACGGTTGGGCCGATTTCGAGTCATTCTTTTGTTTTCGAATTCTAATTTCAAATATTTTAAGATGACACTAGTTCTTTTTTATGCAATCACGGAAGGCTTGCAAACGACAGAACTTAAAAGGCAGCCCTCGTAACACGATAGCATTTTTTGTTTCATCATTTGACTATTTTATAACGCGACTTTTTAGCAATATTCATATTGTACGGTCGACCAAGAAAGCGGTCTACCAGTTTTGAGAAAAGTTTTGTGAGATCTAATTATCGCTAAGGATGACACTTGTCATAGTCATAAAATTATTTCAAGGGAAAATCGAACTTGTATCACGACTTGCAAATGAACTTCAACCGTAGGGTGGTAGACCGCATTAAACTCGCTCATTTCGCACACCACAGTGGTCGCACTTTAAACCTTTTTTTTTTTGTCGCTGGGGAAAAGCTTTTACGCATACCACCCAGGTCCAGGGGGGGGCCTGGGATGGTTATGTGGGACTCACCAGCCGAGAACGGCCAGAATACCCACTAAAACCCCAGCGGTAAACCATCTGCGTCCTTCGGGGAGGTGCCACGCGATCACGAACGAGCGCATTCGGCTGTGGCACCTCGACGCTAATGACTCCAGGAGGGTGCCTTGGTTCACTAAGGCACCCTCAAACTTCCGGTGCGCCCCTGTTGACGAAGGGGTCCCCCGACCCCTTCGGCCGGCGCACCATTACGGTGGCGGAAGAAGGTCGCACTTTAAACCTAACCTAACCTAACGTAACCCACCTCGCTGTCGATCTTCTTGGCCTGCAGCGGCTTCTCCTTGTAGCACATCCAAAAGCCGAACGCGGCCATCAGCGCGCCGTGCCCCAGGTCCCCGAACATCACCGCGAACAGGAACGGGAACGTGATGATTGTGAATGGAGCTGTAACACAAAATTATTCATTAGAAAGTTCTCAATACGGCATTTGACAAAGCCGCCGATTTGAGTCAAATCAGCTTCTTTTTATGAAACTCCAAAAACGCGACGTCACAATCAAACAGCGTCCTTATTGTTGGATTTTATAAATTTAAAAATCTCAAAATAGAAAAAATAAATAAAAGATTCATATTTTCCTAGTATTTTTATAATGTTTATCTGAGGTTAATGAAAAAACAATTTAATTTCACTCTTGTCAAATACCCTATTACTCGACTTATTTTTTTTTTGTCTGGTTGCCGCCATTTTGAATTCTGATTACTTAGCAAGGTATCTTTGATGATACTCACAAGATTAAGATTTAAGACAAATCGATTGACACAAAAATCATGAAAATTGGTCCACGCGTTTAGTTTCTGGAGCGTCACAAAGGAACCAACAAAGGGGTTACCTTTGTTTCAGCGAAATATGTTTACCAGGGTTGACCTCCCGGTAGGTGGCGACGCCGTACGCGTAGATGAGATGCTGGAAGGCGGACGTGAACTTGTTGGTGCGGTTGTACGTGGGCGGGTCCTCCAGCGTCTCCATGCGGTTCAGGATCGGCGGCACGCTGCTGCCGCTGCGCTCCTGCACACGATACCACTGGCTTTACAACAATCCTCGAACAAGTTTGGAAGGGTTGCTAGTGGGAAGAATGTGTATGAATTTTGGCACTGGTTTCGTTCTCAAGTAAGTAGGTTAGTTCAAATATTTGTGCGACGAGCACGAAACATTGATGAGTCTCGGATGTTTCTATGTATTAGAGTATTTAGTTATCTATTTAAGTTTATCGTTGTCTAGTACAGTCACGAGATTAAATTTGGTACCCACCTTAGGTCCTAAGTCAATCTGACATTCTACAACAATAAGGCTGAGTTTCCTTAAAGTTACAAATGACTTGACATCCATAATGACATTGACGACTTTAAGCATATTGTTCTTGAAATGGGTCCCAAATTAACGCTCGTGACCGTATCTAGGGACTAGGTAAATTTGTGTACGGTTTTGACGTAATGTTTATTTTGTATTTCTTATATAAAACACACAAAGCTGAACTCCTATTACCTTCCTAGATTTTAGAATAATTATACGTTATCGTTAAACATGTAAAAAAAACTTGGGCCTAGAATACATCCTTGCGGCACACCATAAGTAACTCCATAGCTCTAATTGTATCAACCCATACTAACTGGGTGCGTTTGTACGAACTAATGCTTACATTCACGCAAGCTTATAAATTGGAAAAGCAGTTTGTTTTTAACCTTAAGAATAGTTTACATAAACAATGTGTCACGAGACTCATGAGCAATAACAGTGGAATTTTAACGCAATGTAACTGACGTTGACTCGGTTGTAAAATGTATTTCCTAATTATAATAACAATAAATCTTAACTGTATGAATGCTGCTTGGTGGTAGGTAGGATAAGATGATGGTAGCGATCCTACCACCGCTAAACAAACTACAAGTAAGCTCACCGTCCCCCTCCGCAGCGCCAGCTGAATGGTCTCCATATCCAGCGCCGGCACCCAGCACTCGGCGATGAGGCACTTCTGGGTGACGTCCAGGTTGAACAGGTTCAAGGTGTGGTAGATCGCCTTGATCTTGCGCACCTTAACGAACCAGTTCTTGATGTTCTTGGCCGCGGCGACCAGCACACGGTGACGGTGGTCTTGGGTTTGGCCGAGGACCTGGGGAAGAGAAATTGAAATTGATGAAATAAGTAAATTATGATTTATGAAGCAGTGGTTTAGGTAAGGTCCTACATAAGGATGCCTTTCCACTGAGGGAAAATCCAGCCGCGTTGACAAGCAAAGCGGCAATACCTTTTTTCATATCTTCGCTCAGCTCGTTTTCACCTCTGTGGAAAATTTGCCTTAGATCGTTAACGTTGTATATGGTTTACCTTTGCTAAATCGTCAATTATTTCACAAAAGGCATTTTCCAGAGCTGGAGTTCAATATTTGTGGTAGTCAAATGGTTAGGTCCTAACCTATCCTACGCAATCAATGTTCAAGGTTTCATGAAAATACTACCACCTCAGCAGGAACTAGCTTTTAGTGAAATCATACAATCTATGTAAACAATGTTATTAATCTAGCGATTCATGTATCTACTTGTACACTGAAGAACAAGAATGTATGAACTTTGATTTGAAATTCAACTGTGATAACAAAAAAAATATCCCCAATTCCGAGCCCTTTATACAGTATACTCATAGACAGTTTATAAAAGTAAGAAAAGTTTCTACTACCTACTTACACCGAGTGTGCAAAGTATTTTGATATTTACCACACAAAGACTGCTCATCTCTTAAGGCTTCTTTAACGCATTCATTGCCCGCGCTGCCTTTCATTCAGTGCCTTGAACGCGTATGTGCGTGCTTACAGTATGCGCTTCGTAAAAAGCTTCGTACAAACCAAACGATGGCGAAAGTTTGAATAACAATGCCGACAGTGAATACGTTAAACATCGTTATTTTGCTGCAATGATATTACATATAAACAGGAAGTAGATTATGTTACTACCGCGCCCAAGTTGAAGATCCATAAAAAGACCCAATTGACCACTCTCGGTGATAGTTATCTCTCTTACTCTCGTGTTTCCCGTATCTGTCTATCATTCACTAGTAAAACAAGTGAACTATGCAACTGCGACTATTTTCAAACGAACAATTTACTAGGAACGTAACATATCTATATGTCTGTAATATCATTGTTTTCCTGTCATTGACTAGTCCGCAAATCATCAAAATGTACCTAGCATATTATTATTATTCTCCATGACTGTAACTCATATAAAATTAAATTACTATACAAATTACATAACAGAACCCAAAACCGGTGTGTATAATGACCCACGGCTCGCGTATAATCAGCGGCAATCATGTCAAAGTCACGTCTATTCTATAATATCGTTGGACAAGGCTTCTTGTCGCATATCATTTGTTTACGACCATTATGACACGACCCCAATAGGGAGGTAGTCATTTTAATGATGAAGTATGGCTTTAAAAGTATGTCAGGTGTTGTAGATTTTACAATATTAATATTCATCGTGTTATCATGCTAGACAGCCTCTATACTGTACGGAGAGGAGGATATTTAAATACCCTTGTGGGGGAGTTAATTTCAGGTTTTGAATTAAAATCGTATTTATTTTTGAGCCAATGTTTTTTATAGACCTTTCAGTCGTACAGAAATGTTGTAAGTGAAGTAAGTAACCTATTCTAACTTAATCTAAGGTTATGACGAGTTGGAGTGAAAGTTTGCGGTAGAACTTCTGTAGGCGCTAGTACTTCAACATGCCCCCGGGCGTTGAAAGCTTGGCTTTCAACAACGATCTTCATTTTCTGGCAGGGGACAAATCTTTGGAAAAGCCCTGCGAACAATTCCATTCGCTGTCTTCACATCCGCCACTCGATTGATGCCGTCAGGACCGGGGTGGACGGCGACGATGCGGCCCAGTCGCCATTTTAATGGAGGAAGGTTCTCCTCCTTGAGCACAACGAGAGAATTCAGCCGCAATGAGTCCCCATTTGACCTCCATTTTACTCTCTGCTGAAGTTCTGACACGTACTCTTTGCTCCAGCGAGACCAAAAATGCTGGCGCAGTTGTTCAATTCGCTGAAATCGAGTTAAGTGACTCGTCGAACACTCTCGACAGTCTTGCACTGGAAGGGAAGTTAGCGGCCGCCCGATGATAAAATGCCCAGGAGTTAACGGCAGTAGATCTTCCGGATCCGATGACAGGGGTGTAAGTGGTCTAGAGTTCAAGATTGCCTCGATCTGAACTAACGCAGTGTTTAGTTCTTCGTATGTAAGATGACAATTTCCCAGCACTCTTTTTAAGTGGTACTTTGTTGACTTAACACCCGCCTCCCAGAGACCACCAAAGTGCGGTGAATAAGCCGGAATAAAATGAAAATTTACTTCTTCATTGGCTGCAGTTTCCGCCAGTTTGTCACAGTTTTGAACAAGAAATTTAGACAAATCATTGTACGCACCCACAAATGACGTCCCATTGTCCGAGTAAACATGGCTAGGCTTTCCTCTACGCGATATAAAACGCCGCAAAGCGGATATGTAATTATTACTTGTCAAGTCACCCACTAACTCCAGGTGAACAGCTTTCGTGGTAAAACATATAAAAACGGCAACGTAAACTTTCACCAGCCTACATCCTCTCCCTTGACGGCTAGCTGACATAAATGGGCCTGCGTAGTCGACACCTACATACTGAAAAGGAAAACCTCCAGGAGAGACACGGTGCTTTGGCAGATTTCCCATCAAAGGGGTAAGTACTCGTCCCTTTAGCCGACTGCACAGCATACACTGTCTAAAACAAGCTTTAGCTAACTTTTGACCTCCTATTGGCCAGTAAGTATCCTTAATTGTGGATAGTAACAGTTGTGGTCCCGCATGAAGCAACCTTTTATGCTCGAAATTAAAAAGTAATTCCGTTAACCTATGGCTAGCGTGTACAAGAATCGGATGCTTTTTCTCATATGAAAACTCTGAGTTTACAAGACGTCCGCCAACGCGCATTATCCCATCGTCATCTAGAAACGCATTAAACTTAAGTATCGGACTCCTACTAGGTATAATTTGCTTGAGTTTCAAAAGTGTGTACTCAGGGAACGATTGACACTGCGAAATCCTAATAATTATGTTCAAAGATTTTTTCAATTCATCGCTAGATAGGTAGTCAGTTAACATCGGTTGTTTCTTACAAGCAGACATATAGCGCAAAACGTAGGCAACCGTACGATTTAAACGCGAAAAGGAAGAAAACCGATTAAAATCAATTGGTAGTTTTAATTTATCACATTCACGCGCATGTAAGACGATTTCGGGTCGAACCTCAGGTAGTGATATTGAATGTGTACCTGGGTTTAAAGGCCAAGTTGAAGCGTCACACTTCAAAAACTCTGGACCTGACCACCACATCTCGAGAGATGAGATCGAGTTAAGGTCAACTCCTCGGGATAAATGATCAGCAGGGTTCTGATCAGTGGGGATATGTCTCCATGTACAGTTCCCTGTGATCTCCACAATATCAGCAACCCGATTACGAACAAATGGTTGAAGCTTTGTGGGCAATATTCTCAGCCATGCTAAAACTATCGTGGAGTCAGACCAGAAGACTGTTTTATTGACTTGAACTCTGAGTGAGTTGATGATTTTCTCGTATAGGTGAGCTCCAACTAATGCACCACACAGTTCCAACCTTGGGATAGTTACGGGTTTTATGGGAGCAACTCGACTTTTTGCCATAAGCAGTCGTACCAAAGCTTTACCATTAGGGTCTATGCTACGAACGTATGCACAGGCCCCATATGCTCGTTCCGACGCATCTGTAAAAATATGCAGCTCGAGTTGCTCACAAGACTCACACACCACCCTTCGTGGAACACGAATCGTGTAAAGAACTGGCAAACTTGCAATAATACCTTCCCACTGCCTCGTGACCTCTGGCGGTAGTTGCTCATCCCATGATAATTTAAGTAGCCACAATCTTTGCATAAGCACTTTCATTGAAATGACAAATGGAGCTAGCAGACCTAAGGGATCAAAGATTTGAGCAATCACCGACAGCAGGTCGCGCTTGGTGTTACCGTTTGATACCGATGGGGTAACAGGAAAATGCAATTGATCAGTATCTGAATGCCAACCTAGACCTAAAGTTTTACTTGTCTCTGTAGTACCCATATTTAAATCCACTGAGAGTCGAGACGACGCATCCATCAATCGCGGGTTATTGGACCTCCATTTCCGTAAATGCATGCATGCTGTAGCAAGTGCATCACTGATTCCTTGGCGAAGCCTGATCAGGTCATCTAAGTTATCCCCTCCACTTAAAAGGTCATCGACGTAAAAGTCGTGAATTATCACATCCCTAATGTTAGCATCCTTGGATTCCAAGCCTATCTGTTTAAGACATCTAGTTGCTAAGAATGGAGCACTACTGGTCCCGTAGGTGACTGTATTTAATCTATACACCTGAAGGGGATCGGAAGGACTATCTCGCCAAAGAATCAAGTGCAGATTGCGGTCATCAGGATGCAATGCTATCGTCCTATACATTTTTTCGACGTCAGCTGATAGGATGTATTTATGAAACCTAAAGCGGAGAAGTATACCTAACAGGTCGTCTTGAACAGTGGGCCCAACCATCTGTAGATTATTTAACGAGACGCCTGAACTCGTGGGGCTACTGGCGTTAAACACGACTCGTAACTTGGTTGTGGTACTACTTTCGCGGACAACACCATGGTGGGGAATAAAGTAAGTGGTATGATCCAACTCAGCGAGCTCAACTTTGGACATATGACCTAATGAGTAGTACTCCGACATAAAGTCTTTGTACATCATTTGAAACGATGGTCTTTGTTTAAATCTGCGCTCCAGTGATAAAAGGCAATGTTTAGCTCGCTGAAAGGATTGCCCTAATACTAGAGGGTTTTGCTTAAGCGGCACCCGCACGCAAAAGCTTCCGTTCTCTAAACGAGTCGTGTTAGCCACGAAATGTTCTTCACATAATTTCTCCTCAAGAGAATAATGGGACGACTGAGGGCGAGCTTCTTCAAGCTGCCAAAAACGCATTAATTGGTTTTGGATGTCGTCCACATCCTTAAACGATTCAGTCGTTTTTGATTCCGAAACGGTTACAAAATTACATTTAATTTTATCTGGCAACGACGATACATGGCTACTTGTAATTGGGCCTGAAACCAGCCAACCCAGTCTGGTTTCACAGAGTATCGGTAAACCGTCGCCTAACTTAATTTTTTGCGAACCTAATAAATCCCAAAACAGATCAGCGCCAATTATTAAATCTACTTCAGCTGGCGTGTGAAAATAAGGATCTGCTAAAGAAATATCCGATGGAATACATAAGTTTGACAACTTAACTTGACTATGGGGAATATCATCCGTAATGGACGGCAAAACAAAACACTGTAAGTGTGACGAGAATGAATCATTTAATGATTTCATCGAAACTCGACACATTTTACCTATAGGCGATAACGTGTTGTTAATGCCTTGTACACATTTATTTACAAGATCGGTCGTTATATTAAGCCGGTTGCACATTTTTTCTGTGATTAGACAAGACGTGCTGCCGCTGTCTAGAACTGCGCGAGCAATATGTTCGCTATTATTTACGTCAAATAATTTAATAAGCGCAGTAGACAGCAGCACGTCCCGTCCATGTCAGGATGAAGAGGTTCCGAGATTCGCAGATAACGTTACTGGCATACGGGGCTCGACGCCGGCGGCCACGAAACGAGCGGGCGCCGCCGGCGTGAGTGCAGTCACGTGCTCGCCACCGCTCAGCACGGACGTACAGCTGTTACCATCCACAACAGGCCTGGGCTTGAACTCAGTTATATGGATTAATGTGTGATGTTTTCGTTTACATACTTTGCATCCAGTTTTCTTACAGTGATTAGCGTAATGACCACCTCGAAAACAGTTAAAACAAACCTTATAGTTCGGCAATAATTGCAGCCGCGCTGCGTTACTAAGCGCTAGAAACTGTGCGCAATTGCTCAAACAATGATCACCCTTACAACTCGGACAAGATCTCATAGGTGAATTATTAGTATTATTCCTACCGTCCTGTACCGATATCATAGATTTAATCTTGTGCGGTGTCTTGCACGGTGTATTCGCTTTATTATTTGACAATTCTAGTGTTTCTAGTAAATCTGCCCGATCTTGTATAAATTTTAAGAAAGTATCGAAGCTAATTGCTTTGTTTTTATCTAGGCGGCCTTTGTACTCTTCCCACTCACGAAATGTTTTAGCATCAAGTTTTTGGGTAACGATGTGAATAAGCAGAGTATCCCATTGTTTAACTGGCTCGCCTAAAGACTCCAATGAGCGCAAGTTTTTGTTAACCTGGTCAATGACCCGTTTTAAGTTAAATGATGACTCTTTTGTTATAGGTTCGATATTAAACAGAGCTGAGACATGATTTTGTAGTAATAGACGCTTGTTATTGAACCGTTCGCTTAAAAGGTGCCACGCTACAGTGTAATTCTTAGCGGAGAACTCAATGGATTGAATGACCACTGCTGCAAACGACTCCAACGAAGCCCTAAGGTAGTGAAATTTATTTATATCATCTATCTCGTCATTGGAATGAATGAGGCTGGCAAACGTATCACGAAACTCCAACCAATTGTCATAGGAACCTGCAAATTTAGGAAGCTGGATAGTTGGTAGCTTGACAAGTTTGTGATTACTGCCGGAGCGTGATCCACGTTCGCTTTCGGCAGACCCAAACGCATCCTGTTTCTTTTGACAACTAGCTAGTATATCTTGAGCTTGGGAAAGCAATTTATAATATTGGGACTCGAAATCTGTTCGCTCGGTAATTCGAGCTTCCATATTATCAGCCATGCACTCAAGCTTCATCTGGACATCATCATAGTGCACATACAACGAGTCTATCTTACCGATACGCAACTGCAACTCGTTCACCTCTGCTGTAGTCAATGAAGAAGCATCCAAATTTGTTAAATAATTTGAAAATGTAGTTAATTGCCCTTTATAACTACCACGCCTTTTGATCAATTCCTTTTCATCGGCCATTCTGAGGGACGAGTGTTATATCAACCTGGAATTTATACAACAAAAGGCTCAGATACGAGTATGCATACAATATGTATAATACCTAACCTATAAGTTCCGAATGCTTTAATAACTAAGTTTAAATTACAAGTTATTTATTTAGGATCATAAGTTTTGTTGTAATTTAATCGTAACATCGAATACCTGGTTTTAGTTTTAATTGTATTTACTTAAACATTCCATTTTTATTTACTTAAACATTTTCTTTTTGTTAATTGTATAATTACTAACATTTATTGAACTGACTTTAATTAAATGGTTAATATATATAACTGCTTACTATTTACCTATCTCAACAAGCCAAGAGTGACAAAATAAACGTTTTGCTTTATCTGAATTACATTAAATTAATAATAAACTCGCTATTATTATTATAAGTTCAAAACGGAACAATTAACTTTAACGTTGAAACTTAAATTAATGGTAAAGTTAAAAGCACATGTACTAACCTTGTCAGAGTGATTATAATACGATAAGTTATACCTGATTTAGAGTGTTGGGTTTAAATTAATAGAAAATAACACTTTATCACTGTGATTCCGGTATTATTGTTCAATAATTGCTGGATCCCGACTATACTTCTTAGGATGAAGACGAACTTCCTCTGTCCTGAGAGTGCGTCCAGTACAATTAGGTTAACTCTTCACTAATTAACTCCAATTTAAATATATTCCTGGTAATTTTCATATATCCAGTTCCGAAGGACCATGTGGGGGAGTTAATTTCAGGTTTTGAATTAAAATCGTATTTATTTTTGAGCCAATGTTTTTTATAGACCTTTCAGTCGTACAGAAATGTTGTAAGTGAAGTAAGTAACCTATTCTAACTTAATCTAAGGTTATGACGAGTTGGAGTGAAAGTTTGCGGTAGAACTTCTGTAGGCGCTAGTACTTCAACAACCCTACTTGAGAATATTTCAATGTTTTTAGATGCGAATATGAACCTATCTACCTATGTCTCTTGTTCCGAATAATGAATGTCCATAACGTCACACGTTGTCACTTAGCAGAAGTTGTTTTTTTTTAAAGTAATAAGTAATGTCAAATTACTAATTTATAAGTAGGTGGGTTTTAGTTTTTTTTTCTTATCCTTGTTCTTCCTTTATCTATTTTTGCATGTTTTCGTGCTGATCTACGCATGTTATTTGATATTATATTGAATTTAATATTTATTGCTTTATATAATACATTAGGTAGATTAAGTCTAGATTAAGTAGTACCATTGTAATATGTTTAAAAAATGACTGACTGCTGAGTTTCTTGCGGCGTTTCTTCTCAGCAGTGTCTCCTCCTGGGAAGCGCTGGTAGATTCTTGACGTGTAAAAGTGCCCGTACGGCCTACTTACTGAATAAATGTCTTTTATCTTTTTTTTTTACTGTCAAGCCTGTTAAGGCTGCGGCTCCACTGAGGCGGAGACGAGCGGAGCGGAGCTGTGCCAATATTAACCAATAGAAGGCGCATGCGGTCATGTCGAGCACGCCTTGCGCACGTTAGTTTAGATTCTATTGGTTAATCCGCTCCTCTCATCTCCACCTCAAGCTCAAGTCAGAACTTATGGATGTCCATTTGTATCACTCATGCAAGAACATAACGGTTTGGTTAAATAGAACGTAATAGTGCTACCACCAACCGTGTTCAGATCCTCAATACGGGTCATGACTCCCATAGCCATCTCGCGTCGGTCGGCGGGCGCCTCGGGGCAGGGGTACAGGGTGGCGCGGAAACCCTCGCAGATCTTCTTCACGCGGGTCTTGAGCTGGTCTCCTTGGAAGAAGATGATGAACACCGACTTGTACACCTGGTCGGACTGAGGGAGGAAACCGAGGGTTAGTGCTATCCAAGAAGTAACATAAACTTGGGTAATGGTAGATATTGTAGAGCTAAATTGACAAAGATGTTTAACTATTAAAAAATTGCTCTCATTTTTGCCAGTGCAAATTGTTTGTCCTTATGCTACTTCGTTTAAACCCATTTTGCTTCTATATCGTAATTATACTGTCGACGATATAATAGCCAGAGATGGGACAAATGGGCGTCATTACTCGCAATAATGTGAACATGACTCCAAAGATTTTAATTAAACCAATTAAATTACATTGATTGATTACTTACCCGAAAAATATTATTGATCTTTTGCAACACAGTAATAAATAAATAATACAAAGAGGAGAGGAGAGAGTGAGGAGTGGCCATTAATATTAATCTACTTAAGTTAGCTTCATTAACATGCGTGTATTGCGAATACAGCTTTTCACCTCATAAGTTTATTTTAGCCGTGAAAAGAAATAATCTAACCACTGAAAATTTATAAAAAATATTGTTTATTTGCTTTAATAAATCTACACAAAGTCTTTGTATTATTTATTTATTAATGTTTTGCAAAGGATCAAAATTATTTTTCGGATAAGTAATCAAATTAATGTAATTTAATTTGTTTAATTAAAATCTTTGAAGTCATGTCCACATTGTTGCGAGTAGAGCCCACTTGTCCGATCTCTGATAATGGCATTAATTCCCTTAATTAGATATTAAGAGCTATCAATAACGTGAACAATATAATTCAGACATAGAAGCCAAATGGGCCACAACAAATTGTAATATACCTGCAGCATGTGCAAATCAGTCCATCAAATAAAACGATGACACGACGCACAGTCCCAATAATTCAAAGCCAAGTCCAAGGACAATTATGCCAATGAGACAAACGGAGTCAGGCTAGTTTAAGTTCAAGGTCATCAAAATCAAGGTCAGCAAGTTCAAGGTCACTTACAGATGCGGGGTCCTCGAGCGGCGTGTCGATCTCGGCCTGTCGTAGGAACACATTGCCTCGGCACGCGCGCCACAGCATTCGCTCAAAGGCGGGGATGCGCTCGCGCAGGATCACTCCCGCAACGAAGCTATACGGGTTAAACAGTTTTAGTATATCACAATGGAAATGCTGCAGTTGGCGATTTAGTAGCGAGGCTTGGAGAATTCAAAAACTAATTTTACAGTGTTAACTTGACCGATCGGAAGGTGAAGAATGGACATGAAGTGACGAATGTCTAAACAGTGTTTTAGATATAAGTTGTTACGCGTCCAGCCCCCTATTACACCATCTTGACAATGATAGGTGACAGATGACAATTCGGTATACATTGCAAAGTTAACACGCTAATACATTAAGTACTGCGATTCATATAAGCTGGGCCATGTACGCTGAAATGTCACCTGTCACTTGTCATTGTCAAAATGTTGAAATAGGGGGCAGGAGTCAAGTTACGCTAAAATAACGTCAAACTAGTCAAAGAATTCGCCATTCCCATTTTAAAGGACAAAGTGAGTCTAGCGAGCAAATCGCCAAGTTACACCAGTGTAGAATGACATGACGGTGAAATAAATACAACAACAATCAACATGGACATACCAAAGTTATATAAGTTTTCTGTAGGATCAATTGTCTGTGACAGAGTTGAAAAATATACCGTTCCGTCTTTGTTAATAGGTCTATTTCAATGTATCTCCATTTCTAAGAATTATTCCTCTTGTGAGAATACAATAGAACAAAAGCGGTGCGTTTTCTGAACGCATATTACGCATTGAATAAAAATCCGTAAGTATAGTCATTATTTCAAGACAAAAGTAAAACTTCAGTACGCATAATGGCATACAAATACCGTACTAAATTATTTCAAAGTTGCCTGTATTTTTGTCAAGGCCAAAAATAGAGTAGAGTCCAAACTATAATCTCACTAGTCTTTTCCCAATAACTAAGGAAAGTAAGTATACTTACATATAAGTTTCTGTCAAAAATTTCATTTTTGGAACAAGCTTTTATTGCCGTCTATACTTTTTTTGCACAGAAGTCTACTTGCCAAGAGAATTCTAACAAGCCCTGACACTACACGTACACGTAATTTAGGATTTCTTATGGTTACCCTGAGTCCCCATCATCAGACCAGCTCGATGGTACTATATTATTGTATTGTCATCAGAACTAAAGGCGTATGCAAATTTTTAGCTTCATCGGAAACCGGGAAGTGGGTCAAATTTAACTTGCAAGATTTGACCCTTACATTCATACATACATACATACATTGCAAGTTAAATAAAAGCTTTTAATTATTGAGAACGTAGTCTGCTACTATTAATTTGTCATTGACTGTAGTTTCTTCATCCTTGGTAAGTCCATGAGAAAGCCAAATTAAAGATACCATTCATGCTTCAATAAGTAACAAATGTGGTGCTTTATATCCATATATGTTGATACATACATGATGAGAAACCAAAATAAATAATACTATTCTATAAAAACAAAAGAAAAAAAACGCAGACATTCCCATATAATGGTCATATAAATGTCGATATCTACTAAAACTAAAGACAAAACATTCTTCAATAATTCACGTTTGTAGAAGAATGTTTTGGTTCTGTGTGAAAAGAAGGCGTTTTATATTGGTAAAGACAAAATTACATCAATTTTACTTAATCACATAAAAACAAGATACCACAAAAAAAAACCTTTACAGACTAAATTCTGAATAGTCTTCCACTTTCAGTGGGAACCCACGCATTTGTACTTAGATGCATGCTATCCTATTAGGATAGTTTTAAACAGTTTAGTACCTATTACGGAATATTAAACGTGTTTGCACATTGTACATCAAATTATGACTTCAAAAGTTCAAAGTAATATAAAGTCTTCTTTAGCTAACTATTTCTCTAATCAACACATAATAAAACTCTAACTCTACCGCGGTGAGAGCCAATTGTATTTTTTTTGTAATTGTCATGATGACAGGATAACAAGGTTTTGTTATCATTAATGTCACGAATAATAACCGCCGACAGTTTTAATAAAACTCGTTTAATCTCTATCATAAACCGTTGGTAGTTTTTCTAAACCGTATTAAACTTCCGCCTCTGCATCGTCGCGCCTTAATTCCATGTTGTCACAGTGTTTCCATTGTAAATTTCAAACTATACCTTACGTAATATAACTGTAATTTCTATCTTATTGTAATTGATAACGGTTATCAGCTCGTACGGTTTCACGAAGCCATGATTCAAAATTATACAATACCGTGAAATTTAATTATCGTAGGACTGACAACTACTGTGGAATTCGAGTAGGTTTTTTTTTCAAATGGAAAAGTTGTTAGTACCTTTTAAGAATAAAACCTATTTTTGTTAATAGGTCGGATGAACTGAAACGAAACCAGCGTCTGAGAGTGTTAAGTATCTAAAAACTGTACCTTCGAACTAAAGCTTCACAGACCATGAAAAATCATCAGAAATCCTGTCATTACCCGCAGCAAGTTATAGATTAGACTTATTGTTAAAGCCCCCATAATCAAAAGGCTATAACGGCCACAACTACCATTGATGTGGCGGTAATTGCTGTAACAACAAAGAGATAACACGGACACGGATAAAATTTATGATAAAACTTTACCACCGCCTAATCCTGTTAGACAACACTCAATTTGTTTAAGAAAACGCCTTAAACTGAAGATTTTCGCAAGTCATCGTCGATAGCACAAAATCGACTCCAAAACTATAAACTGTCGGCAGTCGCCCAAAAATGTTTGTCTCCGTATTAGAGCAACGATACAAATATTGCAGGCAGTTAGAGAACTATTCAATCAAGTGATAATTTTAGGACATCAACCCATTTCCAACAAATCCACGAGGCGGTTAACCTTGCTTACTAAGCTAACAGACACGGGTTTTTATCCCAGTAAGGGCAAATATTTGTGATGACCATGAGTAAATTTGTTCCCGCGTCTTCTATGTTTTCTATGTATTTAAGTAAATAAGTTCCTCGTAAGGCCCACGTCAAATTTCGCTAGTTCGAAAAAGAATCGTGTCAGTCAATTGAAGTCAAAAATCAAATTTAACAAGTCCTACATGTAGGACGTTGGGCCTTACGAGGATGTATTTATCTGTATAAGTTTATCGTTATTCTTTGTCTAGTAATACTACAAGCCTAGAGCTTAGTTTGGGACTAGGTCGATTTGTGTGAAATTGTCTCATGATATTAAATTAACACTTTTTTAGAACGCGGACTGTAGATAAACTGTAAATAAGTTGATGACTTCAATGACATTGCATTTCAAGTCGACCCCAATGGCCAAGATCATGGATTATTAGAGGGATTTACCTTTCATTTCACAAGAAACATGTAACTTCCATTATCATACTTGAGTTTAGTGACTTTTACAATAATCAGCATTATTCGAGAAAATCACAAAGGTGAGTGTGTTTATCACTTATCAGGTTATTTAAGGTGTGCTTGAAACAAGCCTCATTGCCATGTAGGCTCACTTATAACTCAAGATCAAAGATTAAACATATTTATATCAAGTCTATCCACTTGTAACGCTTGATATTTTTTATTTCATATAGACCTAAGACAATAATGAAACGAGTAATTATTATTATACTGTCTTTAAGCTTGAAAAAAATATCAGGGGAAAATTTTACACAACAAATACTTAAGCTCAAGTAATATAGTATTATGGGTACTAGACAACGTTAAACATATCTTACCTCTAGATAGAAAAATACATAGAAAACATACAAGCCTAATGGCCCTTCTACACGATGGCCCATGGCCAACGTAAAGGACGCATTTACACTGCTTAGAGCGAACAACATATTCTTGGATCTCACACCGTCCGGTCTCACTCACTCCGGCCCATGATGGGCCATCGTGTAGAGCGGCCATTAGGGGCAAATACTCGCGCTCATAAACAGTCATCACACCAAACCATTCCGGGAATAACAATAGAGTCACAAGCAAAGGCTAGTACTTAAATATAGAAAATAAAAAACAAATATTTTCATATGTCAAAATCAGACCAACCAACAAAAACAAATCAATTCAAGGTCGACCGAGTAATAGGTATGTAAAGTAATATTTGCGACACGGTGCACGGTGGCTGTAATTCAAAGTCAAGTTCAAGGACAGATATGCCAATTATATACGATAAATCCATACTAATGTCATAAATGCGAAAGTGTGTCTGTCTCTCTGTCTGTTACCTCTTCACGCTTAAACCGTTGAACCGATTTAGGTGAAATTTGGTGCAAAGATAGTTTGAATCCTGGGAAAGGACATAGGATAGTCTTTTTCCCGAAATTAATCCCCTAAGGGGGTGAAATAGAGGGTGAAAATTTGTATGGAGGTACGATATAAACGAGTTCCACGCGGACAGAGTCGCGGGCAGAAGCTAGTACAATAATATTTTTACTATTGGTTTTCATTTCTACAAAAATACTGAACGCTGACTACCCAAGCCTCAGCCATCGGGCATACAATACCATACAACATATACACTCGCGAGCAAAATAATTGCATCACTTTGCATTTTTCCATGTACACTCAATATCTTTGTAAACGGTATTATCTTTGTGAAATATTTAAATGTATTAAAGTCTCTTGAAATTTAAGCTTTCTAAAAAGTTAAGAAACTTGGAAATCGATGTAGTATTTTACAAATAACGGTCATTTTTCTGGTTCGTGGCAGATTACTCCTCACCGAATGCACAAGTCGTGCTCCCTTAGACGGCTATAAAACAGGGTTAGAGGTGGGGGGGATTATCAGTCACTTATCAAAAGTCGACCGGTACACATCTCCACATATTATCCCATCGAGAAGACCTGGAAAAATGGACACCACTGCTGTTCAAGTCGCCGTCATCATTCGCCTACTGCGAGAGGGCCGCAGTCAACGTTTAGTAGCTGAAGAGCTGAATTTGGTTCAGTCTACAGTTTGTAGAGTCTACCGGAGATTCAGACAGACTGGGGCCTTTAATTCAAGGCCAAGAACTGGCCGGAAAAGGTGCACTTCGGAGAGGGACGATCGGTTCATCGTGACAACAACTCTACGAGATCGTCACCAGACAGCTGTTGCTGTCGAACAGCAGCTCGAAGAAGTAAGAGGAGTTGCAGTCAGCGAGTGGACAGTAAGGAGAAGACTAAAGACAGCCAACCTGACCCCAAAAAGGTCTGCGACGGGGCCCAAATTGCTGCCTCGGCACCGAGAAGCACGTCGTCAGTTTGCTCAAAATCACCAAAACTGGACAATTGAGCAGTGGACCTCAGTCCTCTTCTCAGACGACTGAAGGATGTGCCTGAACGGCTGCGGTAGAAAGGGACGAGTGTACACAAGACCGGGAGAGCGATTTGCTCAATGTTGCATCTCCGAAAGAGTCGCCTACGGAGAAGGTTCCGTCGTGTTCTGGGGCGGCATTTCCTACGATGGGTGAACGGAGCTGGTTTTCGTGCCTGGTGGAGGCCGTGGCGGTGGTTTGAACGCTGCCAAGTACATCACCGACATCCTGGAGGAGCTTGTCGTCCCTTACGCAGGTATGTTTGATAAGGGGTTTATCCTGATGCAGGATAATGCCCCTTGTCATACCGCAAGGGCCACCACAGCCTACCTTCGCGAGGTGGGCATCGACGCCATAGACTGGCCAGCGATGAGCCCGGACCTAAACCTCATTGAGCACATGTGGGACTTCCTGAAAAGGAGGGTTTGGCAGCGGAATCCTGCCCCGTCTCATATGGAGGAGCTAAAGCAAGTTTTGGTGGAGGAGCGGGAAGCCGTCCCGCAAGATTACGTGAAAACCATGATAAAATCAATGAAAAATCGATTAGATTGTGGGAGGAGGGCTAGGGGAGGGAATACCAAATACTGATGTATAATATTTTTTTTGTAATAAATACCTTTAGTAAATACAAGGCTTATCATTCTTAGTTTTCCTAATCCCTTTTTGAAGCGTTTTTTCACCATTTTCTGTATTCAGTGCATATTTCAGGCTTAGGACTTGATATTACATTGAAATAATGTATTTTCTATTGCGTTACATTATCAGCTTTCATTTGGTACTACAATTTTTAAATTCGAGTAAAGATGTACAAAGATATTGAGTGTAGATGGAAAAATGCAAAGTGATGCAATTATTTTGCTCGCGAGTGTATCTCTAAGCCCTCCAATGAATGACCGCGGCTGAAATGTTTAATTATATCACATAGGTACGTAATGTAGTCTCTACAAAAATACGTCATAAATAACAATCAAACAATCAATTCCTAAGAATTCAAGATCCCTAGAAGTTAAATAACACTCTTTCCCAATATGTACAAACCAATTCTCACAGCCGAAATTGGCATCATCGCCATGCATGAGTAAGATGTTGATATAAACAATTACCAGATAATATACCGGAATTCACACCTCTTAAACCTGTGATTCACATGAATGGTCGTGTGAACTACCCAGGGCGATGCTGATACCAAAACGATGGCGGCTTGTAAATATTGAAGTATTCCTGACAACAATATCGGTGGTGCTTACATACCGACGCTTCCGCTGTCATGTGAACATGATAATTTGACACATTTAGAACCGACAAACCAATTTGCATTTGCATGGTGCATTTCGTGTAGATTGGTTTACTCCCATAGACTATGCTTTACGGCATTTAAAAAAAATGTAAACAATCCAAACCACGTGACATTGTTAAACAGCCAATAAAAACTGTTTTATCGAACTTTGACGTATCAGTGTTCTGCTTCTATTGGTGGACGAACTATATCACGTGATTGCTATGCTATGCTATGACTATGCTATCATAAAATGGCCCCGCCCTGAAAAAGTTGGTTGGTCTGTGTATATTAGGAACTAAGACGAATTCATTCAAAAGGAGTGCTGAAAAAATATGTCCTGGGGGGTTATTATGACATAACTATGCAGTTCATTTTACGGTGAGTGTAAGGGACAGAGCTATGGCAGTTATATAGCTCTGTCCTTTTCTCTCAGCGAAAACAGAATTGCATAACTATGTCATAATAACCCCCCTGGTGACAATTATATTTAGAAGAAAGGATTTGTCAAAGTGTTCCATTGTCTGTGTTCGTATACCTGCCCTGTTTTCACCATTGAGACACCACAGAGACAACACGCCGATACATCACTGGGTACACTTGGTAAAAGTTGCGCAGTGTACACTGAAATGTCACCTGTCATTGTCATGATGTTGAAATAAAGGGCTGGTAGTTGATAATGATTTTCCGTAATAATTGTTTAATGATAAAATGATATAAATGTAAGTAGAACTTGCACAAAGTAATCGTAATTAGGGACTCAATATTATTATTACTGGCGTCTGTTTCTGTTATGAAATCAACATTTAGACGCCATTTGGGACACAAAAGTATATCAATGACTAGACATGTCAGGCACATGAAGACAAGTAACCTACGAGTATAAAAAAAGATGGTAGGTACGTTAAATTTCTTATTGATTACACGTGGTGTCAAAAGGTTACATAATAAAAAACATTACGAGAAATCTAAATCTCGAGACCAAAATAATCCCACACCTTGAGTTGTCGGTCTAAAAATTGTATTAGTCTTGTGACCGTCTGGTGGAGGAACTGAACTGTCGCACAGATTTAAACTCAATTCCCAAGTGTATAGCACCGTTTTGGTGTGGCTGTGCCCTTCGTGACGTTAGACTGTGGTGCTCACCTTGGCATCGCACCAAGTGATCGCAACGTAAAGATGTAAATTTTTGGATTGCGGCTGGAACGTGTCTGGATTTTTTTAATGCGAGAAGGCAAACAAATCCACAGATCACCTGATGGTAAACTTTTTTAATTAAATTGTTACAGGGTTTGCTCTTGAATAACTTTTGCCCTTGGAGGACTAAGATTTTGTCGACGAAGAAGCGATCTCCACCAAAGATGTCTATTCATGCTAGCTTTGAATAGGTTCAGATTGTATGCACTCAGAAATACACACGCCGGAAGCGTAATCTACTTTTTTGCAGTATGCATTGAATATGATGGAAAGCGCTTCGTTCGAAAAGACGGAACTTCAACCAGGTACGGATGGAATCCCGCGGTGCGTCTGGAAGTAGCAAGTTGACGGCGGTATTAGTTCGTGGAGTTCTTGTGCACACTCTTTGAAGTACAGTCTGTAGAATACCGGCCACTTTTCAACGACGAGGTAAGCTATGAAGCCTAGTACTTTGGGAGGTAATCGTGGCCGATGAGTCTCTTAGCTCTGCGGTTCACCAAGTCAACTCTGGGGAACCAGACGGGAATGCCTAAATGCGTCATTGCACCGCCGTTTACACGTATCCTGCGCTAACTACAATCCAATACAGTTTGGTGCTGAGAAGCAGCTATAAAACGATATTATACCAATCAAGAGCCTGGATAGTTGTTTTTATCCTCTGCACAAAACGGGGTGTTGTGTCTGAAACCTTTGTCAGTACGGCTGTTTGTTGTGACCCAGGACTTGAACTGATGAAGAGATTTCAATGGGATTCATTAATGAAAAAAAGGTTTCTTTTTAAAATAGTTCGTAGCTATAATCAAAAAAATCTTTGGGGTTAATCGAGTAATCAACTCTGAAACCAGATCTATAAAGGGAGTTTTCAAGCTAGGATTTAAGGAGATTTGAAATAGTCAGCCATTTTGTCTATTTAACTTTTTCTATCCGTCACCTATCATCGACATATATTGTCACGCGTCCTACGGACTCACGTGTTGAGAACTTCGATCGTCAATTTTCTGCTCCTCTGTCCATGACATAAAGTTGACAATCTATTGACTTTACTTCATAAGACGGGATATTTAGCTCAACTTTCACATTGACTGCAATGAGAAACGCACCTAAAGCATACATGTTAGGTCCGAATTGGGATAGATTCACCAGAATGCTTTCATAAACTAGTTTGCATTCTAATGTTAAAGAAAGTTGTCTGTCAGTTTAATTCGTTATGAAGCTGACAGAGCCAATGCATATCCAGCCAACGAAGCGAATACAAGGAAAATCATTCTTTTTCGCAAGATATCGAAATCAGACTTCAAGACGGTACTACAACGGGAAAAACCAAGCCATTTAAAAACCTGATAGGTACGACTACTCAACTAGAATAATATACCTATTTAATAAACCGCAACTTTAGATTTTTATACCACAGCCAGTTCCACAATACTAAACCAGTCTTAAGTACATATTGATATACCTATGCAAATGTGTACCTACCAGGAATATATCTTCAAAAACTCAAAATGTTGTGGAAACATGTTACCTATTGGATCCACGTAACATAACGCAGATTAAAAAAGTATTACTAGCGTTTCCATTGATGTCTATTTGCTGTTCAGGCTGTAATAAAACTTCTATAATTTCGCCTGTCTGTGTATGTACGCCTAAACACAAAGAGAGAAACACCAATGATTTTTAGGGTTCTTGACAGACATTGTGGTCGTAATAATAATAACCCACAGAATATCACCTTCCAAAAGCCATAAAATCCATGTATTTTTTCTAAATAAGTTCGAGTAAAGTTAGCACTCGTAAGGTTAAGAGAGATGTCGGTACTGAAAACTGCTACTCATGGACACATGGCTCACTTCTTTAAGATATTAAATCTATGCTACTCAGGAAGAAATAAATACACATCTAATTTTACATCGCATAGATTCCAACTCGGACGCATATATACACCAAGGTATTGTGAATGTAGGTAGGTAAGGTACACATATATAAAAACAATACGTTTCCATTCGTCCGTAAAGGACAATGCCACACTTACTTTATATCGCGTCCAACAATAAGGAATTATCTTTAAGAGCCAATAAAGCAACGCCTCCTTTTCAGACATATAAAATATACAAACATGTTCGTGTTATTTATTCAAATGACCCATAAAATAATAAAATATTGCAAAGCATGTACCACTTAGTCTTTAAAATGAATAAGAACAAAAATAAGTATAATCTTAAGCCTGAAATATATAAATTAAGATAAGTATTAAGGCTGATGTATCCCTGGGTATGGAATACAAAAAGTGTTTCGTTATATTTTATTTATTTTCCTTTATTCAGACGTTCTACAATTTAACAAGCACATGTCGTAGGTAACTTCATAAAATAGGACCTTTATTAAAATTACTTACCATTATTTTACCAAACTAGAATAAGACTTACCTACTCCGAGATTAGTCTACACAAATTTGACGTTTAATCTAGGTATAAAACCTTATTCTAGTTTGGTCGAATCTCATTTTCTTACAGTATAATTAAACCACTTCGAAAAATTGAGAGCGCCCGTTGTCTTAGCTTAATAATCTAGAAAATTTTAGGAGAGAATTAACGATTTTTAAAACTTTGGGAAGTTTCGGGGTTCTACGGCTGAATTATGACGCAAACTCAACTGCAGACAAGTTGATGTCAGAATTAAATGTTGGCAAACTGATTAAAACTATGCAAATTAAATAGCAGGAAAGGTCATCAAAGATAACACCAGATAGTAGTTATGGAAAAATATTTTAGAAATGTAACTTATAGAATCTGATAGATAGTAGAGTAATTGCACAACGATTGTAAAAACTCGATAAGAAAAAAGCTTTAGATAAATAGTGATAACTTCAGTAGTTTAGTTAGTCTAGTTAACGACAATTCAAAGGCTGTAACGAGGTGTAAACCTGCCAAGTTTCAGGCAGTAAAGGAACGGAGATATACACAGGCTAGATACCAGGCGGATTGGTCGATCCTTTTATGGTACAGATAGTTTAGTCACGTCTGACATGTGAGGAAATGCCCATGGGCTCTTTTGTAAACGCTACCACACCACCCTACAAACACACCTAAAAATGCTTATTTAGACTGCTGTCATTATTTTTATTATGTATTTTTTAGTGCGACTGCGATAGTTATTGATATACGTATTTTCAAAAAGTTTCTAGACCATAAAACAACTGATAAGCAGCAGGGTTCGTGGTGTAATAGTGGCAATGACAGCTGACAGGTGACAATTCAGTCTACATTGCTCAGCTTGTATGAATCCTAGCGATGTTCAAACTTATTAACACCGGCAATGTATACCGAATGGTCATCTGCCACCTATCATAATCAGGGTGGTGATATAGGCATGGTTATGAAAAACCTTTTCTTTTGGCTTTGCTTTGTATTGCAGTGTATTTGTATTTGGCTAATAATAATCCCATGTGCCCGACTTTAAACCCATTACGAATGGTGTTTAAAGTCATAAAGACAATAAAATACAATAAGTACAAGTTTTATCTCTTCGCTTGGAACGCTAGGAAAATTATGATGGTAATATTGATCGTAAAAATATAAAGCAAACGTGCTCAAAACAAGAACTAACCTATTACGGGTATCAAGCCACTTCGTCACAGTAAACATCTGTACAGCACTTTGGCGAAGTCATTGTGAACAGTATTTCAAAGAAACTGTAGTACTGATCAATTTCTTGGAAAACAGCAAAGTATTTTGCTGTAGCAGTTACGTTAGTAAAAGTTGACATTCATTGTGCTCACAAGACATAAAGACAAACCCTATTTCTTATATTTTTATTTAGCGGGAAAAACCTTTCTCAACGAGCAATTTATTTGGAACTGGGGCATTCCGATCATAACCCATCAAATTATACTAAACACTTAACCACATACGATTAGTAAATATTTTCATCACTTTTACAATTAGGACTGTATTCGTAACGCTCGAGTCACGAGCTCAAGTTGAATGGACGGTTACCGTCTTACCGTTATGTGTAACAGAATCCCGCCATCATACTTAACTCTAAGTAGTTCGAACGGACCCTGGACGATTACGTATGCGATCGCGTTACACGTAACCTTCTGAAAACTACTTCATTTTCGAGATAAGAATGACGTGTGATGTCATTACAGCTTGAAACTGTTCACGTTTGTTTTACGTGTATACAAAGACTACTACGAACTCCGTAAATACTTTCGCGGAGATCATTTTTGCTCGTCTCATTTGTTTTCTGCCTATTCATTAGGCAAATTCTTAGTAGGTAGGTACTGTATGTCTCTCCCATTTAGTCACTTTCTTCTTTGGTCACATTAGTAATTCTACCTCACTCTTAGTTTCGTTCTCAGTCTTTTGTGTATCTATGTTTTGTTAATGATACCTTCAAGTTAGCATCCATTTCTTTACACGAAACAGTTCGTCCTTGAAGCAGAGTTCTCACAATTAGGTTAAGTATTTTGAACTTTCATCGTGTTACCTACTACTTGCCCATGACTTGTTTGTCGCTTAGAAATCCCTATATCTCTGGACAAACGAAACGCGATAAACAAAAAGCGAGAAAATATAAATATGTACGAGCAGTACAGACAACTCCCTTTCGCTTTTTGTATAAGTAGTTATATTTGTACATGTTAATGAGAAGAGCGCCGCCGTCTTTCGACTGATAAAGATACAATTCGCGTCTAGACAACTGCTTCGATCATTTATCGCTAAACGAAATAAATCATCTGATCGATACTGATAAGTGTGCAAAATGTGGTTACAGAATTATCAAAAAGTTTTTATAGTTGTTGGAAATTCTGTAGCTCTGCCTACCCCACTCTGGGAATAAAGGCGTGAGTTTATGTATGTATGTATGTATCGATACTGAGAAATGAAGATAACTCTTTTGTTTATTTGTTTATAACGCATGAGGATTTTAGTTGCTTTATAATTGTGCGAACTTAAAAAGGATATGAGTTACGATGAATTATTTTCTGTGTAATCTTTTACGATCAGTATTCGATGGTTAGATCAAGTCGTAAATTAAGAATAATTGAGCGAATCTTTTTACTTGAAATTTTTATATGATACATTATGTTTTGTAACAAGCCCTTCATTTTCTTTTTTTTTGCTTCTTCACCTGCATAAATTGAATCCTTAAGTCCGAATTCGTTTCTTTAAGCAATAAATGAAAACGGGTCACTGTGTTTGTTTGTACATCTGTACGTACATTGTAAGTACGTTTTAATTGCACATATAAATTTAAATTGGCAAAGTAAGTCTAATGAGTTTAATTAAGCGGTTTTCCTTTGCAGTTGCGGGCTCGGATGTTTTTTACTCTTTTGCAGAAACTGAAGCTTAAAGCCCAGTCGTTTTCCTTAATTTCATCCTTTTACAAAAATACACCTTAATACCCATATTTGAAATTCAAAATCGGGTGGTAGAATTTTGTCTTATATTGCTTTTAGTTTCTAGGGAGCCAGCGTAACGTTAGCTACGTCTCCCTCTCTCGATTCAGCTACGAACGACGACTAAAAGAGACAGAGTATACGAAGTTTCGATTTTAATACTTTGAAGTTACCCGAACGGCATGTGAATCAGATTTATTTCTAAAGGGGGAATTCCATGCGTTTGTTACAACGCAGTCACGAGATTTTGACGTCATAATAAATATATACGGACATATAATAGTTGTGTGCGTGTAAGGTCATGCACGAACGTTCAACTTACCAAACGTTGTGAAATCACAACCTGTTTCGAATAAATTGCTGTGATTACCACTTTCCAGTGCCAAAAATACCAACGCATCGGTAATGAACGCGTAAAGTACGATTACTATTCCAAAAACGGATAAAATTGCATTTTGAAAATGAGAAAACAATTGAATGTTGCAAATGTTGCAATTTTACTATATGTATACAACTATACAATCAAACATTCTGAGGTCTGCGCGGTTATCATCATCATCATCTTCAACAGAAAGACGTCCACTGCTGGACATAGGTCATCACAAAGACCGGTCCTACGCTCTGATAAATTGTAACCAAAAGTTTCATAGATCATACGGTCACGAGTGTTAATTTGGGATCCATTTCAAGAAAAATATGCTTGAAATCGTCAATGTCATTAGAAATATCAAGTCATTTGTAACTTTTAGGAAACTCTACCTCATTGTTGTAAAATATCAGATTGACTATGGCCCTAAGGTGAGTACCAAATTGCATCTCGTGACTGTACCATGTGTAACGTTTTCAATTCATATCCCAGAGATGCATATTCATATTTACAGGAAGATTAAGATGTTATCAAACTTAAGACAAGTTAGAAATGTCATGAGTAAAAATCAGCGGCAAATTTCTTGAAACTTTATAAAAGGTTGTTTGAAAAACCTGTTTCGGCGTATCGTACGTTGATGACATCATACATATGATACTAGATTAATGTCATGACACACATCACTGCGACGTATCCGGACCTATTGTCATGTAGAACGTTTCAATAAAAGACGTGCATAGCAACGCCATGCCATTCAATGTAATACCGACAAAAACGCACAAGATATAAGATTAACGACTCTTACAATACCAACCTCTGTATAAAAACTTACTTGAAAGCGCTTACAGCCCATACTTCAAAAACCCAAGGTAACCAACATCAGCCTTAAAGTACCCTCATTAAAATCAAATCAGAAGTGGGATTGCATGAATAAATAACACGAATAAACTGAAAACAAAATACACAAAAATGTATACAAAAACATATTAATATCTAAGGCACTCGTACCAAGACGCTGTTAGAACCGTTTGCGCTCATATCTCGTGACATAAATAACATATAACATAATATATGCCATGAAATAATGAGTTTTATCGAAATTTACAGCATTTACAGTATCGCACCTATGATCCACATCTATTCTTGAAGTCCAAGTAACCTTCCGCACATATAAACGTATATACATATAGTGAAGTGAAATGTTAGTAAGCGAAGTGAGTTAACACGTCTAATGATACGATACCTGTGACAAAATTGAGATTTTTTTCTAAAAAAACAATAGTAAAATGTCGTAAGTAACATTTTAGTTCAGTCCGTTACAACTTTTTACTATTGAGCCATCTACATGGATGATATGTTTCTCAATTATGCCATAACCCAAATAAACATGACCTTTATACATTACCCAACTACTATAAAATGTTTGTTACTAACCAAGGCAGGAATTCCAACGACTCCTGTTTATCCCGTAAACTAGAGATCAAGCAGAATACAATTTTAGCAAGCTTCGTAGCAACACGTCATTATCTACACGATTCATTTCAAAATATCCGAATAACTAGTTGATTTTTTATTTACAGCAAAATTTACGGGGGGGAATTTACATGCAATTAATCTCTTAGTTTTTTCAAACTCTAAGGTCTTAACTCTTTTATTAAAGCACAAAGAACTTTATTCCGACGACGCCTCGTGGTTCACACAAATTTGCACACGTGGTCGAATTAAAGTAAACACCAAATATTAGCACAGGACGTGTGTACGACCTCAAGAAATAATCAAAGCGTCAAGTTTATGTGAACGTTTTGATTGATTGGCTATCTACACGTCAGACAATCCACCACTGTCAAAAACGTCGTATGTACATTGATTTTTCAACATGCATACGTCTATTTGAAGTAGCGTGATGGATAAGCTTACTGACGTCAGTGATACTGATGCAGCATTGACGCGTAAACCACAATCAACTTCACGAGGCGTTCCTAACCACAAACCATCGCCACTTTCAAGACTATTAAGTAACTTATATTTGGTAGTTCGCCAAGAAAGAAACCACCTTGGAATGATAATTCAGCGATTTCGAGAGTAACTTGGTAAAACAATTTGGAAAAATTGAGGTCGCTGCTGTTCGGAGCGTACTGGCAGTGTAATGTTGTACAGACCTAGGGAATGATCAAACGACCGCAAATTTTGTCGGATAAGTTCGTATTGATCTTGCTGTCTCAACTAGCTTCAGTATTGATCAATATGCTAACCGAGAAAGCAAGATAATTACAGAAGTATTCGACAAAATATGTTGCCATTCAATCATTGGCTACGTCTGTACTCCCTCGAGCAAATCAAACTCTTTTTTTCCATTCTGCCAAGTATTAAATTACTCATTTCCCGCCGTACTCAGACATTTTGGAGACAATTAACTCGTTCCTTTTTCAAACTTGTACATCAAAATCGTCACAAATCACGAACTAATCGTCATTAACTGACTCTGAAAGTGGTAGTTCAACAGTTACCAAGTCTTGAAAGCCACGTTGGTTGGTATTTGAGTGGAATTAGATCAGTGAGTGCACAGGTGCCGTATGTACACACGCATACGTACCCTAGCTGGACATGCCCAGCATGCCTGCTCTGGTCATCGGAAATCAGCGCGCGCGTCATCGACTCTGTGGTACTCGCCCCACCCTCGTGCTAGCGGACAAACATAAACATATACAAACGGACAACATTGGCCCAACAATGCGAAACGCTCACAATTCCCTGAACACTGCCCGGTGTTCTCCAAATCTGTTGTAGTAAAAAAAGTAGCGCCTCGTCTGCAAGATCCGCGGTGCGGTACCTAAAGCTTTGTTAATTTGTGTCTACTTCGTACAATCGTGATAAATACAGCGTGAAGTAACTAAACTAAACGTAATTGCTTCCTCGTATTCTTTGTGACTATTCTACGACATGAATAAAATAAATGACATGCACAAATAACAATACAGAAAGCATGACGGTATGAAAATAAAGTAATAAAAAGTATCGTACGCGATTTTGGACCTTTTACGAACACCGATGGACTTCAAAAATAAATTATGTTCGTCAAGTTGTTAGTAAAAAACTCACTCAGGCAGCAGTTGGTTAGCAAGTTTCTAGGGGTTCGTATCACTATCGTAAGCTCGCCGTTAGGACTCGAGCAGGTTCCTGCGCTACTAAGCTCATTCCATCACACAAGATCAAAGAGAGTGTTATGTTGATGATATAGGTACTATAAACGCGCCGACTCCAATGCTTGCCTGAGTGGTGATTGGTAGACTCCCGTATCAGCGTCACAGTACAAGCGCTGCAAAAATAACATCGCTCTTTCATATGCCTTGACCTCCGCAATCTTCCGTACACAATGACACCTTAATCGCTTTTTATGATTGACCAACGTTTGTAGAATTAATTGTTTGATGATAGTGGAAAGTACTAGGAGCAAATGACTGTGTGAGAGGTGGAAGTCAACGCGCACTTGAGAGCGGACAAAGTTAATTTGGCATACCCTAGTTTGAGCGCTTGCCCGCCCGCCATGAGCCCTTCCTCCCCCAGTAGGGTCACTTGTTCTTCCTCGCGCGACGGGTCCGCCATCTTGTGCACACAAACGCCATAATGGCGTCAAGGTCAATGACATCCAAACAATCAATGTCACATTAAGCGCGTGAAATCTTTGATTGATCGTTTAAGAGACGCCTAAACTGATCACTCATATTAGTACAAGTCTTAGCGCACGGCCTTCGTTTTAAATTGATTTCATGCCTTTTCTCAGCGTGTTGTTTGACAAATCAACAACAATAGAAACGGTGGCGTTATCAATTGCCTGACGAAAATGGATACACAAGAATGTGACATTGACTGCGTGATGTCGGTAAGTAACCGTAAATTGTAGAGTACAATTCACCTTAACATAATCAATTGGAATAGATTTTTACTTTTTGAAGCCCAATTTTGGTGTTCCTAACACACACCGATCTCGAAGGGCGGAATTATTGTTAAACCCACAACCTTTACTGGAAGGAATATGTTAGGAATTATTAGAATATAAAAGTGTAAGTGATATTAAAGTTTACATTTTGTTTGTCAGATATAACAACGATTGCGATTAGGGCGAAACTTTAATTGAATAGCCGCGTGGACATTGTCATTGCGAACAAAAAATACAGCGCTAGTTAGTATTAATTAGAACATAGCGTGTAGAAAGTGTTTAACATTTAATTAGAACAAAAAAACTGCTTGAAGTGCTCGTTACACCTACGCGCAAATTTAAAAAGGATTCATGAGACACTGACCAACAAAAATAAAACAAAAAATAAACAATGGTGAACAAAATAATACATAAAACTGTTAAGCTGTACGTGGAGCTAGTTTTTTTCTACAACAGCAAGCCGACCTTGGCTTCTAAAGGTTCCCCTTTGCCGTTCTCTAGACGATCACGAGCTCATCTCCTGATTTTTTAGATGCCGTTAAATCCGCATTATTAGCGAACTAACTGACATTGAAGTATGTAATTTAAGGCTAGAAAAAAGTCGTATCCAAGGATGATAATGACATAAGATTATATTAAACGTACGACAAACATTATTTATAGGGTAATTAGTTGTATGGACTCATCGCCGGCATCATATCAGAGTGTGTGTATCTTATCAAAACCTAATAAATTCGTTGTCGCACTGAAATCAGCTGCCGTGTTGCGTTTTGTAATCGATGAAAAAAACGTCAACTACGTAGTTAATGGATGTTTTTGTACGTACCATGTGATTTAGAAAAAAAAACATGATTGCTGCCACTATCATAGCTTCATAGCATAGCGTGATCTTACCTCGTCGAAGAACACTTGGGTTTTTCTCAGGATGTGCTTGAGCTCAGTCAGTTCGAGATAATTTCTTTTGAGAGCCTCCGCGTTCTGGTTGACTTCGCGGAGTTCGTTTTCCAACTTTTCGAAGGTTGCCTAGGATAAAAGAAAGGACACGTTAGTTGGTTGGCAAAATAAAGACTATACTAGTTCTCTACTAAGGGATTCCAGACACGGCTTGGAAGACTGAAGTCATTTCACAATTTATTTGAACGATAGGATTTTGTTTCGCAGGAGACAGGCTTTTGCTTTGTGAAGTAAAAAAATCAATCAACAGTAAACTTATGCCATTTCTTTTCAATACTTCTTAGTAACGTGTTGAAACCCATTCGTAATTTACATTAAAACTTTTGAACTTAGTTTGATTTAAGTATAAGTTCATCACCAAGAATTTACGAGCTCAGGAAGCATAAAATCGTGTGGGTCTAAAAGATTATAAGCATCACGTACATATAAAATACACGCACAACAACAAAGACGCAATATTTCCAGGGATTGTAACCGGTTACAAATAAACCGGTATTTATTTAGGTTAAACCGGTTAATCATTTAGGTTACGTTCGAACGAAATGATTTGGGAACGTTATTTCGAAGCGCTCCCTAACCGGTTACTCTGTGTTTCGATACGGGATGAATGACCGCTGTCGCGCGTCGAGGCGCTGCTGGTGGCTGCGCTATCAATCTAATACCATAGCAAACCAATCCTGTCTCCTTAAACGAGCGGTCATTCACCCCCCACACGGAGGAACCGCTCTCTAACCGGTAAATTGATTTCGTTCCCTGTTTACGCTCCGACATAGAGATACCGGTTAGAGCGGTTCTTGCGAGCGTAACCTTTATTATGGGTTAGGCTCTCAAAGTGCGGCTCTAACCGGTACGGAAAATAAACCGGTTTTCAATCCCTGAATATTTCATACATTATCAATGATTTATGGCCAAAGTTTATAAGGAAGTCTTTAAATTTGTAACCTGACTAACATTTCATGGTGAAGACGAGCTTATCAAAGAACTGAGACATTAATTTATGGCATTTTAACCATAGTGTAGTAATACACTAGCCTGGTCAACATCAACCTGTCAGGCAAGTTTTGGTACAAAATTATGAGGATTGTAACGTAAAATTTGCTGCCAGTCACTTTAATTAATGTCTAGAGTTATTGGTGGTTTGGAAAAATCTCTCAAATCGTGGGATTTCTTTATTCACTACTAGTGCTACTAGTTAAACACAACTTAAGTACCTATGAAGGTAACGGAAGAAACATGTCTAGTCACTTTAAGAAACATGTCTAGTCATTTTTAATTACAAATTGTAGAGTTCACGATAAAGTATTTAATACCTACCACACTGTTTTAATTTGTCACCATTAAAAAACCTATAGCTACACGAAAATTTTCGAAATAAACTTTAGATTCGCCATATCTCAAAGTTACCAAGGTGACTAGACGTCATGTTATTTCGGTGTAAATTTATGTTTCGTCAATTTAGTAGCTCGTACTTAACTCTGAAACCGACTACTGCTTTTATATCATTCAGGCATACACACTAACAAAATTATAAAGGAATCATGCAGCTGTTTAGAGAGAACATCCAACAGGGGCAATACTAAGAATGCCATTGTTGGGTGACGTCACAACACTTAAGGACGCCACGTAATTGCGGTAATTACAGAGTAATTAATGTCGTTATGTGTTTTCGTGGGCAAATTGATACTTGTGTGCTGTATCAGAGTAATTAAGTTGTTAAGTGGAACCAACGCGGCTGTTTAAAAATAATTTGGATGTCCCACTCGAGTTTAACAGAGTTAATGTGCTGTTTTATAGTATAAGTATATAGTACAGTCACAGGATTTAATTTGGTACCCATCTTAGGTCCAAAGACAATCTGGCATTCTACAACAATAAGGTTGAGTTTCCTAAAAGTTACAAATGACTTGACGTCTCTAATGACATTGACGACATCAAGCATATTTTTCTTGAAATGGGTCCCAAATTAACGCTCGTGACCGTACATGCTTTGTATTTGAAACAGCCAGAAATCGGTTCAATATACGTAACAAAACGAAATAAAAAGTCAGACAATAGACAAACGAAATACTAAAAAGACAGTAGACAAAAGAACACCATACTGTAACTGCACTACAGGTCGATTCACAAGAGCTGGCACGAATGGATTGAATGATTGAACGAAATTATACAAGTGTGTAAAATAATAACATGTTTTCGGTTTGAAATTCGAATATCGGTTCAAAAGACGGCACTAACACAGTGATAGGTGACATTACTGTAGTTCAATACATTCGTGCAACCTTTTGTGAATCGACTTTGTTGTAAACAAGCTCTTTGATAAAGACTTTTAAAACATAATGAAATGTTAAATGTGAGGTCTCGAAATGTTCACATTCACTGCAATTGCAACATTGTTAGAGCAACAGACAGTTCGCCCGTCAACACTGAGAGCTCAATGTCATTTGTAAACACGGATGTTATAGTATTTTCAGCGCATTCATTGTCTAAACAAACACGAGACTGTAAAGTAAGCAAACGCATTCTACGAGTGCCTGAATTTAACTGATGAATGCCAAAATGTTCTACAGAACCAGACACCATGTTGTGGGTAGGTACGCATACAGCAGTTGGTTTATGGTTGACTAAACTCTTTTTCATCTAAGATGAGTCCTGTGACAGCTCATATAAAAACGTATGACTCTTGTTTCTTTAACTTTACATAGATACTACATTGGTACACACCTAGCAACGCGGTTCAGGAACTGAAATAATTAATCGCCTATTTTTAGATAGTACCTCACATGTGAGCATAGTAACACACACACACATAAGTTCACGCCTTTATTCCCAGAGTGGGGTAGGCAGACCTACTAACAACTCACAAAAAACTTGTTAATAATTCTGTAACCACATTTTGCACAATTAGGCTGAGATGTTTACTAATATATTAGTGGTAGGTTGCAAGCCCATCGCCTATCAGTACTACACAGCCTTTATTCCCTTAGTCGAGCATAGTAAGTGATTTAAATTACGAAAAACGGCTGTCACAGGACTCATCTTAGATCAAACAGACTGACAGTTTCCGTGTTTCTTGCAGAACCAACGGTCAGGCCGAAAGATATAGAAGTGACACTTAGAATCATGTAGCGGAAGGAACAGCAGGCCTTCTCGAGTTGATCCGACGATCTGATAAGGATAGGTAGCGGAAAGCTGCAGGATGCGCGATGATCAGGACTGATCATGGTGGGGAAGGACTATGTCTAATAGTAGAGATAACCCCACGTTAGTTAAGAATAGGTTTCATTATGACTGAGATTTTTAAGATCGAGACTTATTGGTAACAGAGTAGTTATTACGAAATGAAGTCGAAGTAAAACCTTCTCCCTGGTAAAAACACAATATCTACCGAAAAAATAGCTTTTACGTAACACCTGGCCATAATGTGAGTTTTATCGCACGCTGCGCGCACGGTAAAACTCGCATTGTGGCCAGGTGAAGACGTAAAATTGTGTACTCATCACGGGCAGTAAAAAAGAAAGCCCTCTATCGCATATTTACAACCCTCGCCTACGGCTCGGGTCTCAAATACCTGCGATTTCGGGCTTTCTTTCTTTTACAGCCCTTGTTAAGTAATGTACTATTATTTTGGGTACAATCTAGCAGTTCCTCACCTCAAGGTCAATCATCTCCCTGGGCTGAGGCGCCTCCGGGCACTCCCCGGGGATCTCCAGCATGGGGATGCCGTCCTTCCGGATCTCCTTCTCCAGGTACCGTAGCTTCCGCTCCATCTCATCGCAGCGGCGGACCTCATTCACGAACTTGCGTTGGAAAGCGTTCACGTCTGGGTTCAACTGAGGAATAATTGTGGAGTTATGTTTTGTTTCATTTGTTTTACTTAGGTAGGTATGTCTCTATATATATACGTATGATTAACGGTGTCTAATTATCTGCAACTTGCCATCAAAAAGTTAAAATCTCACACGAGCCTCGTCAAGGATCAATAATTGTAATTTTCTGAACGTGAAACGTGCATGAGTCGATCTATGGATGTGGAAGAAGCGAAAGAGATTTATTAGGATCGTAGCATGTTGAAAGAAGTGGTCTCTGCCTACCCCTCTGGGAAACAGGCGTGATTTGATGTATTTATATATGTATGAACGTGAATAGTTGGCAGAAATTTTACACAGCAAATCAGTATTTTGAATTATGACAGTAGATAAAATAAGTTTCTGACAAAAATTTCATATTTGGGACAAGTTTTTATTGCCAACTGTACTTCGCATTGTCATCACAACTAAAGGCGTATGCAAATTTTCAGCTTCATCGGAAACCGGGAAGTTGGTCAAATTTAACTTGCAAGATTTGACCCTTACATACATACACACATACATTGCAAGTTAAATAAAAGTTTTTAAAAAGGGGACTGTTAAATCTAACCCAAAAATAGTACAAAAGATGTACTTAGATAAGGACGTGTGTATCATTAAAGGTCGATCTTTGCGACATTTTCGAGTTTTTCGACACAAGTTTGCCAATACTAGGAACCTAGAGCATCAAGTGTCTAAATACATTAAATATCAAAAGGTTTTCTTAATCTGAAGTGTAAAATACTAAGCCAATAAGCGGTATCTTAAATTCAAACACCAAAGCAGATTCAATCCTATTAATAATAAGGTTGATATTACTACAGGAGGTTTATTTTAGTTACTGCGTTTTTGCTTAGGACGGGAGAATACTTGACACTTGACTTCTTTCACCAAAAATATGTAGGGCAATGATAAGAGATTATCTCAAGATGATCACAGTCTAGTACTATGTCTATTTATTTACAGATTGTATCTTATCTATAAAACGTTTCGCAACATCCTGTGTCTGTCTGTGGCATCGTAGCTCCAAAATGAATAAACCGATTCGGACGCGGTTTACTTTAAAATACAACTATTTAAATTGTGATATTCTTAGCTACGTTTCATGAAATTCGGTTGAGCCATTTAAGAGATATCCTCTCTGAAAGTAGGATTTTTTTACCTGCTGCTATTTCACGATTCTGACAATGACAGGTGACAGTGATGTGAAAGCTTGTTTTGCAATGTATTGCAAATTGTCACCTGTCACCTATCATTGTCAAGATGGTGAAATAGGGGGCTGATGGGAAGTAATCATAATCACCACAAGTAACAAGTAGTTGCCATTGTATTGGGCCTTTTTATCTATGTTATAGTAATTAACTTGACGGTAAGCTAAGTCTTGAGATTTTGCCTGATAAGGTAATTATACCAAAGACAAGGGCCGAATCTAATCCAGTTCTCATCTCTATACAATGTGTATCATTTTGAAGATTTCCTCCAAATCTGCAGAAGATAGAGAGATGTTGAGGCTATTTCGAAAAAAAGAGTTCTTGGGAGTGTGAATGCATCTTAGAACTGCGATCTTGTGAAATTTTGGAGATAAAAAAAAAATACATTTGGCATTGCAATATCCTATGTCACTATGATATCCTATGATACACGTTTAGCCTATTTTGAGGTCCACTGGATGTGTATTTTATGTGTACTTGTGTATTATAAAGCAAATAAAGATTTTTGTAAAAAAAAATTATATTGTAATGACTAATGAAATGACACATACACATACAATATGTTATTTATTATTTATATACTGGAAATACATCCATTATCTCCCATTTCCTGTGTGGCATGGCAATCTGGTGTGATATAAAAATAATATTGCAAATTGCATGCCACTATTTAAGAATTTGTCATTGTGAATAAATATTGAAATGGAATGGGTGATAGCAAAAACATGAAAAATGAAGAGAGAAGATAAAAAACGGTTTAAAAAAACAAATAAAATCTAACAAAATATGGCATGTGACCTAAGTTACAAAATCACATGATTAATTCATTAATAAAATTAGGTTGGCAATAAGTCACATGCTTTTTACACTAATCTTATCAAATATTGATTAATTATATCATTTTATTTTGATAACACAGGATTACTACAGATAGCTTGGAAAATCAATCAAATCCCAATGATAAAATTACGGACCAGCTTACAAAGCACTGGCGTAACATCGGTTTTATAACAAATAATGGTACAGGAATAGAATTGCATAATTTAAACATTAATAAGTAATCAAGAAATGTTATCTTTTTCTAATGTTTTCTTAGCTTCACTAGGTACTGAAGTAATTTTGTTGAAATTAGTATGAAGTTTGGTTAAAACGTAAGGCATCCCTCCTAAGTTCCATATATTCATTCATATTCATATTCATATATTCATTTCCACACTCCACAGGGATTACCAATAAATACTACAGATGATCATTAGAAAAGCAGAGGTAATATACTTCACTAATGAGTCTTTAAATATGCAACAAAATCTTATGGCCTCAAAATCAATTGTACCCTGTTAAACAAGCAAAATAATAAGATCTTATTTTTAACAGTACTCAATAACTTTAACTGGCTCATGTAAGGTTCTTTAAACAACAAAAAGAAACAACAGAAGCTATGATAATTTGTCCTTATACATATTAAAATAAAAGTCACACAAATGGCATACTCTTTTCAAGGTATGTCATCACCATATCCATTACCGAAATCTATTTAAGGGAGGAGATAATTGAAGAATCTCTACATGGTACCGGTGATAACTCATTCCGTTTATGTTCAGACAAAAGGTAGGTATGGTTTGTGCGGTTGGTATAATATATGAACTGATTTACAAATATCCCACTATTGGATGTTTGTTATTTTAACACAACTGCCCAAAAAAGGGCATGTATTAATTATGTATTTCTCTATATAAGTATTTATATCGTTTTCTAGTACCCATAGTACAAGCCTAGAGCTTAGTTTGGGACTAGGTTGATTGGTTTGACATTGTCCCCTAATATTTATATTTATTTATTTATGATCCAATTCAGTGCCAACAACCAGATAGTCAGGTCCACTGTTTGTAGCAGATTTTATTATTATTTATTTATTTATTTTAGGAAGACTTACAGACTAATACAGGAAAGTAAGAATTAACATTTTTTTTTTTTTTTTTTTTCACTACATAGTGGAAAGTTGCTGCTACAGGCTATAGCGTAGCACACTTAGCATTGCTGGCACTGAATGTGTTCAATAACTGTACATAACCACACTGAACTCCTTGCTTGTCAGTGATTTTAGTCATCTCAAGTATTTACTATGAAAACTTGCAGTGTGGAAATTGTTCCTGAACCAACTGAGGGGCAAAACCGGTAGAATGAATCATTTTGATCCCAGATAATTATAAAATGGATATGTTTATGCCAATCAGTGTAGGTATGTTGTTTGTATGTTAATCACCAAACCCAAGAGAAAATTAATACAACAAAGAACTTTTTTTTTAAATAAATAAATGTATAGGGACAATCTTACACAAATTGACCTAGTCACAAACAAAGCTCTAAGATTATACTTTGAGTACTAGACAAAGAAAAACATACATATAGGGAAATGCATACCTATATCTCACACTCATACTACTCATCCAAATATTTGTGCATACTGGAAAAGAAACCCTGTTCTTCTAGCTTTGTAGGCAGGGTCACTACAAACTGGGCTAAACGCGTCGTCTAAATAGAGATCTAACTTTAATGGAATTGCAAAAACGTGATAGTATGCAAAAACTTTCTCATTGTTCTTATATAATATAACCATGCACTAAAAAAATAACTAGGGATATCCCAGGTAGAAGTCCATAGCATGAGAAATACGAAAAGCCGAATACATTATCAGATACGATGGACATATCTATGCCTAGTAAGTGTGAAACTCGTGAAAGTGGGTCAAAGATTAGTAAGGCTTTGTGTTTTTTAAACGTATTATAAAGGGGGCGTAGGCAATCAATGACAAATCCATAATACTCACGTCGCGGAATTGCACCAGGCCCAACTCCCCCAATTCGGACACGCAAGCATAGGCAGCTTCACTTTGTAGGAAGAGCTGACATAATGTCATCTCTTCGCTCCTAAACAACGACCCCATCTTGCACGGTTGTCACCACACACGAAAACTAAACTAATTAACTACACGAAGGGCTCCGTCGCATCAGTCCGCGACTGACTTCTGCGGCGACGAAATTAACGTGAGCAAAAATCAATCGATATGATTCCAGCACGCACGTCATCCATGCGCTATGCGACAGCTGTTTTGGAATGCCAGCGCAAATGTTTGTTTTCCGTAATTTCCGTTGTGCTCAGAGTGTTTACTAGTCACCTTCGCAGTTGTATCGTATTCTTATCATAATAAATCCTATCCAAAACAGGTAAATAATTATGTATTTGCAAACATCTTGACTTGAATGCGATTATAATTGAATTTTAAATGTTATTCATTGCAATAATAAAAGAAAAAAAAGTAACGTAAATAAACGCATAGTGATTTGAATATTTGAACAATGTCTCGATTTTTTTTTCACATTTCATTCATCGACATCATTTTAAAAACCACTTGTGATGAAACCCATTTTTGCTAAAGTTACGGGGAAAGATATTAACCTGGTAACATTATATTTGCCACCTCATTCTTTATTATGCTGTCTCACTCGCACATTTAAATTTGGTAGCGTTTAGAAAGTATGTTGTCTACAAAAATTATTACTAATTAACTATTTAATTTGCTTAAATATATATTATATTTAAATAAGTATATTCTCAGAAAACTTTTTGGTTTTTGCTATCAACCTCATTTTATTTATATTATCCATGTTTTAGGTGGGATACTTTAAAAATGTAGCTATATTTGTAAAAACTTTTATATCTAAGCGTACGGAATTAGGAAGCACATTAACGTCAATTACAATAGTTTTTTGTCTCTTTCTTACTATATAGATACGTATATAGCTTGCTTCTCTTTCAAGAAACTTTCTGAAACTATTTTACTTGGTGGCATTACATGAGTGGGAGTATGAAATTGAGGTTATAGCGAATTGAATCAAAAATAATTTATTAAATATAGCCCCTGTAAATTTCTGCTCAATGAAAATCCTCTCAAAATGGTCAGTATAAATGATTAATTGCATCGCGTAACTTAGCTCTGACGATATAACAATGTTTTACGTATATTTTTAGGCCCTCCTCGGCGCTCAACTGGTTATAACTCTGATCATGGTATCAGTGATCCAGAAACTTGGTAACTACTCATTCGCAAGATGGTTACTGTGTTCCCGAGGGTTATATCGATACTTGTACCCTGACAATAATGAATTGAAGGCTTTAGCTGGAGTGCCCAAAGATAAGCCAAAGAATAAGAAAGGGGGAAAACATGACACCAATGGTAAAGTTGAGACGTTCCATGTCCCTCGCAGCTTGGACATACAGCTTGAGACAGTCCCGGTATCTCCTCTTGACGTGATACATTTGAGGTATTATACAGAGTACCAATGGATAGTGGACTTCTCACTTTACACTAGTTTAGTGTATATATTATCAGAGGTGAGCATATTACTTTTTAAATCATAACAGCATTTAGTAGCAGCTAGGTAGGTACTTGTGTAAATTTTGTTGATTATGTCTACCTTTTCTTTGCCGGGTTAAAAATGATACAGGTCTATCCCTAAAATAATCCTTCAATGTTAGGCATGAGAGAGATTAAGTATAAGAACGGGCTCCAAATATATCTATGTTATAACTTGTTGTGTTTTTCAGATATATTCTTCATTTTTTCCGCTAAAAGATGAGTTCAACTTAAGTATGGTATGGTGCTTCTTGGTGGTTTTGTTCTCATTGTATCCTTTTGAATATGCAATAATTAACATACCTTGGTATGTGCTAGAGTGAAGTGGTATGCAGGGCTCGGAAACCGGATTTAAAGTAGTTTCGGTCATTGATCCAAAACTGAATCAATTTTCTATTACTACTATATACGTGTGGTTGCCGGGTTAGTATAGTGCCACTCCATGTCTTCCCGTGGATGTCGTAAGAGACGGCTAAGGGAATAAAGGCGTATAGTACTGTTAGGCGATGGGCTTGCAACCTGTCACTAATACACTGGTAAACATCTTAGCCTAAGTGTGCAAAATGTGGTTACAGAATTATCAAAAAGTTTTTAGAGTTTTTGGTAATTCTGTAGCTCTGCCTACCCCACTCTGGGAATAAAGGCGTGAGTTTATGTATGTATGTATGTATGTACTATATATTAACCGTTTTCTTGAAACCCGTTCTGAGCCCTGGTTGAATGGGTTCATTTTCTCTGCAATTTATAGGCATTGCACTATATACACACACTTATGTTATCCTAAATAATCCTTGACTCCGCACCAGTAACATCTTGATCAGCCTCACCAAGCAATACTTCACGAGTGAAGAGTCCATTGGAGAACGATCCACATGCATCGTAGCCTTCTGCGTGTTCCTCCTCATTGCCATGATGGTGCTCATTGTTGATGAGACAAACCTGGAGGTTGGAGTGGATCCAGCTTATGACAGCTTTTATGAGAATGCTTCCAAATTTCTGGAGAATCAGGGATTGTCTTCAGGGTAAGTTGACTTTTGGTATTACTTTTGTTACTTTTTAGAATGATTTGTAAATTATAGGGAAAGAGTGTTGAAAATGTGGGATGTAGTGTGATAAAGGAAGAGGAGTCATCATGAGGTGACTGAAGTCACGTCCACCTCAAGACACTTGAGAACCTTTCGCTGGTCCAATCTAGTTCCTAATGTTTTTCAAATAAACATGACATTATTAATATAGATGGTTCATTTTGTTGCCTTTGTTACTGGTCATGACATCATGATCATAACCAAATACCACTAGGTCCCTACCCTACTATACTATGTCCCTATTTTTGGTGGAGAAATAGGAGGTGAAGGAAAGAACTGCCCATGGCAAAATTAGTATTAGTTATCTTTTTTATATTAGTTTTTTCTTAGGATAAACAGTTTTTATAGTATAATTTTCTAGGTTATAATTGTAAAATTATTTATTTATTTTCTAGAGGTCCAGCATCAAAGTTGATATTGAAGTTCTTCATGGCTGTTTGGGCTGCTATTATTGGTACACTGTTCACTTTCCCTGGACTCAGGGTCGCGAGAATGCACTGGGATTCACTTAGGTAAACAAAAGGATTGATTTACATCACACTTTTGAAGTATATTGCTGGCTGCAAAATATAGTATTCGTACACAACTGGAATATAGATCAATACAGCAAATTACAATTGGTAGTTTTCAAGACTAAGTATATTTAATGCGTTTTCAACAAATAATTATGTGAAAATGGGAATGTTTAAATTAACTTTCTCCTACGATTTCTTATGCATTTTATTTAATTATATTACAACCCTAAAAAAGCAAAAAAAATGTCCTAAAATAAAGTCTAGGCTTATACGGGTCCTAAAAAATGTTATAAATACTTTACTTATACCAAAGAAATAAGTAGGTACGTAGAAAACATCCAAAACGGAGAATCAAATCCTACGAATCTTGGACCACTAGCTTCGTATGCAAGGCTACTACCAACTAGACCAAACGCGTCATTCTAATGAATGTTAATTTGTTCCTATTTCCAGATACTACGGTGACAGCAAAGCCAAGGGCTTCCTACTGAACGCCAACTTCGCGATGCCGTTTGTCCTGGCGCTGCTCTGGATCCGGCCAGTCACCAGGCACTACCTCACTGTAAGGGTGTTCAGCGGGATGGAGAAACCCATGTGAGTAGACATCCAGGGCAGTGCCATAACTATACGATGGCAGAGTGGGCAAAGTGCCACAGCCCCCCTGCCTGCGGGACCTAACATTTATTACTTCCTTTTATCATTATCCGATAAGTTAGCCACTTGCCTCAAGTGTAGGGTTTGCAAGATCCGTTGAATTTTCCGGATCCGGATAATTCGGATCTGGGGACTTGACGGATCCGGATATCCGGATATTTCGGATAATAACGGATCCTGGTTTTAAATGAAATATACTTTGATTTATAATAAGATTTATTAAAATTTAGATGCACGCACGACGCACGTAGATTTTGAACATAAAATCACAAGGCTATTTGCAAAAATAGATGCCTACTAATTATTAAAATGTTGATTAATCATTTAATTAACAATATTCTTAGGGACAAATAATTATCGTGTTGTTGTGACACTTTAAAATATCTATAAAATCAACATATAATGAGTAATATAATAATCATTCGAGGTTAAAAAATTATATATTATATATGGATTATAGTAAGATGCTTGTGTAGGAGTGACGTCGAACCCGAAATCTTTAATATTTTTTGGCATGTTTTACATTTTGCTTCAGCTCCATCAGAACTCCGTAAAAAATGATGTCAAACAGAGTTTCTATCTCGAGCAGATCGTTTATATTCCTCAAATTTAATATGTTTATCCATTGTTGATGTTCCTCATTCAGGAATCTGGCAAAGAAAAGAGTTAGTTAATTAAATAATTTCTATTTTAACTAGAAAGTATTATTTTATTTATAAATATCTATTAGTTTTTATTTTATCAATAATAGCGACCCGCCCTCGCTTCGCTTCGGTTTATGTGAGTTTTCTGTAACACCCGTACATAAACCAGAATCTATTATACATATAAACCTTCCTCTTGAATCACTCTATCTATTAAAAAAAACCCGCATCAAAATCCGTTGCGTTGTTTTAAAGATCTAAGCATACATAGGGACAGACAGCGAGAAGCGACTTTGTTTTATACTATGTAGTGATACTCAACTACCGTTATATTTAGAATAAAGTTATAAATAAATATCAAGTATGACTTGACTTGTAAGAGTTGTATTTTGTAATTAAAAATACTACTTCTCACTCTCTCAACTCACTTTACGACGACGTCAATTTAATATAACGTATATTTAACTCTTCTCTACTTTAGGGATTCAAATAAGTACTTCAAATAGTAAAGAGGTTGAATAAGTTCATTGATAAATATATTTAAAATTAACTTACCTGGCACAGTTATCCTGAGCTAGTCACTGTTGAGTTGAGTTGTGATTGAGATACCAGGTTACCACAAACACAGAAAACACAATTACAATTAAATTACACGAGCGTCGGGGGTGGAGTACTTAACAGGCAGGCGACACAAAAGCAACTAAATAATTGTTTTAAAATTTCATCTTGTTGAAATATAAATTGTTAAATACTAAGACTTAAGACAAAAGCTGCTTACCTGCGGGCTGCGAGTTAACCCACCCCTACCTACGGTACATACATACATACATAAACTCACGCCTTTATTCCCAGAGTGGGGTAGGCAGAGCTACAGAATTTCCAACAACAATAAAAACTTTATGATAATTCTGTAACCACATTTTGCACACTTAGGCGAGGATGTTAACAGTGTATTAGTGACAGCTAAAACAATAGGATTAAGGGCAACAACAGTTGTAAACAACCGTGTCAGGCGGTCCTTTAATCGGTCTAGCTAGCTAGATATCTTCTGTTAAATGTGCCGCTCGCTACTGAGTGCCGCGACTGCCGCGAGAAAACGATCTAAATTATGGAGATTTGTAATGACTAAAACAATGTACGACATGAATTTAGTTGATGGGTGTTATTGTAAATCACACACATACACATAAATATGCATTTAAATAAGAACACTATAGATAGACTGGTATTACATTAGTCACGACTTCATGGTTTATTTTAATTTTATTACAAATTTCAAAGTCGTCTCATAATATCCGTAGGATCCGAAATATCCGGATCCAAGGGGTCGTCGGATCCGGATCCAATTTTCGACGGATATCCGGATAATTCGGGTATCCGGGTATCCGGATTGCAAACCCTACTCAAGTGGTATAATTACACCTCTGATCAAAGGAGATCAAGTAGTTAAGTGTTACCGAAATTCTGCTGGTGATCAATAATTTATTCCTTGATGAGTAACAAAGTACTGCTTTAATATTATGTATGGTAAACTTTGATTAACTTTTACCGTTTGTGTTCATTGTAATGTCAATAAAATGTAAATTGAGGCGCTATCCAATTACCAATTTCGGTTGATTTTTACCACCCTACAGACTGATAAACCAAACAGACTACGGTATCACTGCTACTTTCTTTTGTAGAACTACATCTTGACGTTTCACAATTGCTCACTTAAATTATAGGATTCCATTGTTCACAAGTCTCTTCAGTTTACAAAGTCCAAGTCGAGTCATCGTTCTTATCGCCAGGAATCTAACTTCCTTAATCATCATCATACTGGTCACTGCTGAACATAGACTTCCTCAATGACTTAAGAATCTTCAGACAACCGAACCCTGTACATTCGCAGCATGTCTTCCCACGCGTACGACTCGCTCCGGCTGGCCCTGGTGGTGGGCACCATCGCGCTGCGCCTGGCGCTGATGCCGCGCCAGCTGCAGTCCTACCTCGACATGGCCCAGCGCCGGCTCGACGTGCAGAGGAAGGAGGCCGGCCGGATCACTAACATTGACCTGCAGAAGAAGGTGGGTCCTCCATAGATAACCATCTAGATCTTATCATAGAATATAACTCTTTTACTACATAGGTACAGTCAGCCAATTTGATTTCTAGGCCACTTTGGACTATGTTAAAGTGACGTTGTCAACCAAAACGTAAGAGACTCCCTATGATTTGATTTACAACGTCACGTTGACAAAGTCCATAGTGGCCTAGGAATCAAATTGGTTGACTCTACTTGAAGATAAAGCAGCTTCAGCTATTATGTGCAGAGGAAGGAGGCTGGTCGGATGACAAACATTGATCTTATCATAGAATATAATATAATTTGTCCTATACGAGGGCTGCCTTTTAAGTTCTGTCGTTTGCAAGCCTTCCGTGATTGCATAAAAAAGAACTAGTGTCATCTTAAAATATTTGAAATTAGAATTCGAAAACAAAAGAATGACTCGAAATCGGCCCAACCGTTTTAGTACAGCGCTCGTTCAAAGTTGACAAGTCAGTTGTGAAAATGGAAATTTCGAAGGAAAATTTACGTGCGATATTTTTTTACAACTTCAAAAGGGGCTTAACGCGACTTCAGTGCTTCGAAGAGTTGACTACGGTTTTCAATGATAAAGCACCATGCCTCCGGACTGTGGAACGCTGGTATTTAGAATTTCAACGTTGTTGCTCTAGTCTTGGTGATAGACATCGTGAAGGTCGACCAAAAACAGCCGTAACCCAGGAGAACATTGATGCTGTACGGCAACTGATCGTCGAAGATCGCCATGCGACATACCGTGAGATAGAAGCTTCCTTAAGTATTTCAGGGACCAGTGTTCACAGTATTTTGCATGATCACTTAGGCGTAAAAAAGTTGATCTCTCGCTGGATACCACATTTACTCAGTGAAGACCAAAAAACGGCTCGCGTTCGATGGTGTCGCAAAACTCTGCGGCAATTCAACCGAGGAAACTCGAAACATGTTTACGACATTATCAGTGGTGACGAATCTTGGATATATGCCTACGAACCCGATTCTAAACAGCAGTCGACTGTTTGGGTGTTCCAAGATGAGCCAAAACCGACCAAAGTAATACGCTCACGGAGCATTTCGAAAAAAATAGTCGCCACGTTTGTGGCGAAAAGTGGCCACGTGGCCAACATCGTGCTCGAGGATCGTAAAACGGTTAATGCTGACTGGTATACCACTGTCTGTTTACCAGAAGTCATCGGCGAGTTTCGAAAAAATAACCCAAGACGTCGTATAAGACTGCATCACGATAATGCGAGCTCGCACACCGCCCGGCAAACAATTGCGTTTTTAAAAGAGCAAAACGTCGAAATTCTGGAACACCCGCCGCACAGTCCACACTTAAGCCCTAACGATTTTTTTACTTTTCCAAAAATCAAGCAACGACTTCGTGGTCAACGGTACCAGACGCCTGAAGAAGCCGTTGAGGCATACAAAACGGCCATTTTGGAGACCCCGACTTCGGACTGGAATAAGTGTTTCGAAAACTGGTTCGATCGAATGAAAAAGTGTATTACATATCACGGTGATTACTTTGAAAAACAATAAATACCATTTAACACTTAAATTGTCTTTAGTTTTTCCAAACGACACAACTTAAAAGGCAGCCCTCGTATACTGGAAGATAAAGCATCCTCAGCTTTACGTGCAGACGAAGGAGCTGGCCGGATCACTAACATTGATCTGCAGAAGAAGGTAGAAATTCTGGGAGTTCAGGGGTTTTAGAGCAGAACCTCTTCAGATTTTATGTTCTAAAATACTATGGTAGATAGTGTAGTTGGAGGGAACATGCAGAAGGAAACTAGCGTAAGTCTTGTAAAAATATTTCAGCATATAGTTTATTTTGAGGAGACCGCTTGAATCACCAACAGATGTATATTTTATTTTATTATTTAATGACTATTTTGTGCTTATGTTTTGTTGTTACCAGGAAATCCTGAACATATATTAGGTAAGATTAGGATAGACGTGACTAATTTAGTTTTAACTCCCCTAGTGGGAAATGTCTTTTGATGAAAAGAAAATACTACAAATTAATAAATTGAGAGACTATAAAATTTGTGTCGTTGTAACAAGTGTAAACTTTATTCTAAAATAATATAATTGTGACATCAACAATAAAAAAACGGGTTCTTATTGCGGTTTAGATTTAATTATTCCTGGTATTACAATTTTAAAGATTCCACATTTAATAACCTACCTACCTCTGTTCCAGGTCGCCTCAGTATTCTACTACCTCTGCGTGGTTGCTCTCCAGTACCTCTGCCCGATCATCATGTGCCTGTACTTTGCGCTGATGTACAAGACCCTGGGAGGCTACTCCTGGGCTGACCTGGTGTACGAGCGAGAGGAGATATGCTTGCCGCGGGAGCAGGTGGCGCCCAGGGACGCGGCGGATGAGGTGGAACAGTTCCAGATGGCTTGGGAGAACCTGAAGATGGTGAGATACTCCATAAAGCCAAGCTATTTTTTTTCAGAGACGTGTCCTTTTTGTTTGTTAAGTACGTTTCTTTTACGTTCTTTTTCTGGCCACATCTGGGCAGAAGCCTCGCCTAGCCTCTGCGTGAGTCCTTATTTGATGCCTTTTCCAATCACAAGTCATTCCGCCATCTCCGTCTAGGCCTGCCTTAATGTCGTCGTCTAGTTGCTACAAGAGCTCACCATGCGGCAGACGTTGCTTGCAATGTTCCATTTGAGCCATGCTGTTTAAAATTAGTAATTTCAATGGCTTTAAAACGTTAATTATTGATGATATTCAGTGTGTTGAGTCACTATTTCAGAACCCTTATGTCCTGTTCAAACCGCTGTGACTTTGAATTAATCTTCCACATTTGCCATGTTTAAATATTAAATGGACATTCTTATTTATTAATAAACGCGGAGTAGCTAACTCATGCTTTGTCCTTTTGTATCGTTTTCAAATGTCACAATAACAGATAGGAGAAAAGGATGGCATAGCTACTCCATGATTATTCCACGTTTAAAAAAATAAGGGGTCTATTTCGTTTAGCCAAAATGTATTTGGTCAAATGTATCATTTCCCAAAATGCTGTTTCCCGTCGCCGTTGAGTTATTTTTTATGTAGTCACAAGTATAACCTATCCTAATAGACGTAGGAAGCGGGTTCGAAGTCCCGGATATAAGATAAAAATTATACATAATGATTTTTGGGAAATTATACATTTGACCAAATATATTTTGGCCAAACGGCAGGCCCCCGAAAATAAGGCATGATAATAGGATGGGCATGAGAGCTTAATACCTTGTTTGCCTCCCAGGTATTCTCAGAAGAAGTGTACCGCGGTGTGTTCGGCTTCGCAACCTGGTGGTGCCTGTTCGCCTGGTTCATCACCACCTCGCTCGGCATGGGGTACCAGACCTACTTCAGGATATCGTGATACTCACCGGCGCTCCGGTCACACGCTAGAGTAAGCTGCACTGCCTATGGAACAACGTTGATAATGGTTTCCCTGTAAATTTACTATAGGGTTGTTGACTGTTTTGAAATGGTTAATCAGAAAAGATCTGTTCTATCTTGCAATATTCAATTGGATTAATATTTCGTTCTTGTTTGAAGTTATTTCTACGGGACTATCATGCAATTGACAACTGGTTTAAAAAAAAAGGTATTCTGATTAAAATCAAAAGTCTAACCTAACGTAACTTATTTAATAAGCCCACGTAACCTTTGTAATATGTAATGGTGTAAGCACAAACACGTATTTGCGAAATGAAAGATTGTAAAATGATATAGTTTGTCAAATGATGATTTGGTCAAAAGGCAGGATAGCATCTCGACAGCTTACTATTTTTTTCCCTTTTTTTATTATTATATACTGTGAACTGGAATATTATCTTATCAGTGCTTGCTACGCCCGCTTTGTTGTGGTTTTGTACTAGTGGTCGGAAGTCGGAATGACGTCATTTTAATTTAACCGCATTTTGTTTTTTTAAGTCTAGCACTACCGTGACGGAAAAAGACCATGTGGCGTTTAGGCTCTTTAGCCATCAGCAGTTTTTTTTCCTCTAACAAACATCTATTTGTGTGTTTTTTCAGAACACCTTTTACAATATTTTTTGCTGTCAATTGTTTGTGACTGAAACGAAAAAAATATCGCGTTACTGTCCAAGATAGTGGGCAAAATAAAATTGAAAATAACTAAACTGTACCTACTCTGTAATGAATAAAAAAAACTACATAATTAGTTTGTCAGCCAAAGCAGAACATTTTACTGAGTATTTAATTAATTAACGTCTTATGGTTTGTCTTTAGTTATTATTTGTTACTAGTTTCTGCACGCGACTTCGTCCGCGTAGATTCCGATTATCGTTATTCCCTCGGGAACGCTTAAATTTTCCGGGATAAAAAGTAGCCTATGTGTTAATACAGTGTATAAGCTAAGTATCTTCATTCTAAATTTCGTCTCAATCCGTTCAGCCATTGCAGCGTGAGGGAGTAACAAACACACACACACACACAAACTTTTGCATTTATAATATTAATTATCCAATTCTACTATTGAAATAATATTGGTATGACGTTGTTATTTTTTAACCGACTTCAAAAAAGGAGGTTCTCTATAAAATTCGAATGTATGTTTTATTTATTTTCATACAGTCGACTACCCTATTTCATGTACACCAATAATTGGGTGCCATGGTTGACAGTTCTATAGAAAAGGCTCAACGTGTCAACTGTTCTATTAAACTAAGTGAGTGAAACGTGTTGTGATTGGTTGTTTTATAAATATATTGTTTGTTCTTGACCTTTCAACCAATCGGGATACATTTCAGCCAGTAGAAACACATCAAACTTTGGCAGGATTACAAAACTGTATGCTTATGCCGTAGAATCTCTAGTCATAGTGTAATGTTTGTAGATAGTTTCATTATACTTTGTAATTCTAAGTACAATTTGTGAATGTGTTGAGTTTGAAGGTATAAAATCACCTACAAATTTATGCCAAAACTTACTAAAAATAACATTTAATTAAGAAAAAGTCATTTATAATTGGTTTGCTGGTGTACGAAATCATAAAGTATGCCATAACTTTTGTAGAATATAGAATACGTGATGGAAGTTTTGACGAGGTAAAACATGTACGTAAAGATCTTTAAATGTTAAAGCCATTATAGAACCCTGTCGCAGAAACTCCACGATCAAATTTTGATATGATTTTGTTCCTCTTGTTATGACAAGGGTTTAAGGAGGCTCAATGTTTAATATTCCATGAACTTACAGATGGATTGTATAAAAGACCCGTTTGTGCGTTACTATATGATTCATAAAAATAATTCAAATGATCAATAAACATAATTCATTAAATCCCTGTCATTCTGAAAGGTTAGATTTGATAGTTGTCAAGATGTACAAGAAATGTGTTTGCAGTTATATTTCCTATACTTAGTATCAAAAAGGGCCTTGTTTTTGAATGGCGGGGGAATATTATTTTTTTCCAAAATTTTGTTTTTTTTTGGAATGTTTGTGATTTAATTTGGTGAAGGTATAATTTACTCAATTTAGCACGCCATAGGCGTAAATCTATTTCATACAATCGGTCTCGCATCCAACTTGTATGATTTCCACTGCTTTTTCCGTTGTATGTTTGACAGACAATAAAAACTAGACCCTGCTTTATGGTTATGGCAGCAGGATTTTCCACAATTATTGTAAACGGTACCAAGATTCCTGAATTTTTGATTTGACCATGTAAAATGTATATTTAGTCTTTGCCTAAAAGTGAGAGAGTTGGTTAGGTAAAAATTCAATGTTACTTGAACCATTTTAGTATTATGTGGTTATTTATTACACCACCAATTTATACGAACCTAATTGGGATCATAAATTCGATCCTATCTGCGATAACATCTTCCTAAACTCTTATAAAATATCCTAACATTTTAATGTGCAATAAATAATTACGTGTAAACCTAAATTGATCATGTTTTGCACATTGCCATAGGCTCTTCTATTCTACTCTGTAAAACCATATTGCTTTTGACACGTTATCGTAATGTACTCGATCGCCATTACTGTCTAGTAACTAAGAGCTATCGTAACGTTGTAGCTACGATACATACACACAAACTCACGCCTTCATTCCCAGAGTGGGGTAGGCAAAGCTACAGAATTACCAACAACTCTTACACCCGTATTCACAAACGTCACTATGAGGTCTCACAGTGCTCACGAACGCACAGGGTGGTTCAAATCGTGTCATAAACAAAAGGTCAGTCAAACAGGACCAATCACAAAGCTGTATTGAACGCAGTGCCAGTGCGTTTACTCAGTGAAGGATCCCTTAAGTATTGTTTGTGAATACGGGTGTTAAACTTGTTCATAATTATGTAACCACATTTCGCCAATTAGGCCAAGATGTTTACCAGTGTATTAGTGACAGCCCATCGCCTAACAGTACCACAAACCTTTGTTTCTAACACGGCTACCACACGGGACTTTAGTATCATAGCTATGATGACTTAACAAAGCAATAGTTTTACCAGAATAGAGCTCTAGAACGTTTCTCATCCTTGTAAAATGTCTTCATGAGCGATATTTGTACCATGTCGCTTTTATCTCAAGATCAATATCATACTCATCTATGACGTTGAATTAATACAATGTCACCTTTTATACCTATTTGATTGCACAATAACGTTCTAAAGTTACGCGGTTGCGGTCAACTGCCTTCCATGTAACCTATCATGACGCATCAGATCTATATAGCTATAAGAATTTGTATTTATTTATTTATACTGGACTGTTTTGAATAAATAATTGAGTTTTTACTTTGTTTTATTCGCAATTTCCATTGAACCCTTAATTTGGCAAAAACAAAAAAAAATAAGGATTCGGAATTCAAACCCATTATGATTTTGAATCAGCAATTATGGTAGGTAAGTTCACTGATATACATGGCCAAATTAAGGGTTGTACGACTTGTACGTGTATTTTAAATTTTCAAGCATCAATGATTAAACGGGGACGAGTAGAAATATAGAAGTTTGTCACTATCAGTGTGTTTATTTGTAGAGCTAAATGTTAAGAAAGTGGAAAACTGTGTTGAAAAATCATTGAACTTTGTCCTATATCGAAGGTGCCATCTTCCGGCTATGACCTGAATTAGAACCTTTGTGACGCGCTTCTGGCGTTTTAGACGTTGTATCGTGTGTTGCCATTATTGATTTACTTTTACCCTGAAGCTAGACAACAAATCGCACCTTCAGTACAACAAGGGCACAATGTACTATATGATTATAGGGGCAATTGTGCCCTTGTCCTACCGAAGGTACGAAATATTGAAATTCGCTAGAAATAAAACTTAGTGGTTGAATTGTTTTTTAATTTAATTCAGTTTAACTTTTGTTTTCCTGTTTGAGCTGAAAAATTAAATCAAGTTTGCATTAATCAATTTAACCCATAATGCCATGCATGCAACTGCAATGAATATCAAATTGTCATAAATCATTCATTCGTCATTAGTCTTTACCAAAATATAATCAGAAGGAAGTCAGATATGCCCCAAATTTTACTATTTGTACTATATTAATACCAACTTGACGCTTGACGCTTGTATGTTTTACCGTTTTTACAATACAACAAAAATACAAATACGTCGCAAAGAGACGTGTATTTTATGGGGACCGCCTTTTATTATTACATTATCTTTTTTATTCCTTAGAAAATCTACAGTAAATAACAATTATTTTGAAAAATAAATTACCTCCATCTATTACGGTTCAAAAGATTAAGCTCTAAACGAAATATAGGTATAATGTATCTATGAAAAATAAGGGTAACAAATGGGAACCTACTATGTCTGTGTCGCCTATTGTACTTTTTTTTACACGAAAGCTATTGAGTACCTTTGTGCAAAAGGGAGCAGATGTTGCTATTGTTACTCATAACGGTTTTACATTCTTATCCATCCATAATTAAAAACACTCTTCTGCACTTTCGCTTAATATTTGATAGACATAAAATTTACTAGTTAATGCCTTGACTCATTTCACTTGTCAAACTAGTAAATAGATAACTTTAAGATCAGGATTTTGTAGTAATTATTGTGTGAAACTTATTTAGATTAAATAGTAAATTTTTCAGTGTCCAGCAGACCTTTATAACGTTATGAATAATATCGTTATGATAACGTTATATTTCGTTAGTGCTCAAAATTCCGTTTAAATATATCGATATTTTTTCATAACGTTATGCTACACCACCGTAATGAAATCCTAATAACGTTATACTTAATAACGTTATAATAACGTTATGAAACTTATAAACTACGCGCTGTTGCCGCTCCTCAGGTAGGCATTTTGCGTGACTGGCCGACTGGCGCGTGCACCGGCGCTGGATTCATGCATTGCGCGACGTTGCCAGATATAACCATTTTCTTGTCGTCTTGTCTGCAGACCTTTAATAACCGTTATTTTCGTATAACGTTATGGTTCATAACGTTATTTTACTCGAATAACGTTATACTATAACGTTATTTGACGTCATACTTGTAGCGGTATTCATTATAACGTTATCAAACAAAACGCTATACTTATAACGATACTTCGGTTAGCGCTATAATAACGTTATAGACCATCTCTTTCTTACACTCAATTTCACTCACTCCCGCGCTTCGTGCGGCTGCGGCTTATGGCGCATGACATTGTTTTGCCTTGCCGTTGCCGTTGCCTGCTTTGTACCGATGTTTTAACTGTACTGGGTAGTGATTCTCTGAACAACGACGGTCGGACGGACGGACGAGTGAATGTCCAAGCGGCGAGTTTAAGTAGTCCCGTCAGTGCGAACATAACATATTTTAGCGCGTGCATTTTCATTTAGCAGCATGGTTTTTAAATTAAGCTGCCTTATACGTTCGATCCATCGGCAGAAAACATGCAGCTAAATTGAAAATGCACGCGCTAAAATATGTTTTGTTCGCACTGACGGGACTACTTAAACTCGCCGCTTGGACATTCACTCGTTCGTCCGACCGTCCGTTGTTTTTAACCCCCGACGCAAAAAAGAGGGGTGTTATAAGTTTGACGTGTAAGTGTAAGTGTGAGTGTGAGTGTGAGTGTGAGTGTGAGTGTGAGTGAGTGTGAGTGTGAGTGTGAGTGTGAGTGTGAGTGTGTGTGAGTGTGAGTGAGTGTGAGTGTGAGTGTGTGTGTGTGTGTGTGTGTGTGTGTGTGTGTGTGTGTGTGTGTGTGTGTGTGTGTGTGTGTGTGTGTGTGTGAGAGAGAGAGAGAGAGTGTGTGTGTGTGTGTGTGTGTGTGTGTGTGTGTGTGTGTGTGAGAGTGTGTGTCTGTGGCACTGTAGTTCTTAAACGGATAAACCGATTTGGAGGCGGTTTTTTTTTATATGAAAGCAGGTTTCTTGTCGGTGGTTCTTAGATATGTTTTATCAAAATTGGTTCAGTCCTTTTTGAGATTTTGCTTTAAACCACCGCAAGAAAACTTGCTTTCAAATAAAAAGAACCGCATCCAAATCGGTTCATCCGTTTGGAAGCTATGATGCCCGTTATAAACTAACACCCCTATTTTTATTTATTACTTATTTGCCCCCTATTATTCATTTCATGTGTTAAGAGACACGTTGCTAGCTAAAGTCATATTGTTAATTTGAAAAAGATAAAAAACCCCCGACTCAAAATAGTTTGTAAAGGAAAACCTCTAAAAATTAAAAAATAAGGAGTCTGGCCCTATTTTAAGTTTAATTATAAGTAGGTATTAATATTTTGATTCAAGCGTCGACACGTCGGGGGACCGCTAAGTAAACTAAATAATATAAAAACCCCAACTACTTAGCCCTTATAAAATACCCAACGCGGCGACGAGGCTTGTATCCAAATATTCATACCTACTTACAGACAATTTGTTGAGAGAATAACACCCCTGGACGGTAGGCAGACAAGACGACAAGAAAATGGTTATATCTGGCAACGTCGCGCAATGCATGAATCCAGCGCCGGTGCGTGCACGCGCCAGTCGGCCAGTTACGCAAAATGCCTACCTGAGGAGCGGCAACAGCGCGTAGTTCATAAGTTTCATAACGTTATTATAACGTTATTTAAGTATAACGTTATTAGGATTTCATTACGGTGTAGCATAACGTTATGAAAAAATATCGATATATTTAAACGGAATTTTGAGCACTAACGAAATATAACGCTATGATAACGATATTATTCATAACGTTATAAAGGTCTGCTTGTCTGCCTACCGTCCAGGGGTGTTATTCTCTCAAAAAAATAGTCTGTAAGTAGGTATGAATATTTGGATACAAGCGTCATCGCCACGTTGGGTATTTTATAAGGGCTAAGTAGTTGGGGTATTTTGTATTATTTAGTTTACTTAGCGGTCCCCCGACGTGTCGACGCTTGAATCAAAATATTAATACCTACCTACTTATAATTAAACTTAAAATAGGGCCAATACTCTTTATTTTTTACTTTTTAGAGGTTTTCCTTTACAGACTATTTTGTGTCGGGGGTTTTTGATTTTAAAAAAAAAACCACGTTTTTTAAACTTTGTCAAATTAACAATATGACTTTAGCTAGCACGTCTCTTAAACACATGAAATAACAGGGGGCTAATAAGTAATAAATAAAAAAGCGGTGGTTTAAAGCAAAATCTCAAAAACCACCGACAAGAAACCTGCTGTCATATAAAAAAAAACGCATCCAAATCGGTTTATCCGTTTAAGAACTACAGTGCCAACACGCACACGCACACACTCACGCTCACACTCGCACTTACACGTCAAACTTATAACACCCCTCTTTTTTGCGTCGGGGGTTAAAAACAACGGACGATCGGACGAACGAGTGAATGTCCAAGCGGCGAGATTAAGTAGGCCCGTCAGTACGAACAAAACCTAGTTTAACGCGTGCATTTTCAATTTAGCAGCATGGTTTCTGCCGATGGATCGAACGTATCAGGCAGCTTAATTGAAAATGCACGCGTTAAAGAGTATTTTGTTCGCTCTGACGGGACAACTTAAACTCGCCGCTGCGATTTCGCTCGTTCGTCCGACCGTCCGTTGTTTTTAACCACCGAATCACTACCCAGGGGTGTTATTCTCTCAGAAACAACACGGACGGGCGGACGAACGAGCGAAATCGCAGTGGCGAGTTTAGGTAGTCCCGTCAGAGCGAACAAAACACATTTTAGCGCGTGCATTTTCAATTAAGCTGCCTTATACGTTCGATCCATCGGCAGAAACCATGCTGCTAAATTGAAAATGCACGCGGTAAAATATGTTTTGTTCGCACTGTTACTTAAACTCGCCGCTTGGACATTCACTCGTCCGTCCGTCCGACCGTCGTTGTTCAGAGAATCACTAGCCAGTACAGTTAAAACATCGGTACAAAGCAGGCAACGGCAACGGCAAGGCAAAACAATGTCATGCGCCATAAGCCGCAGCCGCACGAAGCTTGGGAGTGAGTGAAATTGAGTGTAAGAAAGAGATGGTCTATAACGTTATTGTAGCGCTAATCGAAGTATCGTTATACGTATAGCGTTTTGTCAAATAACGTTATAGTATAACGTTATTCGAGTAAAATAACGTTATGAAACATAACGTTACTCGAAAATAACGGTTATTAAAGGTCTGGTGTCCAGTAGAATAGTACTTATTTTAAAAATCTGTTCACAAAGGAAAATTCTTCATAAGAAATACTTTATATCACACAGTGAAATGACGTCCCTTTAAATGTCGCTTATGATTCCAGCCGCATTACCTACCGCTGGACCCGGTCAAGTAGAAATAGATTTTGGGGTGCTTGCCCCAGCCTAACGTCTGAATGGAAATGTAATTTGTGTAGCTGGCTTAACTCGATTACGTAAAGTCGTCGCGATACTTTTTTTAATATGAAGCTGCTCTAACAAAAGAATTAAGATATCTATTGAAATATATAAGTATTATAAACTCTAACGTAGATCCTAGTAGATTGTTTGGCTGATTGATTGTCATCGTGATTTACGTATACCTCCATTATAAATAACATTTTTTAATGAAATGTGGGAAAATTCATCGACTGGCAACACTATATTTTCCAGTCACGCCCCATACCGGAACCATCCAGAACGTTCGTATCATTCATGAGTTTGAAACAGGTCAATAGTGAAGTTCGTACACGGTAGCATGGCAAGTCGATAAATAGTGGATGTTAAGTTAACACTGTTGACGATTTTTCAAATAATTATGAGCTTTTCTAATATTTAAATTGATTTGTAACAATACCTTTTTCTCCTGATTTTTGAAAGAAAATTATTTGTTAAATATTTGTGTAGTAGTAAAACCAATGAACAATAACTATAAAATTTGGTACGGGGGGAGCTTTAAATGTAGCTTAAGTATCCTTCAGGATATTACTATCAATCCCCATAATTCTTTTAGTTAACGAGATAAAGATGATAAAGTTTAAATAAATAGTTGAACTTTAGACTTCGTTTTTGAGTAAACAAATTAACTAAACACATAAAATAAACTCAAGGTTTTCTGTGTCTTCTTATTAGTGCGTTAATCGCATGTTAAATGAGAACAAACCAAAATTCTGCCACGCGAATGGCTATGGCGTCATTATAAGTCCTGCTGCAGGAGCCGAGGAACGCGGGGCAGTGCTGGAGATGCGCCATGAACTGCTGTGAAGCACCGTAACTGGTCAGAGCCACCTTCAAAAGTCAGAGATGTAGCTTCCACCCTCATCACACGCACACGCCACCTCCGCAAGTGGTTCCTGGAGCTGAGTCTTTATAATGTAGATTATTTTTTTAACCTTCCGATGAATTAGGTCAAAAAGACCTACTGCGTACAAGTAGCTATTTCAGTTTCTATTGTCTAATAATATTATTTTTGTATCGTTTGACCTTTATCTATGAAGCGATTAATAAACTGTTGTGCTGTTTTGTACTTCTCAATTTTAAACTACACTTTAAGACCAATCAATGTTTTAAGTCATTTCACTATACAATCGCAGGATCTTCTGCAAAATAATTAAAAAAGCTCAAATGCCTTGAATTTAGCCAAGATAACATGATTCATAAGTATGGCGTCAATATTATTATGATTGTTTATAGCAAAATCCTATACATAGACAGTATCGATATATCGACACGATGGGCAACGTGCAACACTATTTAATTCACCGGCATGCGGCAAATTTTCGGTTGACTCATAGTTGACGTATAAATTTAACCAATAGGAGAGCAGCGCGTCAGAAGGGAGATCTTCCTATTGGTTCTTGGTGCAGAATATTCCAGAATATCCTAGTGACGTTCGGTGGAGTGGTGCTCGCATATATACTGTCTCGCCGCACTCGACGCCATTTTATTAATACGCGAGAAGTTCTCAACAATCGCGCACGCTTTGCTAAGCTGTTCAATATAAGAGATAAGTCAATTAGTTCAATTTACACAAAGTGAGTATTTCTTTTTGCTATTTATATGTTATTTCTACTGTTTTAATATTTTATTATTCGTGCTATTCATTATTTTTGGAATATTAGAGTTTCGTTATCCGTGTATCATCCGTGTTGCCTAGAGTTCTTGTCTTCATGAATCATTGGTGTTTTATCCTTGTAATATGCCGTTAATTTTCCTTGGACTCGTGCAACAACCGTTTAGCAATTCGTTAGTATTTGATACGTTTAATAATCGAAGATGGAGGATTTCCTTTGTCATGAGGGGGACGCCATCTGCGCTCCAACTTAGCACGTGGTGTCTTTTCCAGCGTAGAACCTTTAACGGTTCAATATTAAAAGTAAATTCATCTTTCTATCCGCGATATCTAGTTGCTAAACGTTATTCAAGGTAGTTTTTCCACGTGAAAACTTCGAGAACGTTCTCACACGGGCGATCGATTTTCGCATGGCGGCTGCGCGCGCGTGGGGCGTTTTCTATTTCCATCGTCCTCCATAGATAAACGTTTATTATGGTAGTGTGGTGACTAATTATAGTTTATTCTAATTCTCAGATGGCGGCCAAGGCACCAGCAGTAGGTATTGACTTGGGGACCACGTATTCTTGCGTGGGTGTGTTCCAACACGGGAAAGTGGAAATCATCGCAAACGACCAGGGCAACAGAACTACGCCCTCTTATGTCGCGTTCACCGACACCGAGCGTCTCATCGGAGATGCCGCCAAGAACCAGGTGGCGATGAACCCCAACAACACCATTTTCGGTAAGTTTTTTAATGGCCGTTTTAGGTTATGTGCGGCGTGTTACCGTTATCCCACACGGGGTCAGCTTGGCTCAATGTGATATTGTTACAATTTCAACCTATGATAAACGTCTATTATAGCTTTCTGAAGTTTGCTGCTTTGAATCGGTCTTAGTTATATTTGAATAGCAGGTAATATCAACTTGTTTATTTGAGAAGTTAGGAACAGTTCAGAATCAAACGAGGTCATGCACATGGTTTCCCTAAAACTAAGTTAGAACTCTCAAAGGCTACTTGAAATATGAATAAACACGTGGGTTTCACGCATATGCTACAACGAGTTTTATCTGCCTATTAAAAAACTTTATCATGAGTACTATCATGATAACATTGATAACTTAGTAGGTACTTACTTTATGAACCGCGAACCGCGGCTACACAATTTGCATATGATAATACTATCAGTAACATGTCGAGGGCACATGAATAAAATTTACTCTACGCAAGCCAGTCGAGCCACACTTAAAGCCAATTGCACAAACCGGCAATGAAATGATCCACTCTCGGATGCAATTACCAGCTATTGTGCGCCATGAAATTGAGTTCACTTTAAACCAGAGGGGGTATTGCTCAATGCACTCGCAATCGCATATGTTTTCATTTTGAAAATCAGTCTTGTGTGCATTCAAAATGAAAACAATTGTTCCGCTTTAAAGACAATTGAGATTGTGAGTGCGTTAGGCAATAGCGACGCCGGTCACTTTAAACTTTTCTCTTATTCGGAAATATTAACTATAATTGTAATCTCATGATTCATGATTTATCTTTCAAGGTAACCATGAATATTGTTTCACTATGACTAATCTGATGATGCAATTTTTTTGCCGTTTTGATGTTGTATTTCCTGCTAGTTTAAGTACCAGTTGTTTCTTGGGTGTCCTAAAATAACTTGCTATAGTTCATATCATGTCATATTCTATAATAATTATAGCATAATTTCAAAATCTCTAAAATGCAACAAAAGAACCCCGCACAAAATGTTCGGTAAAAGCCGTTCGGTCGATTTGGCTGAAATTTTGTGGAAATATAGCCTCTAATACTCTGATGAAGTGTGTGAAGTTGCAACTTTAATTAATGACCAGTTTTTAAAATATAACTATTTTTATGTTCAGTATTTTTTTACTTACCTAAGTATTACTCATATACTCATATACTCATTTATTCATAATATTATTAGAATATATATATATTATTCTTATCAGTCAACGTACACAGCTAGTTATAATTTTATGTATAATTGGTTGTACAAGGCTACCTTTGTGCATTGACTGCGTTAAGTATGGTATAAAGCATTCTTAACGACGGATACTTCACATTTTCTTCGAATCGGGCAAAACCTAAAAACCATAATATTGCTGTAACGTGACCGCATGTACCAAGGGTTCTTGCTCCACTTTTACACGTGCAATAATAACCTAAGATGGGATCGTCATCACACCCATTATTATGTTCTTGATCAAACGCAATCCACACATAATAAAATGTTGCGTTTCGGAATCTTGATGTAGCCCTTATTTTAATAAATCCTAGCTCATTTAAGTTCTCATCTATTTCGAAAACTCGCTCGTCTTCGTCTTCCGCTGCTAAGTCGTTAATATGACGCAATGTACTGTCTTGTATATATCCGGGAGACAGTTTCACTTGATATGTTCCGAATGTGATCAAATGCAAATACTCCAGGTTAAACCGTGGAAACAATGGTATTTGTGCAGCAGTTAGCGGAGTCCATCGTGCTCTTCTCCGGAGATTTTCAGCTTCAACTCGTGCCTGTATAACATTAACGTCTTCAACACGATGAAGCATTTCATTTGCTAACTGGACATTACCATCCGGCATTGTAATAGGCCCATAGTATTTGTTTATTATAGCTCCAGCTATTAAAAGAAAAATGTTCAAATTCGGAACATGGGATGTCGAAATGACACGGCCAAAGAATTTGAATATATTTTTTAAATGTCCATTACGTGCTTCCACTACCCATCGCATTTTTGTCACAATCCGTGCATAATTGGCGTCTTCAGTTGTCAATTGACTTTGACCGGGTCTTAGAACAGGTGGCATTATTGTTTGTACGCCTATTTCCTGTAATCTGAGGACTGCATCTCTGTAACCACGATCTACAATGAAGATGTCCTGTGGCTGTAACCAATCACGCATTCCACGAAAATCATTATCTATCTCACTCACGAGAATTCTGGCATCATTATTGTTAGCATTGGAGAAGTAAGGTCCTTGAATATCTAAAATATATCCGTTAGGAGCAACTAACATTGAGGGCTTAACTAAATGTTTCTTTTTGTGAGTGCAAAAAGACTGTCGCAAAGTCTTGAAACAAGAACTTCTTTCTATGTCTAAATATGTACAATCGTTGTACACTAATGCTTTTGGGACGTCTGGTGTGGAGTTATATAATTGATTGGAAAAATCTGTTACGTGCATCTCTATGTAATCTTGTCTTGTTATGGCTTCGAAGCCTATATTCTCGCGAATAAAACGGGTTCCTAACGATTGTCTCACTGTACTAACAGACACACACACTGTATGACAGCTTGACATTGATTTATTAATTCTGACATTTTCCACGAGTTCTTTAAGCCGTTCGTCATTTGAATTGGTCTCGCTACTTCATAGATAAATAGATAAGAGACGATATGCAACTGTTTACTTACATACCTACGTCAATACTACGTGAATAATTATGTATTTTAAAATAGCTGTATTTTAAAAACTGGTCATTAATTAAAGTTGCAACTTCACACACTTCATCAGAGTATTAGAGGCTATATTTCCACAAAATTTCAGCCAAATCGACCGAACGGCTTTTACCAAACATTTTGTGCGGGGTTCTTTATGAAATCCTATTTCTCACTTCATTCATAGGTAAAAATTAAGTTTCTGCATCTGGTGTCTTTGTCTGCCTGAATATCTGCTAAGTGCTCCAGAACAATGCAAAGGGTTAATGCAGTTTTTCACCATTACTAATTTCTTTAAATAAATAATTATTAAACTCTTAGTTAAAGCAAAGCGAACTAGTTTGACAATGAATGTCACTAAGTAGGTATCTATAATTATCAAAATCAATAAATTTGGTGGTTGGTCATTTGAACCCATAGAGATGAAATCTTCAAATCGTATGTATTGTAAAGGGGTTTGAGTAAAAGTGTTGTCATTTTTAAATCATAATTTTTTAAGGGCGGCCATTCTTAAAAGTTGTAGTTATATTATTATAGATCTATTCAAAATAAACACATTTTGTTATGGAAAGAAGTGGTCTCTGGCTACGAAACAGGGAAACAGGCGTGATTTAATGTATGTATGTATGTATGTATGTTATGTAATAGGTACGCTTAAGTGCATCAGAGCCGAGACTTAACCTGGGCTTACTTTTAGTACTAAAATCTTTAAAATCTCTGCTCTGATATTATTTAATTCATTTCGTTTATACATTTATGTGTATATTTAGAGGTCCACTAAAACATTTTAATAAAATCCTCTATGGTTGTTGAAAAATCAAAACACAAAATAATGTTCATACAAACATATCCAATGTAATAAAGTATCATTAAACTTCATAGAATCAACTATAGTGATTTAAAACGCCTATTATCTAATTTTCAAGAGTTCTCTTACATAAACATTAGAGCAAATTTGTTATAGTTTTAGATTTTATAGATAAGATAGAGATAGTTTAGGAGACAAGTATTAAATAAGCATTATATAGATTTTGACAGTCTTAGTTTATGTTAGAGCATGTGACGATTATAGCAAATGAAATAATAGTCGAATTCATAGCATTTGATTTTAGGTCAAACAAGGGTTTACCGTTATTGGCAGCTGCTTCTGGGAGCTATAATAGTCTTCCCTTAAACAATAAATATTCATTAAGAATTTCATGATGATACCCAATATACTAGACTAGAGTCTCTGAACATAGTGAATGATAATTGTATTCTGATGATTCTACCTAAGAGTTTCTTTAGTTAGCTTTGAGGAACAAAGTCTAAAGTTTTTCTACTTGTTACAGATGCAAAACGTCTTATCGGCCGTAAATTCGAAGATGCTACTGTACAATCAGACATGAAGCACTGGCCTTTCGAGGTTGTCAGTGATGGTGGCAAGCCAAAGATTCAAGTAGCCTACAAGGGCGAAAATAAGACTTTCTTCCCTGAAGAGGTGAGCTCGATGGTGCTCACCAAAATGAAGGAAACAGCCGAGGCATACCTTGGCAAAACGGTGCAAAATGCAGTAATTACGGTTCCGGCGTACTTCAATGACTCCCAAAGACAGGCCACAAAAGATGCGGGTACCATCTCTGGCCTGAACGTACTCCGAATCATCAACGAACCGACTGCTGCTGCGATTGCGTATGGACTTGACAAGAAGGGCGGTGGCGAACGCAACGTCCTCATTTTCGATTTGGGCGGCGGCACCTTTGACGTGTCCATCCTTACCATCGAGGACGGCATCTTTGAGGTGAAGTCCACTGCTGGAGATACTCACTTGGGAGGAGAGGACTTTGACAACCGCATGGTCACACACTTTGTACAGGAGTTCAAGAGGAAATACAAGAAGGATCTCACGACCAACAAGAGGGCGCTCAGACGGCTGCGTACAGCCTGCGAGCGCGCGAAGAGAACCCTGTCATCTTCCACCCAGGCTAGCATTGAAATCGATTCTCTCTTTGAGGGTATCGACTTCTACACTTCCATCACCCGCGCGCGCTTTGAGGAGCTCAACGCGGATCTGTTCCGTTCCACCATGGAGCCCGTGGAGAAGTCTCTGCGCGACGCCAAGATGGACAAGTCTCAAATCCACGACATCGTCCTCGTCGGAGGCTCCACCCGTATCCCTAAGGTACAGAAGCTGTTGCAAGACTTCTTCAATGGCAAGGAGCTGAACAAGTCCATCAACCCTGATGAGGCCGTTGCGTACGGCGCTGCCGTGCAGGCTGCCATCCTGCACGGAGACAAGTCTGAGGAGGTTCAGGATCTGCTTCTGCTCGACGTGACCCCGCTGTCTCTCGGTATTGAAACCGCCGGCGGAGTCATGACCACCCTTATCAAGCGCAACACCACCATCCCTACCAAGCAAACTCAGACCTTCACCACCTACTCTGACAACCAACCTGGAGTACTCATCCAAGTGTTCGAGGGCGAGCGCGCCATGACCAAGGACAACAATCTGCTCGGCAAGTTCGAGCTGACCGGCATCCCACCCGCGCCCCGCGGCGTCCCCCAAATCGAGGTCACCTTCGACATTGACGCCAACGGCATCCTCAACGTCTCCGCCATCGAGAAGACCACCAACAAGGAAAACAAGATCACCATCACCAACGACAAGGGTCGTCTGTCCAAGGAGGAGATCGAGCGCATGGTCAACGAGGCCGAGCGTTACCGCAATGAGGACGACAAGCAGAAGGAGACCATCCAGGCCAAGAACGCTCTCGAGTCTTACTGCTTCAACATGAAGTCCACCATGGAAGACGAGAAGCTGAAGGACAAACTGGCTGACTCCGACAAGACCATCATCCTCGACAAGTGCAACGACACCATCAAGTGGCTCGACTCCAACCAGCTCGCTGATAAGGAGGAATATGAGCACAAGCAGAAGGAACTCGAGGGTGTGTGCAACCCGATCATCACCAAGCTATACCAGGGAGCCGGCGGCGCGCCCGGAGGCATGCCCGGCGGCATGCCCGGGTTCCCCGGCGGAGCGCCCGGCGCCGGTGGGGCCGCCCCCGGCGGCGGCGCCGGACCCACCATCGAAGAGGTCGACTAAACACATTCCACAACCGACTACCCATATGCGTAATGCAGCGTGAAACTCTCAAATAAATAATTGAAATTACTGCTTTGTTTTAAATTAAACCCGTAAGTCCCAGCTGTTGTTACCACTGGTAAAAAATTGGGTCGCACCCGGAGGAAATAAATAGCACTAAATAATTAATGGTCCATGACCTGAGGAGCTATTGTCTAACGCACTCTCAATAGTTTTAATTTTGAAAGGCTTGTCTGCATTCAAAATGAAAACAATTGTTCCGCTTTGAAGTCTAGGCGATCGTGAGTGCGTTAGGCAATAGGCCGGGGAGCTAGGCCTAACGCCTCTAATTTTCATGGTCGGGGTATTACTGAAGGAGTGTAGGTAGCGTGTATGGACCTTCACATTGCAAGCAGACCTAGTGCATCGAAGTCATAGGGACAAACTCGTGGTCACACCAGATTGTCACACCACTGCTATTCGCTTTGGTCGGAAATTCGACATCATTCTTATTCCGCAAAAGGTAGGTAGGTTAGGTATCTTTAGATGCCGGAAGGGCAAATCGCTCAGAAACAGGCAGGGCTCCGTCGAATAGTAGTGGTGTGACGACCTGGTGTGACCACGAGTCTGCACCCGAAGTCAAATGTACACGGGAGAATGAGTATCATGTCCTGATGTATAGTCAATACTTTAGGCATTTAAAAAAGTGTAAACAAAACAATTACGTGATAAACTTCGTCAGCAAAGTCGTCGTACGTCAATATTCGATAAAACAGATTTGATTGGTGGTATAACAATGTCACGTGGTTTAAAATGTTTACATTTTTTAAAATACCTAAAAGTATAGACTTTAGGGTCGGTCAGTTTTCCAGGGCTATTTCCAGTTTTCCATACTTTTTCCGAAGCTTGCTTTTGATAGACCTGAAACCATATATCACGGGGCCGGACCCACGCTTCTCCTAGGATCTTTGCCTGGGTGAAAAGCAAGGGATATGACCGGCTATCCTAACACTCGCAATGGCAATCAACTTCAAAGTGGAACGATTGTTTTCATTTTGTATGCTGACTCCTTCGAATTTCAAAATGAAAACGATCGAGAGTGCGTTAGGCAACAAGCAGGCCGCGCTGGGCTAGCGCTTGAGCTCCGATTTCCGAGTGTTTTGGCCCTTGGGGCTTGATGAAGAACTAACATAACCTAAACCAACTTCATATTTTTGGTACTAATTTTGGTTAATTAGTAACAGAGTAGCCAATAGTGGAAATTGACAGTGCACCTATCCCTACAGGTACAAGTAAATCTACAAAAACGTGCACTTACCCCTACCAGTAGGGATGGGATAGGGGGCGCGGTAGAGATAAGTGTATCAGGCTAAAACAATTAATTGACCACGTAAACTGAAAAAGAAAACCAGCTGATAGATAATAAACCATCATGACTACATTATTACCTATTATAGTAGTTGGAGCGCTAGGACCTGTGTCGCTCGCTATTGTCTAGTAACGAACTCAATCGCAATCAGCTTTAAAGTGTAACAATTGACAAGATTTCATATTTTCAAGACTTTAATTTTATTCGTTTTATAGATACTGTTTGGAAGGAGAAAGACACTAATAGTTTTAAATTTTCTCTAGAATGAATAATTATTTTATTATTAATTTATTAAGATGTACTTATTCTAAAAGGGCGTAACTTCATTTCTACGACACAATGGACATTATTACGTTAGTCCAATCTGTATATAAAAAAGTATCATGTCAACCGATAAAGGGCCACTTGCACGAAAAGTTTAACCCTGGGTTAAGACACTAACTCGAGTTAAAATGACAGTTATCGTATGAATCTGACGTCTACTAACTCGAGTTAGTGCCTTAACCCAGGGTTAAATTCTGCGTGCAAATGGCCCTAAGTCTCTATTCATCTGTCAATAGTGTCAATGTCTAATTTGAAGTACTTATGACAGTTTTTTTTCTCGTGAAAAAGGCAATGGTATTATATCTATTCAGGCATAGTATTGGTAAAACTCGATATTTTTATTAACTTACTTGTAATTTTGAAAATAAAGAAAAACAAATCTAAATAAATATTTTGCCGTGTTCAGGAGGTAAAACCCTTTCGATTCGTATAGTAATTTGCAGGTGTCACCAAAATGAAATGTTGTCAATTGTTTTCATTTTGTATCAGACCAGCCTTCGATTTTCAAAATGAAAACGATTGCGATTGCGAGTACGTTAGACAATAAGCCTTCTGGTCATATCCCGTGCTTCACGCAGCTGGAGATCCGAGGAGAAGCATGGCTCCGGCCCTCAGCCTGCTTACCTGTTAATCCTGTTATTGTATTGTTTCTAACTCTGACGCTATTACTATCAAGTAAATAAGAGCTATCAAGACGTTGATAATACGATAACTGGTCGAAATTGGTTAGTAGTGTTATTTATTACCGTGTTGGATAGAGGCCCTGTACGAAACCATATAATTTGTTCACTAAATAAAAACATACAGGGAAGCGGTATAGTTATTATTAACACGGGTAATCATCAGGTGGTCCTATCGCTGTTTAGCGATCTCTTCCAAACAACCTTAGAAGGGAAATGGTGTTAAATTAAAACATTTTACCCTGAAATATAACTATAAGTATAACCATTAGTCACAATGCATTTTGGTAACAAGCTAAGTACATAATAAATAAGTAGTTTAAAATCGTAATAACAGGAAAATCTATGTAGCTATTCATAATTCTGGTTAGGGAAATTGAGTAGGTAAATTAACATTCACTAATCAATTGATGGGGAAAAACCGTTCCCCGTTTGTTACACGGAAAACTGCATATACTAGGTATAATGATGGGTTGGTACACTAACCCCCTTACTTATAAACGTTGAATAACCTTGGAATAGTGGATGCCATGCTTTTTTTTTTTTTTTTGCCCCGCGGCGACTTCAACAGCTACTACCGCCGGGCTATGGCGTTTCCACGAATCAGTGATTTCGCCAGTGTCAAGTGTATATAAGTATAAATCAATATAGCAATAAAATACAATCCAATCTTCTCTGGGAAGATTGGGGGCAACGTTGTTCGGTAGTTTGTAGGACAGAGGTCAAGATAGTTTTAACCTATGTACCACTTCGAGTCCACTTGTAACGAGAAGAAAGATGCCAGATACGCGAAATAAGTCCAAGTTTTCAATCACTGTGCAACACAATGGCATAAAAAGTACAAATCACTATCAGAAAAGAACTTTGAACACCTAAATACACAAAAAAATAAAACTAAAACAAATTACACATCCGCCATCTTTTAACGTTGCAAATGGCCCCCCGGATGCCATGCTTTGTCCTTATCTGTAATTGTGACATTTGCATCTGACAGAAAGTGACAAAGCATGGCATAACCTATTCCACGTTTATAAGTAAGGGGGTATGCCTATACATATTTCATCAGTATCACTTCTGAGCGATTTGCCCTTCGGGCATCTAAAGATGCCTAACGAACCTTAACCTACTTTTGCGGAATAAAAATGATATCTGACGAACTTCTGACAAAAGCGAATAGCAGTGGGACATAATTAGTGGGTCTACGAGTCAGTCGCTGAGAATAAGGAGTTTTAGTCCCGATGTGCACAGACTAAAGTAACAATTTAAGAGCATGAGAAGTGTAAAATATGTTTTTGCTGTCTGTAAGGTTGTATCCGTAAACGTCATGCCTGGTTAGCGGTTATGGAGCATGGCCGAGACCTAGAACAGATGTAAGGCAAGGCACACAATACCCCATTTGCTGCAGGCCGAGAATAGTTCTGCCAAAGTGGGAGTTCGCCTTACACGGTAGGCGTTCACCAAGGCTAGTCAATAATAATGTCATGTCTCGCGCTAGGTTTTAAGTAAGTAACAAATCTAATTTTTGCTTAGTTTTGGAATGCTTTACATGTTTGAGATAGGTACTGTTGGCCAAGAAAGTGGTCTACCAGTTTTTACAAAAGTTTCTGTGAGATCTAATTATTGCTAAGGTCTTGTCTCTGTCATAGTATTATTGCGAGGGAAAATCGAACTTAACCGTAGGGAGGGTAGACCAAATTTTTGGCCGTCACATCAGGGATATTAATAAATATATCAGGGACAATCTCCTACAAATTGACCTAGTTCCAAACAGGCTATTACTATGTGTAGGTACTAGACAACGATAAACATACCTAATTAAATAGAGAAATACATACTTAAATAGGTACTGAGACTGAGGAACAAATACTCTCACTTATCACGCAAATATTTGCCCATACTGGAGATCGAACCCAGGACCGCCAGCTTCGTAGGCAGGATCACCAAGAACAAACTGTGCTAAACGCGTCGTAAAATACGTCGGAATAGTAATAGTTTAGTTTACATAAAGTAACGTATTCATACGTTGACACTCAATAGTGTAACAGATTTACTTACAGCACCCAAACGAAAATGTTAAGCTCTTTAAGAACTGTGTCTATTCGTTCAAAATAATACAAATTACGTGTTGATTCATAAGCAAAAACTTTTTATAACTGTATGTCTTGATCGAAGTGGATAAACCATCTGTCACGTTCTGACCAGTAGGTATGTACTATCAGCCCAATGGAACCCTGACCCACCATAGAACGGTGTCACAGTGACATTATAAAACAATTTGTTTGACACTTCTTATGACTTGAATCATAACGTCTCTGTGACACAGTTCTATGGTGGGTCAAGGTTCCAATGGTCTGATAGTACATATAAATGCGAGAGATAGAGATGTTTTATCCACCGCCTTAAAGCCGAGCTGAAACTGAAACTGTTGGAACCATAGTATTTCTTGTTAACCATCCATTTGTACACAGTTTACAATAAATATTTGCTCATTCTTATTCTGATCTAAGTATACAAGTTCACGTTAAAAATATTCAACCGTGACTCTATTTTAAGCATACCAGCCACCACTAACGTATCAACGTCATGATAAAATATCATTTTATTTCAGAAACTTTAAATAACAAGACAAAATTAGTAGAAAACAGCTGGAATTCTTGTTTAGAACGTTCTATTTCCAGTATACACATTACTGCCACGATCTCTGATATCTACAGAAAACTGACCCCTTCAGGAGTTCATGGCATGAAACCCGCTTATTAAACCAATGTATCGTTTATACCTTCTGAATCTTCTAGAATATTTATCGTGTTACGAATATTTCTGGCTGTTATTCGTAAGCAAAGCCTTGAGCTACACGTCATTTGAAGAGGCCATATATGCTAACGTCGGTATAGTGTTTCAAGATCTGGATCTCAATAACCACAACGCCTGTGTGTTTCTTTGAGAGATTTTATCGTCAAATATGACACCTTTTTCGTATGTTTTGGTTGAATCTTCAAAGCGTTACGATCTCTGACAATCATTTTTGACTTAATAGTTGAGTACCTACAAAATGTTGGAGTTTTATAGTTAACAGAATTGGTTTTTCATTAACAACAGAAAATATGTATGCCGTACCGTAAAAACATATAATATTACAAAAACAGACCACAGATAGGTACATTGTTAGGCCACATGTGTACCCTGTTGATTAAATTGTGGCAGCTGAATACTTTGGGAAACTATCATCCCCATGAAAAGACGTGGTAATTCCAATGCAAATAGTAAAGGTTCGTAGAAAAAAACCATAATAATTTAAACATTTTATTCATACATAATTTGTGCTATAACAAACCAACGGGACATCTCGAACATACTACAAAATATCACGATTACATAAATCGATTTTTAATCAATAACTAAAGATAATTAAACTAACCCGTTTTCAGCAAGCGTTTGGTGCAGGGATTTGATGACGTCACTACTACGAAAATAGCTATTTTAGATCAGCTCACTCTTTCAATATTTTATTTCAAGTGAAATCAGGAAGAAATGCCTTGAAGCGATAAGTTCGGCTTTGTACTCTCATTCTTGTACTTACAATAAAGATAAATTGCGATAGTGTCACTATCTATCTTCCTTTAACCCTGTGCGCTGTGAGGTTAATCAGGAAGTGCGAATAATTTTTAACATTCAATACATATAAATATAACAACTTCCGTTTAATAAGAATAAAATCCTGTATGACTATTAAGGGATACCTTTTCTCTTGTACAAATGTAATTAATAATGTTACAACATAGTATTTGGTCCGAAAAGTTAGTATTTATCTTGCATATTCACTCAGCTTTTATATAACCATAAGCTAATAAGGAAGCACGATGAAAACGAACTTGCCCGACAACATGCGCACGTTAAAATCAACAGTGACACTATGCAAAAAAACAGTGTCACTAATCAAATAGTTTTCATGGAAATTAAGTGTCACTATTGGATTTATGAATTACACTGTAAACCAATACGTATAAAGTTTCTATTTAAGATAATATAAGATAATTTCGTCAAGACGTCACCAAACCCCCCCCACTCCTCTATCTACCCTTAACTATTCACTCGAGTACAAAATGAGTTAATGCTCTAAGTATACTTCTATTCTGCTCGTATGCCCAGGTCACCCCTGAACTATAAGGCCTGGCCTAAGCCACTTTCCATCCTCTTTGAATACAAAACTGACACATTCCAAAATAATTTGCTGTTGCATTATTATATCTTATACGAATAGCTTCTAATTTTAAAATGCAACACTGACTCATTTTGAAATGTGTCCGTTTTGTATTCAATGAACGATTATGATTTTAAGTAATACGAAGACGATATACAACATTGTTGAAACGTTTGAAGATGCTATAGGTACTATATTATCTACGACAGAACTTTCCCAACTTTGCATCATGATACTGTCCCAAGGTTGTTACGAACCGGTACCTATGCTCATGTCACGCTGGCACGCGACGTAAGTAGGTACACATGGGTATCTTCTTTTACAAGAAAGCGACAAAAATAAAAAAACGTAAAAATATTTTGTCGGTAATCTAGATTAAGGACAAGTTACGTCTTGGCCGCATTTTATCTTATTTTTAGATGACACGAGTGAGATCTTCATGGTAAATACAATTTTCTACATACGTCAAAAGTATTTCTATTTCTGCATCCGCCAGTATTTCTTTAAAATGAAGCGTAAATTAAAATTAAAAAAACATTTTAAGAAGCGAAACGTGTTTTTAATTATTGAATTAACACGTTTGAAATAATGTTGTATATCATCTTGCAGATAAGGGTCAGTTTCATGAAAGTCCATTTAGATCATAGACAACAAAGTTAAATATATCACTAAGACGAAATACTAAATGGAAAAGCAAATGTGATCAATATTTAACCTCGTTGTTTACTGATTCTATAAATATTACATCTAACCTTATGTTATACCCAAGCAGTATTACATCCATACATACACGACCATCTGGTTAATCAAGGTGTTTTGTTAGACCGCCACAAAACTTTGTAATACTCGTACAAGTTAGATACCTATTAGATATCTCACAAAAGCGTTTACTAAGTAGATTGGTGGAAATCTATGTTTTTTTAAATTAACCGACTCCAAATTATTAAAGAGTTCCGCTGGCTTTTCATGAATCCCATATGTTTGAACGGGACCACCCTTGGAATACCCTACTCATGAAAAAAAAACAGAGTAAATAACATACACACACATACAAAAATACAGCCGAATTGAGCCTCCTTTTTTTTGAAGTCGGTTGATAACAATTATTTACTTACCTGCATTCATGAAATAGAGTAACTATGATACTATTAAATGTGGAATTAATTATTTTCGTCATGAGTTCAGAGCCATATGGTCATTTGCAATATCAGGATGACCAATGCGATGCCATCCCTGAGGACTGATGGAATGCCATTATGCTAGTAATTTCATGGTGAATTCCAATAAGCCTTTTCAAAATAAAATGTTTTCGTGGAACAATAATATTTTCAATAGCAACACCGCATTTAGCACTTAACGTTATGGCAATGCTGCCAACATGCTCTGAAAAACGTTCTCAATTTTAAAAAACCTTTTTTGCCATGTAAAAATCAGTATGCTTAAATTGCTTAACTATGAAACTGCACAGAATGTGGCCTTTGGTGATTCTAGTTAGGTCAATTCCTGCTATGCTTTAACAAGGTTTTGTGATGGTTTATAGTCATTCCGTGACCGTAGATCGATCCATCAAGGCAATGGACAGTCATGCAACTTGTTATTTTACTTATTACAATAGGGGAATAGTTAAGGACTAGCAAAATTATTTCATATTACATTAGAGAAATGTAAGAGAAAAATCTCAGAGTATTAAACAAGACTAGTAAGATAATCCAGTATGTCTTATCAAAATCTCTGTAAATTATGTTTCGAAATAACTTTGACTTCAATGGTTCTTAATATCTTATAATGAGGAGGTCGCATTACGTAGATGATTTCATTGCTACGTTGAAATGTACAGTCGCGGAACGAAAAGGTTGACCAGTTTTCAAATAAAGTCATCTACGCGTTGCAAGCACATGTTACCTTGTTAAACTGTGTAACAGACGAGATAAATAATATTGAACCAATAGTGGCTGTTGTTTATACGTGACCATAGCAACCCTTTTGTAACAACCAATAAAGACTAAGTTCAGTTAACAAAATTAGTGGCTGTTGTTTATACGTGACCATAGCAACACTTTTGTACCGACCAATTAAGACTTGAGTTCAGTTTGAACCAGTGGTGGCTGTTGTTGATACGTATCTGTGGGCCATGTAGTGAAATGACATTCATTATGACGGAATGTGTCATACTCGGTCGATAAGCAGATACTGATAACTTATACTGAGCAAGCAAAAACAGATCTTAAGGTGGTCAACCTTTTCATTCCGCGACTGTGTTTTAGTCCTAAAAGGTTGTCTCGCTCGATCCATGATGTCGTAAGTGAAGAGTCTTCAGTTAGGAATTACGGTGTTATACTTTTGAGGTGCTTTTAGTCCATAAACTTTTCCCCTAAAACCTTAAATACACTATTTAATACGGGATATACTGAGACTGTCAGGAGAGTCCCCCCATGCCGAGACGTTGGTTGGTTGTCAGCACAACTATTATAATTATTTGGTACTTTATAGTCCCGAATTCAGTCTTTTAAGCTCATTGGTTGCAGCAGGACTCTCCTGAATGCGAGGAGGTTTATTCAGAATGTTTACTAATTCAGGTTATTCATCGTGATTTGAGTACAAGCCTTGAAACATAATGTAAATTTTCATGGTATGACGATAGAGGAACCTTCTTTCAAGGTGTAAGAATTCTTTCAGTCGCTACATAACAGCACTGATAATTGTAATTTTGGTTTACGCCATATCATGTTCACATTTTTTCATTAAAAAGAAAAGAGCTCTTTAACAAACTAAGGAGCAAGAAAAAGAGTGTTTAGCCATTTCACTTCTCCTCAGCAGCTAGAATTGTCTTTCTGATCTGAAGCAATTGAATAATGTGCTTCTTGTGGTGTTAGAGATCTAGAGCATAGAGTATTAAGGGTAATTGTCTGACTGAATCATTCTGAACAAGACCTTCAGTTTCCTTAAATTATATTTATAGTTATACTTAGGCAAAGCTTTTACAGATATACAAAAGCCATTCTGAAAATGTAAAGCCGAGATGGTCGAAGGTTTGCGGAAGGCTAGACTATTAGGGCTCTAGATCGCTTATATTTTAAGTGGTCACTACAGGTAAAGGCAGGAGAGGTATGATTTTAATACTATATTAACAAATCATTAGGTCTGTATCGAACTGGTTAAGGATAAATAACTGGTATCGGTTACTAAAGAACAAATTGATATTGCCAATTCGGCTTCGTGCTTTCTAATTTTATCAATAAACGTAAATTTATAAGCCTCAATTTCTTCGCTTTTTAAACCAGAATCTAGTATGAAGTTTAATTTTTTTTAAATTGGAGAACACTGTTCGAATTGATCCCAAAAGGGTTTCATAGGACTAACTTGTGATTCGTAGGATTTTTGGAAATTGGCCCGATTTGGATAAACGATTTCATTTAGCCATCGCTAAATGAAATCCGAATTCTTGTATTAAGTTAATGCGTAAACGTAAACTCAAATAGAACTAGTAAGTAAGTACTACGGTTATTTCGGATTCGTTACAAACGCAGCGTGAAAAACAGGACCTTCCTATTATTTATCGAAACACCTTTCAACGACGTAACATTGGGCAGAATTTTCACTTCATCGAATGGCATTTCTTACCGCAAGAGTAAATTTCTTTTTGGTGGTCACAAGTCTGATCAAACCTAACCTATGTTATTTATGATTATTATATACTGAAAACATCATGGTTTTAGCAGAATAAATAACGCTCGATGAAATTCGATGAAATTCGATGAAATGACGCAATCGTTGAAGTGAAATGCGATAAAATGTTGGGTTACCGTGAAAAGGTATTTTTTGCTGAAAAACGTGGGGTAGGGTAGGAAGATTAAGGTTTTTGTACTGGATTAAGATCTAAGTTAGTGTGCTATAGATTCTAGAATTTACTCTAGAAAGAAGTCTATTTCAAACAATTTTGAAGTTGCAGTGGACAAATTGTCAGTGCGATGGAGAGTCAAATTGAATATTACTAACTCAAATTGAATTTATTGTCAAAGAAACACGAAAAATATTACATCAATAAATTGCTTTTTTTATAAAGGATAGATTGTGTTATTTATCGTCATAAAAGAAAAGCGATAACAGAATTGGGCAATCACACACACAAATCAACAGAGCTTTGCTCTTGTGCGTCGAAAACTACATAGGCCGCCGTATTGTTTCTTTATTTCTTATCTTCTTAAGCTCTTGCCTTGTTTCGATAAATTTCCAACGATTGAATCTCAAACTAATAATTATTTTTCGTTGTCATTCCTCGACATCATACTTAGGCTCTCGACGGTTTGCGTTTCGGAATACAATGTTTTTTTTAAACTGTATTCTTTACTCATTTCTGTACTTATCTTCCATGAATTGATTTACTACTACCCTGCCAAACATTTAATGTTGCCTTGAAAATTGGTGTACGCCTGCAAATCCTGCAAGGTTTAAAATTAACTGCATAGTTCTTGTTTTGTTCATCTTCTAAGACTCCCCACCGCACTGCTTGTCGAGTAGAGAGAATCTATTCAGATTTGTTATTTATCTAAAATTCGTTTCAACTGCCTATTACTTAACTATTGTTATACATTACTCGTTAGTACGGGGTTGTGCTTATATTTAAATCTTTCCAGTTGGAAATAACATAGGCTTTTTCACAGTATGTAATATGTAACACTCCTTTCTGATTGCTATTACGATGTGCAAGGTACGTATATGCCTGCACTATTTGTGAGTAGTTACTCTCACTCTAGCAAATGATGCGATAAATGAGACAACCACTGGTAAATTAGTGCAGATGAAATTTGACCCGGTGCCATGAGAATTACGTCATCTATGTATAAACCACTTTTTGAGCCAGTTAACACTAACACTGCAATAGCAACTTGAAAGCCATCATTTAACATTGATTGTAAACTCGGATACACGTAGGATACACTTTACACACAATGTATTTTTACACATTCCATAGACAATAACACATGTCAGTAGTCTGACTTATCCTATGCTTGGTAAATTGCTTTTCAAAATCTTACACGATTCCGTCACTTGTCAAAAAACTTCACAATTCAGCCAGGTCACTGAAAGTTATCAATTCCTTTTTCAAATTTGAACGTCACGGGTGCGTTCCAATTGTATATAATCTACATCCAAGCATAAGCCGGCGAACCGTCAGACGACAGCGAGTCGAGGGACCGGCGCGCCGCATTGGGACGCTGCTGTCAGTAAAGCGAGGAGCTGGAACAGGGTCCATCCACTCCCTGGAGTTGCTGGTCTGGGTTCGTGGAGAGCTGGAAAATAGTCGCATATAAATTTAATGAAGTTTATAACAGAGTCATCGTAGCATAAATATGGGAAGGAGTTTGATGGGAATTCAGTAATGGTCAAATTCACGTGATGCAGCTTAGGGTTCTTACAAAATTGACTGTATCTTCACCTAATAGGTACTCCTATATCTTGGGATCAAAGGCAGGACTCAATACTTTGCCAGGTTGCCATAAGTTAGTATGTGAGAGTACCTAGATGTAAGTAATACACATAACTTTTGACTGCAAGATGGTTTTTCAAGATAACGTTGCAGAATCACGTGAGTTGGACCAGAAGTGGCAGTACGACATGGTCACAGAGCATGCACCAACGCAATATACAAACAGAAGGCAAAATGACATCAACTGTTGTACCCAACTTAATTTCTTTTGCAGTCATCCAACTTGCCAAACCTATGTATTGAAGTAGATACTCCTTTCGCATAGACTTAGCAAGAGATGTTTTTCAAAAGTTGACGTCATTGGAAGGATCAGGAACAACATCCATACTTCTCTTATTTCACATACAGAAGGCAGCAGCCCATCCGTAGAGTTGTTAGGAGAGCGCGGAGACGGAGTCGGCGCGTGCTTAGGCATCTCTCTCCCTGAAGCCATTTTGTCGTGCAACTGAGCGAGACGCATGCTCATCTGCCGCCTCTCCTTTTGCTCTCTCTCCCTCTCCCACCGCTTAGCGCTGTAGCTCCTTACAGAAGAGGAGCTACTTTGAACTGAACTTATACTTGGACGTCGTGAACCTGTTTTAAACATAATATAGTCACAATTTGAGGATTTATAAAGATTTAATGATGCGTGCTATGCGCTGCAGTGTTTGAATGCATAGCTTGATGTTACATGTTATAAGTGTGAAGCGAGTTTTTCTTTGTTGCAATTGAGCAGAATGATCAGATGCCGTATTATTAACGCAAAACTTGTCTAGTTACTGGCAGTATAAGGACAAAGTCATAGTAGTCGTAAAACTATGTCCCTGTATTCTGCCTCTATTCATAATGTATTCATAATATGGCCTCTGCCGTAAAAGCTTTTTGAAGTATCTTGAAGATTAATTTACAGATTGAATTTCCAAGTTAAAGAAAGATGTGTGGTTAGTGTGACTTACATGCTAAAGTCTATTGAATTTGTTTGAATTTTCATAATCTTGAGTAATATTTTGGGGTTTATAAATATAAATTAAGTCTTAATTAAGAACAAATCTAAATACATTATGAGATGTAAAACACAGTAAACAGTGAGACACATACATGGCAACGAAAGCCATCCGACATGCAGCCAACATTTAGTGTAGAGACGTCAAGCATCAAGCTGGGTGCTGGTGAAACTGAAGCTTAGATCACCTTCAATATTTCCCCTTTGGAATTGCCCGTGTTTAGAAATTATGAGCACAATGATTTTGAGGATTGAAGACAAAACGCTAGGGACCTCAGGGTAAATTAGCGGGGTGTACACACAGGTGATTCCAAAGGGAGAACTTTTGTTTCGCATGTGTGATTTGTGTTGAATTTTGTAACCTTTATGTGTTCCAATTCCAAATTAAGCCAATCAGGTGAACATATTATGTGTTCTTGTGTAAGGTCAACGTTACCTTCAGTTTCGTTATAACTACAAATCTATCTGATCTAAGGACCAAATTTTGGCGTAAGACGTAAGAAGCTAATTTTCATTTTTAATCTGTTGACGAAATGACACTGGTACAAAGAAAATCAGGTAAATTTGTCGTTTATAACAAATACAGAGTATAAGAAAAAGATAGAAGGAAGGACCAAGGCCATCTTGCTCGCGCCACGGAGAGGCGCGAAGGTCTCGCGACTGACACCATGATAGATCTGAAGATATGTCTGCCCCCTGAGTATTAAGTCTAACGAGGAAAGCTTTAATAATTGCGTCACACTTACAAATAAAGCACATGTAAGGGACCTTTTTCATTTCTTTAGAGATGAGTCCAAATAACCTGATGAAGTCTGGAGGAAAGGGGAAAAGGAAGTAATTAGGGCGAGTAGTCTGCAAGATTGCTGCTTCTAGGTCGGAATTAAAATTTCCAATTGCAATGCAAATGGGAAGAAAAATGGAAACTAGTTTCCGATGTATGTGAACTATTTATTGCAGAAACAGCAAATAACAAAGTCAAAAAGAAACAGAAACGTAAAAATATCTGATGTTTATGATTTTACATACAGTGAGTAAGGATATTTTAATTTTTTCTTAACTGACATTATATTTTTTAATATTATTAAAGAAAATATCTGAAAAACTTATTAATGAAAATTGAAACTAAAAGTACTACTAAGCTACAGCGCCTGCGGCATGATCCCTTTAGGAAATATAGGAAGGACTGTTATACTGTTGAAAATGTCCCGTGCTAAGAATTTACAGAATACAAGGTAAATATGAAAAGATGAAGAAATTACCGGTGCTATTCTTAACAAAATCATTAATAAACAAGAAGGCTTTTTCAAATTTAATAAATTCAGCAATCAGAAGTACACAGAGAAGGATGTAAGAGACATTAAAATTAAAGAAGTTTCATCATTTTATGATAAAAATAACACAAGGGCAGATTTCGAACAGTCAGCCAAACAGCAGTGTTCGCATTGTTGTGTTCCGGTTTGGGGATAAGACAGCCGGTGAAATGACTAGCATAGAGGCATTCCATCTTAGTCCTCAGGGTTGGCAACGCATTTGCAGTCTTAGGATTGCATTGCAGTCTTATGAATACGAATGTCTATGGGTCACAGTTTCTACTTTCCATCAGGTGGCCTGTGTGCTCGTTTGTCTTCTCCATGCCATAAAAAAAAAAAGTAAAATTTGTCTGTAGGTATTCGGGGAAAAAGGGGAAGGAATTTTAGAGATCGCTTTATGAACCAGCAGCGGAATGTGAGATATGAAGGGTAAGAGAAACGATCAGTATATTTGGAGCATCGTCGGTATGGTCAATCGAGACTGCGCCGTCGGCTAACACCAACGCAACAACTAACAGGGTCGCCGGTCCATGCGAATCCCGCGGCCAGCCGGACGCCTGACTGGACTCTCGAGGTTTCCTTCTTAATGATAATGCTACTTTACTTGACGATAATGATGGAGATGAAGATGATGGTGAAGGTGAAAGTAATGTTTATAACGAGGATCGTTTGACCGGACGAAGGCAGGACACTAATGTTTAAATATTTTAACGCATTAGAGGGGTCTTGGTTTAGTTAGTGTTCTAGACAGGGTATCATTTAAAAAAAAGAAGAAAGTCACCAACGAAGTTTTTAAAGGTATCAGGCATTTAAAGTTTAAAATTGCAAATCATAAAAGTAATCAATTTGATCTTCTGCTTCACTGTGCTATAAGCGCATGATCATCACAAATTATACGTCCAGCTACTTTGACTACCTACGCTTCATGTCAACCTATTAATGACATCTCATCGATTTTCGCGTAACGCATCATTATCTTTATTTTTGTTTTTATTTTTATTTTTGTTTTCTGCCTTTAAAGGTATCCTTAGTCTTTTTTGAAGTAATGTCACATTTTCAAGTAGGTAATTAACTATATTGCTCGGTTAGTATATGTAATTTTTAACTGTGGTAACTTTACTGGTTGATGTATAATCTAAGATTTTTATTGTATTAGCCATATTGTACCGTTTCACTGTGTTCCGCGTAGAACATCGTAGCTGGACAAAAATATTTTATTGACTTTTTTGATTTAATTATATTGACTGAATGTTTTTATTTACTTTTTTTTATTTTTGAATTTTTTTGAGGATATATATAAATGAAAATCAAGTATTTAAAAAAAAAAATAATAACAACACAAAACAACATAAATTAACAATATTATCTCTAATCTAAGGTTACCTAATTATTATAATTACTTACGATTACTTAGAAATATAATAACAATACAAAACAAAGTAAATTAACACGCTTATCGCTAATCTAAGGTAACCTAATTATCCGAATTACTTAATATTTACACTATATATAATACCTTTATATTAACTTAATTACCTAGTCATTATCACTAAATTCTTCCTCTGAAGAATCATCTACAAGATAATCCTGGGAATTGTGATAATGACTAGTCATTGGCGATTCATTAGTAATTATATTTACAGGAGGAATAATTAGTTCTATAACTTCGGAAGGGAGATTACCGGTCTTTTTTTTTGGAACCTCTCTCAGGCTGTTTATAACAGGGTCAGATGTGATCAGTAACATATTTAACAAATCCCTATTCGTAGCAATACGTGAGCACTTGCGTGTATTATGTTCTCGAAATCTTCTGCAATCTTTGTTGCGAGCTTCCTGAGCTTCCTCAGAAAGCTGCCCTATTGGCAGAAGAGCCGATTGAATAATATCTGCACTGTGCACGAGAATTTTGTGAACAGTAGCAGGCATATAATACCACGAATAGTGATGTAGATACAGGTTTTTTGTATCTTGAGCAAAACTATTAAATTTGTCTATGTGAATATCATATCCAGATGATAAAGTTCTAAGTAATATATCAAATTTTTTAATAAGAGTCACATCTAAACCTGTTATATCAGCACTCAGTTCTGGATTCTCAAAAAACCTACGAGCAGTATTTCCATCATTCGTATTGCCACACCCTGGTTTTGGTTTATCTACGACTAAACCCATATCCATTTTAAAACGTTTTTGAATATGTTCTGAACGTTGCTTTACACTAAGTTTATCAGCCTCACCTCGCACTTGCCATTTTTTTATATCTAAACGATAACTTATATGAAGCAAACACTCAAAACAACGAATCCAAGCGTGTAACGTAGATATTCCAAAAGACAAGTTTTCCCTATTTACTTCGAACTCCTTAGACATATTATTCATATCTTTCGGAGTAACTCCACAAATATAGCACCTTTGAGCTGAGGAAGTTTCGGTCATAGCATTGCATACTTTTCCATCAATCATGGTAAGAAGTAAATCATGTTTAACACTTATCTCAGTACCATCAAAACGACAAATTGTCGGCACCAAATCATTTACTTCCTCCAACACTTTATTTGTCTCGGCCAGAGTTAATGCAGTGGTTTCTTTGGCGAAAATAAACTTGATTGGTCGGCAATACATCGTTGATGATGGTCTAGGATTTTGCCAAACAATTTTATTACTTTCATCCCGTAATTGAAGGGGCACAAAAGACATGACAAACAAATATTCATCAGTATCTGAGCAACTGCTGAATTTTTGTTTATACGTGCTATGACCGGAACTTCCATCACAACCCCATTTACTAACAAGAGTAAATGACGATTCTGAAGGCATAGTGTTGAGAACTTGACTTTGGGCAGTAACTAAACGATTGGCTGTTTTATCTAAAACGGCTTGAAGTTGAATTTCTGCCCGTGTCTCGTTAACAACAATATGATCCAAGGAAGGATAACAATCAGCTTTAGCTTTTCTAAGACAATTAAATGATGGAAATACCTCGTGTCCAACTTTAATGCTCCACTTTCTAGTTTGTTTATACGAATGGGACGACGATTTCGTATCTACGTAGTACGCCAGAGCCTCTTCTTTCGTTAAGCTTCTTTGCCGAGAGCTTTCACCGGATTGTAGGTTTTTTTTCATTTCCTTACACTTGGCAGGGTCTTCACTGGCCGTTTTAATTACGGCAGCTAGGTTTCTGTGTCCCGAAGAACGTGCTGATATTGCCGCAGCCGATACTAATTCCGACGTGTCCCGTAAATTAGTTAAATCTTCAAGTCGTCGTTTTTTAGATTTGTCACTTAATGCGTCAAATTCCTTTCGAGGCCGCCCCAGAGTTGCAGTGGCATCTGAATTTGATGGCTGGGATTGAGAACAAGATATACAGAACTGTAAATCCCCGGCTAACCACTCTGAATTTCTGGCCAGAAAGTATTCACGGGCTCTTCCGGATTCATTCCATTTTATTGCAAGTTTCGATGAAAACCTGCTAATAACTTTCTTGACCTCTTTCGTGGATACCTCGGTGATACCCGATAGATCCAATTTTGCCATCAAAAACTTGTAAAGCATGTTATTTTGGTTTTCTTTCGCATGTACAAGCCACTCTTCAAATAACTCCATTCTTGGGACAACGTGATGGTACTCTAAAAAAAAAAGAAAAAAATTAGTTTTGCAAATTTTTGCAATCAAATATTATCATAATATGTTAGGTAAAGGTTGTGGGCAACACATATATAAAATTCAGACCGGGGACTAGTGGGGACATGTTGTTTCAGATCTAAAGAACATGAAAAAGTTGAAAAAAAACATAAAACTTTAACTTTGCGACATTTTTTGTCGGATACTTTTTTTTTTAATGTAAAAACAGTAATACATAAATATAATACTGACCTTTAACTTCTAAATCCATCACTATATTATTTCAAAATCGATAGATATGTCACTGGAATAATGTGCCACAACGGGAGCAGAAATGCAAATAATTTTAAATGAACTTACCCTCTTTCTTATATCTTGACCTTAATTACTCATCATTAGGTAATTACCTTGCAAAACAATTATTGAAATCGTAATGACCAAGGGGTTGTTTATCACTTTTAGAAAGCATTTCCGAGAAACGCGTTAATGACTTTTGTCCAGCTACGATGTTCTACGTGGAACACAGTGCGTTTGTACCCTAATAAACATTAAAACATTTTACTTTTATTTAGAGTTTTCGATGCGGTAGATATACATTGGAGTCCAAGAATTGCTAGATGTGCAAGGGACGTGACAGATGATTAACTCCAGTTGTCTATAGTAACTGGTAGCAACTTTGGACTGCTATTTGCATTATATGGGGTATGAGGTTATATTCTTACTGCAGATGTTTTAGTAGTATTCCCTGTATTGCGTTGAGTTGGTTAATTTGTGTGTTTCACAGTATACAACAACTTCATGCTACACAACTAATGAATATGAGTCTATGATCCTTTTACACAGAAAGTTACAGTGCGATGGCATTGTCTGGAAATTCGAGAGTCGCTCCGATGTACTTGTAACTGTTCATAGTCCTATTAACGACGACATTTCACAACGGACAGGAATAAAGTTTGGTGTGTTTTTGTAAAATTTCTTGGAATATAGCTGAATCTATTAATGCAAAGACGATTCGTCTTTGAGAGCTGATTGAGTAGACCACTGTCCAGTATTTTAATCTCCGAGATATGATTGGTGCAACATTGATGTAAAGATAGCTGGCAGATTTTTACTGTAATCGAAGCTTTTGAAGATACCAGCCTTCTGGAATACTGGTGTTTGTCTACGAATACGAGTACATCCATTACAAACAGCCAGCGGGCCCAGACAAGATGCATTACGCTAACTATCGTTTCTATTCGTTTAATTTTTAAACCAATCGCGTCACTGGCACATCACGTGACTTTTCGTATCACGTCATCTACCAGTGACGCAATTGGTTTAAAAACTAAACGAAGAGAACCGCTTGCTAGCGTAGTGCATCTTGTCTGGGGCCTCAGGTCTGTTGCATTCCAGCCAATGGTTAAATCAAGTATTAAACAGCTAAACCTTTTAAAAATATACCGTTGGTACATTTCATGGCAGATCATTGATCAGTAATCTTCGTTGAAGTGATGACACTCACAGTGGCAAACTAAGCCCGTCCGCAGCCCAGGGCGACAAATATAAGGGGCTTCCAACTTCACAGTTTCAAAGTAGTTTTTACTTCCTGAATATATGTTGGCTTTGTTTGTGATTTGATTATGAACTCCTCGAGGCAGGGCGGGATTATCCATAAGGCAGTGTAGGCGACCGCCTAGGGGTCCCGTATTGGCTAGGGACCGCACGCCGGAAAAAATATCATTTTAGGAAGCAAGTTAAATGAGCCCCCAGAATTGCATTGCATATGGGCCATGGTTAATCCAGCCCTGCCTCGAGGTTTGGAGGCCGCTGCTTAGTTCGCCACTGGGCATCTATCAGCAAACAATGAAAGCTGTTGAGTATATTGCAGCTGTTGTGTATTCCCAGCTTCAAAAAACAAGAGAATCCGTTGCGAAATGCCGTCGCACCAGCCAGGCGCCCGACCCCCGCGACCGACCTGCCACCACGTGCATTATGGAATGGCGGGCTGCATACATTATCCATATCACCTTTGGCGGCGCACTTGGGCGGGTGCGCGCCGCCGTCCCGCCTTACGGCCTTGAGGTGGCGCGAGATTAGCAAGATGGCCGCGGTGCGGGCGGCACCTGCGCGGGACGCCGACACCGGCACGCCGCGCCGCGACGCGCGCCGCGAGCTGCCCGAGTCCAGCGTGGCGCCCGTGCCGCCGCTGCGCGACGATGCGCGGGACGATGCGCGCGTCGCGCTTAGTGTGCCACCTGGGGACAACAGAGGGAGTTACTATCTTTGGGTAGATCCTGAGTATCCTGACGAACAATTTCAACATGATGAAAACCAACGATTTAAATGAAGAATCAATCAACTTTGGACGGAGATCCGATATCGTTGAGCTCTTTGAAGAAGGCTTACGTCCAGCACTAGACATCTTTAGGGTCTTTCGGCTGTTATGATGAATACAGCCGGCTTCTAGAAAAACGGCCATTTTAAGGATATTTTTCTTTAAACTAGGTACTAATAGCAGGTGTTCGCATTGTGAACTTCTAATGGGATAAGAAAACCAGTGAAATGACAAGCAAAGGCTTTCCATATAAGGGTCTCCCCAGACCTATCGACGCGGAATCGGCTTGAGCCGGTAAGAAAAAGAATTATGTCCGTGCAGTAAGAGTGAAAATGGTATCGCTCGGCTCGGCTCGGCACGGCTCGGCGTTGCGAACGGATCGACGTCGTTTTCGATCTTATTGCGTGGACATAAAACTTATTCTTGCCGGCTCAAGCCGATTCCGCGTCGACAGATCTGGGGAGACCCTTAGTCTTCACGGTTAGAACCGCGTTTGCAGTCTTGAGATAGGTATGCGTTTCAGATCATTTATCATCAGGTGGCCTGCGTGCTTCCATCTCAATGCCATAAAAATACCCGTCACCACGGTAGCGTCGGTAAGTCACGAAGATGCCAGATACAGACACAGATTCAGAGATACACACACATTTTTGGATCAGGAAATAAAACCAGGTACCGGTGTCGTTGAGCGAGTAGAGAGGCGGCGTGAGGCGCGCGTCGGCGAGGTGCGCGGGGAAGAGGCGCGCCCGCGTGTACAGGTGCAGCACCATGCACAGCAGCCCCGCCAGCACGAAGATGCCCGTGGCCACGCCGAGCAGCGTCGGCAAGTCGGCCGTCAGCAGCACCAGGTCTGGGAGGACGAGAACACTTTAGACGAAAGCTAGGGAGACTCAGTAGACGTTTCTTCAGGGTTTCATGCATTGAATTTGGTATATGATGTGATGTACAATCGCGGAACGAAAAGGTTGACCAGTTTTCAAATAAATTCATTTACGCGTTACAAGCACATGTTACCTTTTTTAACTGTATAACAGACGAGAGAAATAATATTTAACCAATAGTGTAATGTTGTTTATACGTGACCATAGCAACCCTTTTGTAACGACCATTAAAGACCAAGTTCAGTTAACGGTGTCCCCTTGTTTTACAGACTGAAAAATTACAGAATTTTGTTTCACAGAAAATGTTTCATATACTATTTGGTCCTTGTATTTTTGCTTCGTATATTTTTTTTTTTTAACTATTTACTTGAAAGAAACAAATTCGACAGAAAATCAATTCAATGAATTTTGTAATTTTATTTTTTCATTACACATACTTATCAAACAATATAATTATTTTTCAACGAATATTGTTTGGTCAGTGCATTTTTTAGAAGGTTGGGTTATAAGATAAATACTATATTATGATATAAATATGAGTGAGCGAGCGAGCGAAGCGAGCGAGCAAGACCTCTCTGGGCAGAACCGACTTGAATAGGTTAGGTTAGAAGGCTATGGCGGGAGCGAAGCGAAGCAAGCTCCCGCCTTAGCCTTCGAGGTTATTTTTTTTATATCCCTTGAATAAGCTATGCGATACCATTTGACTGCAAATAAAAATCGTATGCTTTTTTTCAAACGTTTCATTTCACACACCTTCACAAACTGCACCCTACTCTATAAGTTGATTTTATTGTTATTAAGTTATATTTTAAATAAATAATATGAGAACAAAGAATATTTAATTTGCTATTCTATGATATGAAAAAAGAAACATTGAATTTTATTTAAAATAAAAAACGATGATTTAAAAGTCTTCAAAGTAATTATTCTACATATTGATTATTCTATGAAATGATAATACGAGAAAAAAATTCTATGAAATGAAATTCTAAACAACTTCAGTCTGTAAAATAACGTACAACCTCAGTTAACCAATAGTGGCTGTTGTTTATACGTGACCATAGCAACACTTTTGTAACGACCAATAAAGACTTGAGTTCAGTTTGAACCAATAGTGTATGTTGTTTATACGTGACCATAGCAACCCTTTTGTAACGACTAATAAAGACCAAGTTCAGTTAAACAATATGGCTGTTGTTTATACGTGACCATGGTAGCCATGTACCTGTGGGCCATGTAGTGAAATGACATTCATTATGACGGAATGTGTCATACTCGGTCGATAAGCAGATACTGATGATAACTTATACTGAGCAAGCAAAAACCGATCTTAATGTGGTCAACCTCTTCATTCCGCGACTGTACTATCGAGGAATTTAAATGTTTAACAGATTGATACCACACGTAAGTAAAATTGGGAAATTATACAGTTAATATGTATCGTAAGACGTGTCAAGTCGGGAAATGTAAGTATAACAAGGCTTATTTACGTATCATTACTTGATGGTATGGTGCTAGAGGAGGTTTTCCAGACGAAGTTTCTTAGCTTATGCCAGTTCCACACAATTTGACAGTTTTCGAAAATCATTTTCGATATCGTTAAGCATCTTGTGTAGGGCCTCTGAACCTATTCACGTTTTCATTCAATATTTTACATATACTTTACCTTTACTCTAAATGACGATACGAAAGCCGATGTCAACTTGCTATCAAATTATACTAGAGGGCGCTGATATAAATCGACATAACGTTTTCACGCTAACGGTACTTACTCGTGCTCAGAGTGCTGATGTATCATTGTACCGCTGTCGTGACCAATGAAGAAGTAGCCTAAGAGACCACCTAGAACAATTAGGACCTCACCTTCGGTGCAGAATACCCGCTGTGTGGGTCTAGTGTGGCTGGTGCTGTGGAACCCTGGGTCGCACTGGCAGAACGCGTTGTGGTTGACCTGTACACAGGACGCGTGCGGGTCGAAGGCACGGCACGTTTGCAGGTAGAAGCATTGCTCCCCGAGCTTCTTCGCTGGAATCACAAGAATTGCAAAGAGTTACAGACATGATAAAACAGCAACTTTAGGGACGTATTAATAAACTGATTGAGATCCTCATCTCAAAACACGTTTTTTTTCTTAGTTTTCTATGACTTGACGTTTACTTTGCATAATCTTGAGACGGATGTCTTAAGATAATTGTTTGGTGACGCTTAAGACTGCGCCGAGCGTACGCCGGATGTACAGTGGCGCCCTCATTACTATTATTGTGTTTTCTAATAAACTAAAGTATATTATTGAAATTGGTCGGTAGGTTTTTGTACTACAAATGAAATCACAACTTATAGGGTACATCACATAGTTTAATAACAATTCACCTTTGAGTTATCAACTTAACGGAAAAAAATGGCCGCCTTTTCCCGTTAAGCTGACTACTCAAAGGGTAATTGTTATCAAAGTTTGCTATGTATTCCATAAATTGTGTTTTTACTTGCGCTACAAAAACGTATCGTCTGATTGTAAGAAAATTCTTCAGTTAATTAGAAAACACAATAAAAGTAATGAGGGCGCCACTGGACGCTCGACGTTTGCTCGGTGCAGTCTTAAATTGCGTACCTAGTGTGTGTAGTGTGAAAAGTGACACAAACAAATAAACGTTAGTAAATAGTTAACCATTAATGGGTCAAAAAAAGTTACCAGATAGATAACAGTCGAATTATACAGTACAGCGTGCATTGTAAAAATATTAATTGGTGTTTTACAGAATTGTTGAAGAGAAATTAATGCTCAAAATATCCTGTGTAATGCAGTTTAAGGAAGCTAAATCTATTCAGTATCATGAAAGAACTAGCTCTCCATCGGTGACTGAGAGCTACTTAACTCTTGATAATATCTCAGCCGAGAGCGCTCTCTCACTCAAACCTCTAATGATGCAAAAGGCCAATCGAGACGCCTCAGTAGAACAAGCGGATATTGATCTTGCGTTATTAGCGTTCCCTTTGTACCTATTCATGTTTTGTGTACGGAAACAATAAATGTTTCTGTTAATTTAATTGCAGAAAAGGATGCTCGTAGCTCACAAATTATCTACCGCTGTGGTTATGTGGTGGTGCGTGTGTTAAAATGTGTGTTACGATTTCAGGAAATAGTTCGATTAAAGTTTTTGCACTAAATATTTGTCTTTTTAGGGTTCCGTGTCCGTCCGTCCAATCGTCCTAACTAAAAAGAGCTATATCTTTTGAACCGTTATAGATATATTTATATTTTTTGCGTATCGTGATAACGGTAAAACTTACAAGCGTCAAAGGGCATTGGGTAAATTTGTTTGAAGAAACATATTTTAAGAAGAGATATACAGGTAAATAATAGCGTTTAATAATGTCGGAGCCGAGATATTTAAGATTTAAGTGTTCAGTTTCTGGTACTAAAAGTACGCCTAGGTAAGAATATTAAATATCTCGGCTCCGATGCACTTAAGAGTATTACATTACATAGCAAAACATGTTTATTTTTAATTATTCTATCATAATTTACCACTTTTACTACTGGCCGCTCACCTTGAAAATGTATGACTTTTACAAATGACAACTCTTTTACCCAAACCCCTTTGGTAGTATAGATTCGAAATCGAATTCAAATCGGAATATTATATACCTACCGTGCGGCGGTACAGAACTCTCGGTGCGCCAGTTCGACTCACACTTGACCGGTTCTTTTCTTTCTCTCCATAATTTTAACGTCGTAAAGACGATTTCTATTGACCCTAACTTCAAGCACATACACTTCAGAAAGCAACAAACTCAACACTAGCCAACTAGTGTTGTGTTGACTGTTGCGTAAACTTGTGTTGTGTATAATGTCGGTGTACGCAACAGGCTTACCTTTAGCGCAGCCGTGGGCGACGCCGAGTGACACGGGGTGCTTGGGGTCGCACTGACATGAAGCGCTGGTGGGGTCGCAGAACACGTGCAGCAGGCGCGGGTTGCAGCTGAGGGTGCACGGCGACCCCAGGTACATGCCCGGCTCTGCAACACAACAATTGGTGAAAATAGTAACCAGTTATAAAATAGATGAACGATGTAGTGACTAAAATCGAAAAGGGTATGCTAAGATGGTTTGGTCATTTAGAAAGGATGGATGAAAAAAGAGTTACCTACGAAAGAGATATGGCGAGCGAGAATGAGCGGAGATGTCGGTAGGGGACGTCCTAGACGGACGTACGGTGATAACTGATAAGATTCGCGATGTACTGAGTAAGGGCCAAATCAAAAGCACCCGAAACCGACGTACGTGCATGAAGAGATTGATGAATGTAGAGGAAGCGAAAATTGTGTGTTTAGATCGGTGCACCTGGCGTTCCATAGTCTCTGCCTACACCATTGGGAGACAGGCGTGAAGGTATGTATGTATGTATGTTATAAAATAGTGGGTTCATCCTCGTCGAGAGCCTCTTAGCGAGACCGTTCCTCGTGTATAAAATATCCAATCAAGCAGCAACGGCGGAAATTTAAATTACCTGTTCAACTCGTACTATTTATCCGTGAACTTAATTGACTTTCCAACACTTTGAAGTTTCCAAACTGTAAATTATTTGACAACTTCAAACCGATTCAATTGGACCATTATATAGCTCGGTGTTGAACACATTCAATATATTTCACTTTGAAGTAGTCCCCTGCGGTGCGGGTTTGATTGGTCCCTTCCGACCTATACAGACCTTTCGGAAATTACTTTGGCAAATAAAAAAAATGGTGCAGTGTGGTGCCGTGTGGTTGCCGGATTAGAATAGTGCCACTCCGTATCTTTCCGTGGATGTCGTAAAAGCCGACTAAGGTAATAAAGGCGTGTAGTACTGTTAGGCGATGGGCTTGCAACCTGTCACTAATATACTGTTAAACATCTTCGCCTAAGTGTGCAAAATGTGGTTACAGAATTATCAACAAGTTTTTAGAGTTGTTTGAAATTCTGTAGCTCTGCCTACCCCACTCTGGGAATAAAGGCGTGAGTTTATGTATGTATGTATGTATAAAAAAAATGGCGGCCGAAAAATAAGGACTTTGCTGTTGTTAGTAAAATAAACAATTTGTTTTGTTTGATTATAATTATTTTAGGAATAAGAGTGTGTTTCTTTATTCCCTGCCGTAAACGGGTAAGTAAACCGTTAATTATGTTATATTGTTCATGTCATTTAATTTTAAGCAGTAGGTATGTCGCATATACTATTATGGACTTGTTTTTCTATTCTCTCCTACACAGCTTCTCGCGGCATTATTGTGTGATTTTGGTATCCAGGTCCAGCATATCCTTTAGTTTTTAGGGTTCTGTACAAAAAATGAAAAAACGGAACCATTATAGGATCACCCGTGCGTCTGTCTGTCTGTCTGTCTGTCACAGCCAATTTGCTCCGAAACTACTTGACCGATTGAGTTGAAATTTCGCATGTGTACCTACTGGCACTCGCCATACACGATACGGCTGGATACGGAGGCTCTATTTCATAAAAGCATTTGCTACCTTGCCACGCCACGCTATGTCATTCATTAATCTAGGAGGATCTAAGGATTCTGCAAATTGCCGTAGTCCGAGCCAAACCCAGTTATTGGTCACAGCTCCTGCATCGATATCTGTGCTAATTAACGTTCTAGCTTTCGGTGTGCCTACACAAATTCACGCTTCGATAACTTAGGCAGATTATTCTAGGAACTGGTTCCGTTCCCCGGCTTAGTTTCAAATGGGTGAATTGCAAAAATATTGTACATTGAACTTAATTGGACTTAATTGAAACAACGTTAACTTTCTTCCATTGTTTTTCCATTGTGTAACAAAAGTTATCCATGTGTATAAGACTAATCATCGTTACACAAAGGAAAAAGTTAAGGATTGTTAAGGATTTATCTAATTCTCTAATTCTAACTATGTACAATATTTATGCAATTCACCCAAATAACTCCAAGCTTATTTGAGTTATTTCTAGTTTGGTAACGTTAGCTAAATTGTAGTTAGGAATTCCGGCCCCTTCTATTTTTGATCCCTCGGTTACTTTTAAACATAAGGCTCGGTAGGCCTGACCAATAATATGCAAATGCTTTTAACGTTTTTTTCAATCGGCTTCAAATGTATGTACTTAGTTGTCAAGTACAGTCTACAAAGAGATGTTTCCACTTTTGGACCTTATTACAATGTAATATGGTGAAAAATTGGGTACCTACATTTCTTTGTAGTCCACTGTACAAACTAAGAAAATAGCTTCAGCCTACGATAGAAAGTTATTTTTTTACTTTTGAAGTGATTTGTTATTTTTTTATATGTTTAACGACTTTAACTGCTATAACACCTCATTAACAACGACAAACGATTTTATGAGTTATGAGACATTATGCGAAAAAACATTATGAATTTTGAAATAGATAGTAAGGTTAAAGACGCTCAAATTATATCTCTAGTTGTATTACATATTCAAAAGAACACCCATTTTTCCTTTCCATTTGGCCTACTTTTTACCCCGCTTTTTACCCCATCATTCTTTGATCGCCACAAGTTGGGTTACTTTAATTTCCTCCTCGAGTTGGCGTTTGCAGCGGAAGCGGATGCATCGAAGGCCGTCCAAGTTCCCGCTAATGGAGTTGCATTGTTCCTGCGTTTTATTTGTTCTGAGATAAAACTGAGCTGTATAGACGTGTGGTTGCGACTGGGCGGTTTTTAAGGTTCCGTTTTAAAAGGGTGCTAAATGGGATGGTTAATTTATAGTAGTTTATGTGACTGGTGCATAATGAGAGGCATTAATACACGAGTGTGGTTTCATAATAAAATCATACGAGTGTTTTAATGCATTATTATGTGTACAGTCGCATACATGACTTTATCTACATGCACATCATAAGTTTTCTAAAATAGGTATGTGAGAAACCTGTACCTATCTTAATGTACCAGTATCTTAATGTTCTCATTAAAGTATCGGTGAACTACTCGGGCAACATAGCCATTTATTTTGGCCTTTTCGGCTTTAGTATAAGCTACAGTGCATTTCTATTTGTTTTTTGTTTTAGTAATAGTATATAGTTTAAGTTCATTGTTGTTTTTTATGGTTCCGTACCCAAGGGGTTAAAACGTGACCCTATTACTAAGACTCTACTGTCCGTTTGTCTGTCACCAGGCCGTATCACATGAACCGTGATAGCTAGACATTTGAAATTTTCACAGGTTATGTATTTATATTGCCGCTATATTATTAACAAATACCAAAAACAGAGTAAAATAAATATTTTGCTCTTTTCTTATGTTGTATTCGTGGGCATATCTGACTCGCACTTTCTTATTTAATTCTATTTGTACTCTTATATCATAGGCGAATAAATAATGTTTCTTTGTTTCTTTCTTAAATGCAACAGATGCTAACATTTATAGCTACATCTGAATTCGACTGTATTACCTGTTACAGCGTATTGATTGACTGTACTTTTGCATGTGTGCGTATTGTAGGTATAGGTATGTAGCAGGAATTTATGTTGTTTAATATTAATATCAATAATGCCAGCGTCTTCCACATCGGTGCCGATACCGCTTCTAATTCAATATTATGGTTAAAGTGACTCAGAAATTATTGTTTCCGAGAAGTTGGTGTTCCGCTTATATGTGTAACAAGCAATTATAAATTGACACCAATTAATGTATTGCGTATTACAGTTGTAAACTTCCCTTAGTAACAGAAATTATTCCTCAAAAGAGGCCCAAAATAAACTATACTAGTTTCTATACTAACTATGAAAGGTCGCGTCGTAAAGAACGTTCAACATTTACTTTTCTGCGTTCGTGAGTTTAAGAAGCACAATAATATTATCATCATCATACCTTCACGCCTGTCTCACAATTGGGATTGACCAAAAAAAATAACTCACGGTTTTTACTTTGTCATTCAAAAGAATAGGATTTTTTAAGACACCAAATTCATCAATTTTGTATTTGACCCAATAGTTTTTTTTTAATATCTTTATTTATTTAGCAGACATTTTATGGATGACATGATAATTTAAAATTTGGGATGGCATTTTCTAATAAATGACAACAATTAAATGACATCCAATGAAAAAAAGTGATTGCAATAGTGTATTAAAACATACTATTTCAAGCTGTTTTCGCCTAACCCGTAAGTTACACCTAGGAGGGCTTCAAGCCGTAAACGAAAGTCAAACAAAGGTTCAAATATCAATAATAGATCAATATTTCAAAAACCTAATAATGCAGAACGGCTTTAAACCCCTATTCCTCGAAATGGTTTTCGAATTGGAGTAATTGTAAAAATATGAACGATCCCAATTGGGTAGGCAGAGACTATGGAACGCTAGGTGCAACGGTCTAAACATACAACTTTCGCTTCCTCTTCATACACGTACGTCGGTTTCAGGTGCTTTTGATTTGACCCTTATTCAGTAAATCGCGAATCTGATCACTGTATGTGCGTCTAGGGCGCCCTCTACCGACCTCTTCAGTCATTCTCGGTCGCCATGACTTTCGTAACTCTTCATTAACCCATCTTTTCTAAATGACCCAACATCTTAGCATACCCTTTTCGAATAAGCCAAATTTAATCAGCTAATAAAAAAACCTTAATTAAAAGTCTTCACAAGTTTCAAGTCAAAGGTTGAGATGAAAAATTCCCGGCATACATGAGGTAACAAGACGTCACGTCTCAAGTAATATCAGAGTTTATCTCCAAGACGACGGGAGGAAATTAATTACAACACCCTGTATAGCCCCCAGTTTGCTTAATTTTGAACCGTGACACTTGATATTACGTTGTAAATTTCTTTGGAGCTTTCATTTGAACGACAGTGACGAGAGGCCTTTGTTTGTGAACTGAAAAAGGCTTGACGGAGTTTTCATTACTCAGAACCAAAAAGTGGAAAGAGACATTGTCAGTTCAGATAAATATGACTTTATATGTAAGACTTCAAGCGCGAATGTATTTTGTCGAGTGGTGTGCATTCCATTCTATGTTACTCGCGTTTCACATTAGACACGGCGTGTTAAATGTTACGAACATGTTTCAAGGCGTTTAGGTAATTCTTTCGAGTTCTGTGGAATAATGAAAGTCTGGATGTTACGGTCTACATTTTTGTCGTGAGGACTTGTGCGTTACGGAGAAATAATTTAACTAGAAAAGAAGGTGATTTTGAGACCGGTCTTGTACACAACTCGTTGACAGTAAACGGGAAAAATACATCACTTGCCTCGTTTTTATTAGTTACTTAATTTACCATACAAGTACCTACAGTTATAATTTTGATCTAACATAAATGAACAGACATACCAAATGTGCCTATTGCGTGTCTTTTAATCAACGAGAGTGCTCTAATGTCTTAGGTACTTAACCTACTAATCTTTATTTATCCATCCTTTTAATCTTTCTTTCTAATTATTTTAAAGCCCTTGGCTACACATTGCTATCAAAAACGTAAACATTTTAGCATCACTTTCGCATTACAATAATAAATTTAACTGGATTTTTCCCTATTTACCAAACATCCTTTACCTAACCTCAGTAAACGTGTATCACCAACTTCATTTCAACACAAAAGGTTTCTACGTACCGCGTTAAGCGCCTACTTTAAATGCAACGGCAATCACGCCTTAATTATGAAGAACAGTATTTATACAGGCGCTTTGTAAACTGCTGAAATTTACTCAGACAATGTGGTTTGAAAAAAGGTCAAATTTAACACGAGCAGGATTTTTGTAGTAGGGGTGTAGCTGAGCAATAAAGTATGCTGGAATGATGGTGGTTACTCAAGATCAGGTTTTACGTACAGTTTTTAGTGATATATTTTAATTGGTCATTTAATACATACCCGTGTGGTTGCCGGGTTAGAATAGTGCCACTCCATATCTTCCCGTGGATGTCGTAAGAGACGGCTAAGGGAATAAAGGCGTATAGTACTGTTAGGCGATGGGCTTGCAACCTGTCACTAATACACTGGTAAACATCTTCGCCTAAAAGTGCAAAATGTGGTTACAGAATTTTTTAGAACGAGAACAAGTTTTTAGAGTTGTTGGTAATTCTGTAGCTCACTCACCCACTCCACCACTCTGGGAATAAAGGCGTGAGTTTATGAATGTATGTATGTATTAATACTCGGTGCCCGTGGAAGAAAAATCGTCAGTTTTCATCATACAAACGCTCAGTTACAACTGACAATTGAAACAGTTCCGGTAAAATTTACAGTTAAACTCATCGTGGGCAGCGGCCGTGGGAAGTTAGTCAATATTGACGAATATTGATACCTATACAACTTAATTGAGAGCCGAGGTAAGCAAGGGGACATAATGGAAAAGTGTATAAGTCGACTTAACTCGTCATAAAAAAGGGTATATACTTACATAAAAGGAATATAGACTTAAATCCTTTTTGACTTGATCTTCAGTAGAGTCTTAGTCTTTTTTTCACTAAGTAGTACCCCAAGCATGAGGTGCGAGTGTGAGTTACCATAAAGGTCATGTGGTCGTTGCCCTCTCCCCGCGCCTCATGCATACCCGGGCACCCCGGCTTTCAATTAGATTGTACGCCTTTAACTAGTTTGCGCAATTTTCACGCTTTTGAATGATATCTTTGCGACCACAAATCACAAGCCAATACACTAAGCATTTCTTCACTCTATTATAAATGCAAAAGTTTCTGTGTTAACAGCTCGACGGATTCAGATGAAATTTGGAATGGATTATAGTTTTTATCGTAGAATGTATTTTTCAATCCAAAAGGAAAAAAGTTGCCACCCTTTTCCGTTAAACTGACTACTCAAAGGGTAATTGTTATTAAAGTTTGTTACGTATCCCATAAATTGTGTTTTTACTTGCGCTACAAAAACATATACTCTGATTCTAAGAAGATTAATTAATTAGAAAACACAGTAATAGTAATGCAGGCGCCAATAGACGCTCAACGTATGCTCGGTGTAGTCTTAATAGAACTATAACCTCATACATTTTTATTGCCAGCAATAAATAGGCTTTAAAAACCACATTGTCACAATAAACTGTAAGTATTAGCAATGACAACTGCTTGGCTTGTGGCCAACGGAGCCTTGGCACACTTCGTATTTGTGTCGTGACTCCAGTTTATTTTATACGTCCATGAAGAATTTAGAGTGCCTGCTGGAATATTAAGGCAACCGTTATAACCTAGTTTGTGCTCGAAGGTGATTAAAGGAGACAAACTATGGGATACAGTAAAAATGTTTTCCAATTTATACTGCAGTTTTCTACAGAAAAACACGCAAAAGGATATACAGGATGTTCCAAAATCAACCAAATTTTCGAAAGTAAAATATAAAATGTTGACCATTAAAAATAGGTACTTACCACAATTTTCGAGATATTGACATGACACATTTACAGATCAAGAAACATGTGACACAGGGTTAATATACTTAAAACTAATAATAATAATAATAATAAGCCCCTCACAAACCTAACTCCACGTCCGGTACGAACATCTGATACCACGTGAGGGGCGGACATTGGCAGCGTAACTGGGGCTCCCGATCCCTTGATTGGTTTGTATGCGGTACCTGTATTGCATGCAGAATAGTCCAGGGATCGGAAGCCCGAATTATAACGCTTAAACTTACCAATGACCAACGGAGCTATAGTAAACAAAACAATGCGATGCGACTTAGAAACAAACAATTACCCCAGGCGGGTACCTGTGAAGGAGAATCCCGCCCCGAGTCGAAAATCTCGGGCCGCCCCACGTATTCTGGGGGGGGCAACGTGTCGCCATCTACCCAGTCTGAGATTGTTGTAGATCATAAAAATAAAAATAAAAATAAAAATAACCCAAATGATGGGATTACAAGGAATTATCTCCCGCCACTATGCGGCGCACATACTACATCTGTATCGTCGGGCGATGATACTGCAACACTGTTTTCGTCCGTCCCGTCAACTCGCCCGTCGTACATGTCAAGGCGACCATCTGCCTCTTCTTCTATTAGCACGCACGGTGATGTTGTGCAAGATGTCAACCTTGACAATGAACTTGTACCCATCCCGGGCGCTTCTCAAACACGTAGACGATGGACACCTGAAATGAATATGTTCATACTACGTACGTACCTTCAATTAACTGCATTGGATACCGACACAAAGACATACCTTGAACCTCTTCACTTGAAATTTATTGAAAAATACCCGGATATGCAAGTTAGTCGTCAGAGAGTAGGAGACCAAAGGAGGGCTATCATTCGTAATAAGTTACTACCACAAAAAACAATAGAGCAAATACATGTCGAAGTAACAAACGAACTGCACGACTTGCAAACTAATCTCCCATGTACACATGCACCCACTACATCAACTATACAAGGAACACTCAACACGCAAGGACAAACTCGATTAAGATGGACAAACGAACACAATGAAACAATAATGCAATTGTATTACAGGATAACTAACCTAGAAACGAACAGAACCTCATACCGAAAACCGTTACACGAAGCATTCATAAATACATTCCCTTCATTTGCCAATCTAAGCGAACAACGAATAGCTGATCAAAGGAGAGCAATAGTTAATAACAAATATATAAGTGACAATAGATTAAAAGAAATAAAACAACAGATAGCTAACGAACTTTTACTAAACACTAATAACTCGCATAACTACACAGACATGATTAATACCACGAATAATATTCAAAATCCTGATACTGATTCACAAAGTACACAAGGTATAGAGCTAGATCTCCCTGAGGAAGACTCTCCCAACACACAACTCCCCGAAAGGGACCTATTATTAGACACGACATTTCAGCAGACATTTGAACATTTTAAAGGTACAGATCCTACAAGCAGAACTTATATTCCGAAGCAGAAATCATCAAAAAAACTAGCAAGTGTAGTTCACTATCTTAATAATATAACCCTCCCTGAACACGTCAACATTAATACAGACTTCACTACACTTCAAACAACAATATATTGTGCGGCATGGACAGCTGCTAAGCTAAATGGGGCAAGAATATCACTAGAACCCACAGAAAGATCTCGTACTGCATCTAAAGACAAGAGACCACAATGGCAAAAACGATTGGAAAGACGAATAGATGACTTAAGAGCAAAAATTGGCAGAATCACACAATTCATTAAAGGAACCCGAAGTACCCATCTTGAAACGCATATAAAAAACATAACAGAACAATATAAAATACATTCTGTACATGAAGAACCAAACACACAGCTCACACATACACTAGATACACTCAAACAAAAACTCTCAGTCACATCAGGACGTTTACACAGATATAAAGCATGTACATTAAGGAAGCAACAAAACCAGCAATTCATAAATAATGAGAAGCAGTTCTATAGAAATATAAGAGAAACGACAACAAACACATCAGAAAACTGTAGCGCCAAGACAGAAAATGATCTACCAGACCCAGAAAACTTGCAGAAGTTCTGGGCTGGAATATGGGAACAACCAACACATCACAACACGGAAGCCGAGTGGATTAAAACAGAAACATGTACAAATAACATAACTACACAAGAAATGACTTTCAATCACATCCCCATAGACACATTTAAAAAAGTTCTTATTAATTTACATAATTGGAAAGCACCAGGATCAGACTATATTCATAACTACTGGTACAAAAAGTTTACTAACATCCATAGCTACCTCCACAATTTTCTAAATGAGTTTATAGAGGACCCTGACACAATACCACTATACATTACATCCGGAACTACATATATGTTACCCAAAGACCGCAATGATTTGACTAACCCAGGAAAATACAGACCCATCACATGTTTACAAACGTTCTACAAGATTCTGACAGCTTGCATCTCTAATTTAATATACAAACATGTTGAAGACAATAACATTTTAGCTGAGCAACAGAAGGGGTGTCGCAAGTACAGCCAAGGGTGCAAGGAACAGTTAATTATAGACTCCGTCATTCTAAAACATGTGCAAAAAACAAAGTCTGATTTGTACTCCATGTATGTGGATTACAAGAAAGCTTACGACTCCGTTCCTCATTCTTGGCTGCTGCAAGTCCTAAAAATATACAAAATACACCCAAAAATAATCACCGTTTTAAAGACTGCCATGAAATCCTGGACGACCCGACTTAAGCTTTCTACTCCGACTGCATTCATGGAAACAGACGAAATAAAAATTCAGAGAGGTATCTTTCAAGGTGACGCACTGAGTCCATTGTGGTTCTGCCTCGCTTTAAACCCACTGTCTAACATGCTAAATTCAGCTTCAGCAGGATATCATCTGAATTACACAGACGCTAACAGACAGACTGAGAACATTAATCATTTACTTTACATGGACGACATAAAACTTTATGCCGATAGTGAAACTGACCTTTACAGACTGACTGACGTAACAGAACAATTTACTAATGATATTAAAATGGAATTCGGTATTGACAAGTGTAGAATTAATTCAATCAGAGCAGGACAGAAGTATTTACACAATTACATTATGACTTCCGGGGAACAGATTGAGCCACTTGACGAAGAAGAGACGTATAAATACTTAGGATACAACCAAACACGGCAAATACAGTATAAAGACACAAGACTAAAACTTAAACAACAGTTTCGACACAGACTTAATACGATTTTAAAAACACAACTGTATGCCCGTAACATAGTAAAAGCCATCAACACATTTGCTATACCCATTCTCACCTATTCTTTCGGTGTTATCAACTGGACAAAAACCGAACTGAAAACACTACAGCGCACGATAAACACGACCATGACTAAATTCAGAAAACATCACCCACGGTCATGTTTTCAGAGGCTAACACTGCCGAGGAAAGAAGGTGGAAGGGGCATCATAGATATCACAAACTTACATAATAAACAAATCAAGAGCTTAAGACAATATTTTATCACAAAATCAGGATCCACAACACTTCACAAGGCTATTGTCCAAAACGATTGTAAATTTACTCCGCTAAATCTACAAAACAATACACCCCAAAAAAACGAAAACATGACAAATGACACGACCAAGATTAACGAATGGGCTAGAAAGTCTTTACACGGAAGGCACCGCCATGATTTATGCCAATCTAATGTCGACAAAGACGCGTCGAACGCATGGCTGAGTCGAGGTGAGCTATTCCCGGAGACCGAAGGTTTTATGATTGCAATACAAGACCAAATTATCGAGACTAGGAACTACCAACGATACATAACAAAGACGTTAACTACTGACACCTGTAGAAAATGCAATAGTTGCCCGGAAACCATACAACATATAACAAGTGCATGTAAATCAATAGCCCAAACTGATTACAAACATAGACATGATCAAGTTGCAAATATTATTCATCAAAAACTTGCTCATAGACAGCAATTTATTACCACCATAGAACCTTATTACAAGTACAAACCTGAGAGTGTGTTAGAAAACACAACGACGAGACTTTACTTTGACAGAGCCATCCTTACTGACCGTACCATCCACTACAATAGACCCGATATCACATTTATAGACAAAACAAACAGATGCGCATATCTAATAGATATAGCTATTCCCAACACACACAACCTACAAGGTACAATAGCTCAAAAACTTACCAAATACATCGAACTGAAAGAAGAAATTACACGACTTTGGCATCTTGATAAAGTCACAATAGTACCGATTGTTCTTTCTGCTACAGGAGTGATACCAAAACAGATGCATCAATCTCTAAAAACTCTAAGATTGCCTCCAAATATTTACAACCTTTTCCAAAAAGCCGTCATCTTGAACACATGTCGGATTGTCCGAAAGTTTTTACAAAATGATCAAGAATCTTCTGCTTTATCCATATCACCCACACAACACTCACTGCATTCAGTCAGTCCACAACATACCACCACGCAAGGAGCCAATCAGTCAACAAGGAACCTCACAGTCTCACAGACACTCTTCACCAACTACCACTAGCTTAAGTAATTTACCTGGTATGCACTTGGCCTAGGCCCGTGCATAACAGTACACCAGTGAAAACTGAGAAAAAAAAATGAAACATAAAAATAATAATAATAATAATCATTTAGGGGAGAATGGGTAACAGTGGATCACTTTTTTTTTGAAGCTCTAAAAATCCGAAGTTTATGCCTTAATAATTAATCTATGATAATTAATCATAACACACGTCCCTAATCTACAAACACAAGTGCAATTATTGGCAAAAACTGCACAAAGTTACAAGTTATAACAATGTTTAAAAAAAATGGGAAATGATCCATTGTGACCCGGGGATGGGTCACACTGGATTGATTAAAAATAAATTCAATAAAAGTTACAACATTCGCCACAACAATCTCTGCTTTGCCCAAAGGTTGACTGGTAGGGGGTTCGCCTTTTGTATATAAAGTGTATTCCATTGTGCAAAATGGTTTAAATAAATAAATGAATATTTCTGCAAAATTACTCATTTATTTAGATTCTAAGAAAGCCTTTTATCCTATAGTCAAACAGACTTACAAAAAATAACAATAGTCATACAAATTACACCGTACTGGTCGGTTTACCCTACATTGGATCACAGACATCACAGTCCACTGTGACCCAAATGGAAATTATTCACTGTACCCCATAGGTCGTTATGGTAGAAAAAAATATTTAAAAATAAAACTACTTATACCCAAGCCAAAAGTACATTACCCACAACAAATTTAATAAATAACAGGTTCAAAGCATAAAACTATAATTTATATTTATGAATGAATTAGGATTACGACAAATTTCTAACTTACGTAAAAAAATACTTTAGTACTTACCTACTGGCCTGAGTATGATAGCACGTGATCACGCTCGGCGAGCGGCGTCGCAGGCGCGTGAGAGGGGGGTGAGGACGACCAGTAGCCACGCGTTTGCTTGTGTGCGTAAAGCATCACACGTAAGAGATATAGCGAATAATCCACTGTGACCCGTGATCCACTGTTACCCATTCTCCCCTATTTCAAATTAAAAGAACAACAATATATAGTATGACATTATTTAGTAGTTCTTTACTTTAATGCCTATTATCGTCGAATTAAACGACCTTTTTGTAAGTCAGTGATAAGGTGAAGACACTGGTCGAATATTTAAACCTAAACCAAAGATTTGCCGATACCTTTTTCGATTACATTTGCGCCATCATGCGCAAAAAATCCGCATCCAATTGGGTCGCGATTCCTCTGCGATTTTTCCGAAAGCAAAGGTACCTACTGCCTGGTGTTGGATTTAAGCCTAATTACGATAAGAGGTATTGCAAGTTTTTGGGGAAGCCACCAGTTTTTCCAATTTTCATCCGGGACGAAACAACAAACAATAAAAAAAAAAAGTAAAAGAAAATGAATATTCCTCCTTTTTGCTTTAACGTACTCGGGTAAAAATTAAACCAAAGGTATAGTAACATCGTTCAGAATAAGTTGTTTGAATCCTGCCATGTCTTAAGCTATCTACTAATTTTTCAACTCGACGGATGAATTATTTACCGGCGTGTATTCTCAATTAGGTTGTTGATTTAGGACACCCTGTATTACAGATTGTAAGAACCAATCACTTATCAATGATTACGTTGTAGTGATCACTTTATGTTACTTACATTATACTTTACTTTATTCGTTGCAGCTTTTATGTGGATATATCATGCAACATGCAACGAACGGGAAGAGATCCATTCAGGATAAGTTCGCCTTTATACATACCTTTTTTGTTTCTTTTTATTTCCTGTTTGTTCAATAAGGAGTTTACATACATACACACGATAGAGTCGGAAGGCTGATAAGGTAGAGCTAACAGGAATCAATAAACTGAGGAAAAAGTACACTTGTACTATGTATTGTATGTAGGATAGAGGATGATTCAATAATTAGAACGGATATAATGCAGTCAATTTAGTATTTATATTTATAATTAGACTTAACTGACAATGCTCAATTACACCATTATTTTCCCTGAGCAAAAACAAATAATTATTTAGCCTTAGCACATTTTTAACCGAGTCAGTACATTCTCCTCCCTTCCAATTCCTTCCCTCGGCATTTGGATGCGTGACTGGACCAACGATACATTTCGAGGCTGCTTAATGAAGATTCTCAATTAATGATGATTAGACCCTTACGTTTTATCCCTGTACGACCACCATCTATTTAAATACCATTGTAATATTATGACAACCTCGTTAAATAAACTATACGAGTACCTACGGTTTTATATTCGTTAATTTGTACTTTATGAAGTACGCGGGGATTTACGAGTTAAGGTTTAATTCAATAGAACTTTCCAACAATGTAAACAAACCGTGTATTCAAAATGTCTTTAACTTCCATTCTACATCATCAAATAATGCTAAATCCATGTGTTATTTAATCAATTCTTTCCACATCACTATCCTAAACCATTGAAAGAATAAAATAGTGCTAGAATGTGGATATCTCATTGAATGTTTTGTTTACATTGTTGGCAAGTTCTATTGAAACAAACTTTACAACGTTACAACGTAGAATTACAAACAAAAATCCCGCCAAAACCTTGCAATAACATTGTGTACCATTGAGCATAACCTGCGTGACCAACAATGGACGAAAGTAGCGCAAGCGGTGTTTTCCATTGTGCTTTATATTCCGTAAAGTCAAGCGCTGAAAGTTTTTGAATGCAGCTTTAAAGTGCGAAGCTCCATTCGTGACACCCTTTTGTTGACTCGCAATTCTGCAGCTTTATTTTCAAATGACAAATAAACTATTCTGTGTGTGCATTTAAATTGAACGTAAAGCACAAAAGTTACGGCCTTTTTTTAGGACTTTGCGTCGCTTATCTAACAACACCGCTCAAGTCAAAAATTAGCGGTTTTTACATTTAAATGTCATTGGATAGAGCTGCTCATTGCGCGTCGATCTACCAATCACATTCTAGACGTTTCGGCCAATAAGAGATCTCAATTCAAAAAATAGTGACAACATTTTGTAACTTCTAAAATATGAGATTATTTTTAACCTTAATTAAAGCACCTATTCCCAATTTGAGCAAAATCAATCTCAAAATGTAAAAAATACACTGTTTTTTTGCTCTCCTAAAAAGTTGGTCAAAATGACATCTTAGCCTGATTGTGCAAAATGTGGGAACAGAAATATCTCCGTTGATATCAGAACCTAAATGATGTAACATCTCATACACTTTGAACTAATTAAGTCAATATTCCTCAGACGGCTCACAGTATTACATTTGCCCTTATGGCATTTAAATTCAAACGACCTCAATAGTGTATCTATGAGGTGTAGTTTAGTTTGCGATGTATTTATAACTCTGTGCCTATGTTCAACTAAATCATAGTTGCTTTTTTATTTGATGAACGTTTAATAATAGCTTTTACCCACCACTTAAGCACAGGTATCGCTAAAAATATACTAAGTGTTTTACTTATTCACTGACGTAAAAAAGGAGCGAACAAAGTGCGTTGTTAGACATAAAGAGAATTATTCGAATACAGTATTGATTTATAAATAAATATAGGTTGTCATGCATGGGGGATCTCGGTCAAAACGTTAAAGTAATATTGGTTATACATACACGGCCGTAACCGTCTATGACAAATGTTTTACCGCAGCGTCTGTGGGATGTCAAATACCGATATCTTTATTGTTGGTTATGAAAACGAAAATGAGACCGGCAAGGTTTCCATAAGCACTAGAAGAGTAGGTAATCCTATTAGATCAGGAGAAAGTATCTAAAATAATTAGTATACTCGTATATGGATAAAATAACTATGGAGAAATGTTTAAATGTTCAATTATACTTCGCGATACTTGCCATAGCAACTTAGAAGTAAGTTTCTTTGTATAAACACACAAAATAAATAAACAGAATACATAAGAAATTATACTTAAGAACTAGTAATGTAGCTAATCACTAGGCATCTACAGGGATAAATGTAACGCAAATAAACCATACCATAAATATCAACTTCAATTTTCAAGCCCCCTGTACATCATTAAATTTTCTAATAAAAATGTTACACGCTGTATCGTAACAATGCAATCTTCAACCAAGATCCCACACATAATCCTTTGACCAAATTGCCTCGGACCTCTGAGACACGACCATCCCTTTCACGCAAATACTCGGCTACTTTAGAGTAACAGGGACTATTTTCGACTGTTTTTATAGGTCATGTCGCTTGCAATTTTTACACAAGTCAGATAAGCTGTCTATTAGGGCCGCCGTATCTTATCGGCGGGTCAGTGCTTCCCTTGCGTTGTTGGAAGCCATTTTGTTGGTTATTTATGGAATTCGGGGATTCTATTTGGGGCTGACGTTGCTTTGTTATAATGTGGTGCAGACATTTTTGAAACAATGTAGGTAAAATCACCAGTAGTCCGCCAGAGACCAGTGGTCAACCTTATATGAGTGCGAAGGGTGGAAAATATATCTTTCGTACCTACTCTTCCCACTCATGTACTTTTTGTACAGGCAGAGGCCGACCACAGATCACTGGCTGACCACTGGTGACTTAACCCTAGTCTTACTCAGGGATAAACCGGTATTTATTTAGGTTAAACCGGTTAATTATTTGGGTTCCGTTCCAACGAATTGGTTACGCTCACAGGGAGCGAAATGCATTTACCGGTTATAACCGGTTAGAGAGCGCTTCTGTCATTCACCCTTGTCTCGGCTCACACGGAAGGAGCGCTCTCTAACCGGTAAATGCATTTCGCTCCCTGTGAGCGTAATCTTTATTATGGGTTAGGCTCTAATAGTGTGGCTTTAACCGCTACGGAAATCGGTCATGGTCGGTGGCGCAAAGGTTTTCAGTGACTGGGCTACTGCGGACTTACATAAACGAAGAGCAATACTGTATCAACTATATGAGGAACGACGGTTTAACGCTAGTGAAGAGTTTAAGGAACATGTCAAAGAGTATTCTAAGAATTTCAAGTCAGACTGCCGTATAGCTAAGCGAAACTTTTTAAGTGATAAAATCTTGAATAGCTCTGATGTCATTAAAACGACTTGGAAAATAATTAATGAAGAAACAGGTCGCCGGAAAAAGGAATTTAATGACTTTCGTTTAAAAGTAGATGGTAAAATCCTAGAGTCTAATTTAGATGTCGCAATTGAATTTGAAAATTATTTTACCAACATACCAGTGTCCACGACTAAGTGTCTGAACTCTTCGCCGGCGTCTGCCATTTTATTATTAGAAGATAACGTATCTGAATGCAGTATACACTTTGAATTCAAGCACGTTACTGCCTTGGATGTAATCAAAGCATTCAAATCAATTAACATTAAGAAAACCAATGATCTTTGGGGGGTTTCGGTTTACGTCCTTAAATCCTTAATGGAGGTCATAGCATCTGACTTAATGATCATATTTAATCACTGTGTTGATTGTGGTGAGTTTCCTGATCTTATGAAACATAGCAAGATAATTCCATTATTTAAAACGGGTAGTACTTCTGACCCCACTAACTTTAGACCGATATCGATACTACCCACTTTCAGTAAAATCTTTGAGAAACTAATTTTATCACAGTTAATGCAACATTTTCAAGATAATAATTTATTACATAATAAACAATTTGGTTTTACTCGGGGTCGCTCGACAACCGAAGCTGGTGTTGAGCTAATTAAACATATTTTTGATGCCTGGGAGGGGTCACATGATGCTTTAGGTATTTTCTGTGATTTGTCCAAGGCCTTCGATTGCGTTAACCATGACACATTGGTCAGGAAGCTACACCATTATGGAGTTAGAAGTACTGCGCTAAACTTAATTAAAACGTACTTATTCGGGAGAATACAAAGGGTAGACGTGAATGGAAAACGATCACCTGGGTCTTTGGTCTCAATGGGCGTGCCACAGGGCTCAATTTTGGGTCCATTTCTATTCCTCATTTACATAAATGATTTACCATACCTTATAAAGGACAACCATGATATAGTATTGTTTGCTGATGATACCTCACTCATATTTAAAGTCAAACGACAACAGGAGTTTAATGTGGATGTAAACAATGCTATATCAAAAGTAGTAGATTGGTTTAGTGTTAATAATTTATTACTAAATGAGAAAAAGACTAAATGTATTAAATTTATGACTACCAATGTGAAAAATAGACAAACTACTGTAACTATTAAAAATGACAAATTAGACTTAGTTAATGATACAGTATTTCTTGGTATAACGTTAGACTCAAAACTCCAATGGGGTCCTCATCTGGCTAAATTAGCGAATAGACTAAGTTCTGCAGCTTTTGCAGTTAGTAAAATTCGGAATCTAATAGACTTGAAAACCGCTCGATTAGTTTATTTTAGTTACTTCCATAGTATTATGTCATATGGTATTTTACTATGGGGTAGTGGTGCTGACGTAAACAGCATCTTTGTTCTACAGAAGAGGGCTATTCGTGCTGTTTACAAGATGGGTCATAGAGACTCGCTTAGAGATAAGTTCAAAGAAACGAATATATTAACCGTATACAGTCAATATGTTTATGAAAACATTATGCATGTTCATAAGAACATCAGTAATTTTAGAAAGAACTGTGACATACATAATGTTAATACTAGAAATAAACATAAGCTCGCAGTGCCCTTTACACGGCTTCACAAAATAAAAAACTCTTTCATGGGTAATTGTATAAGGTTCTATAATAAGCTCCCAAGTAGTGTTACTCATTTATCAGTAAATAAATTTAAGAGATACGTTAAACGTAAACTAATTTCTAAAGCTTATTATAGTATTAAAGATTATATGAATGATGACAATGCTTGGGACTGATTTATATATATTTTTTTGTATTACAATTATTAATGACCGTGGAGACTATATACATCTCCCTGTATGATTACCTATTATTTAATATGACATCTGGAGACTCTTTACATCTCCAAAATTGACCGTGGAGACTTTCTACATCTCCCTTATTTTTTTTTTGTGTTTTTTTTTTATTTTTTTATTTATATATAATTAAATTATATTTAATTCTTAATTTTAATTTGACATTTGGAGCCTGTTTACATCTCCGAAATTGTATTATTTATTTTAATCCGACATTTTGATTTATTTAATTATTATTACTACTGGGACCTGTACATCCCTGTGACATTTAAATTATGTAGCTTAAGTTTAGTATTGTAATAAGTGATTTATTTTAAAAAAATGGCTTACTGTTGAGTTTCTTGCGGCGCTTCTTCTCAACAGTGGTCTCTTTGGAAGCGCTGGTAGACTCAGACTTGTAAAAGTGCCTACAGGGCCTACTTACAGAATAAATGATTTGAATTTGAATTTGAATTTTGAAAATAAACCGGTTTTCAATCCCTGGTCTTACTAATGGTGAAATTTGTCAGTTTTTTACACCAAGTAAGTAACTTCGTCTGTTAGTTAGTAATGAAAAAAGTTGTTCTAGATAGGGTTGCCACTTGCTAACCCGACCGGGCGCGCCGATTTAATTTGTTATCCTTATCACTTTGACATGTTTTCGTTTTTTTCTGCAGACCTACGAATGTTAATCATATGTAAATCAGGGTATTGTGAAGGTTGAAGACCTCCAAGTTGGCACTATGGACCGATTTTTAAAATAGGAACACTCCTGAAAATTACAGATTCAATTAAACTCCGCACCAAATGAATATTAAATAAAATTTCCTGTGCAGTATCATTTTAATCATACACTCATTAATAATTTAGTGTTCACGTTTTGATACTGTTATTATTTTAACTAACTCGTGGATGTTGTAAGAGGCGACAAAGGGAACAAGTTTGTACCTACTACTGTTAGGCGATGGGCTTGTAACCTCACTAATACACTGGTAAACATCTTAGCCTAATTGTGCAAAATGTGGTTACAGAATTATCAATAAATTTTTAGAGCTGTTGCTGTTGGTAATTCTGTAGCTCTGTCTATCCCACTCTGGGAATTAAGGCATGTGTTTATGTATGTATGGAACCAAGGGGAACCTACTAGACCAACCCTAAGGATCTATGGGTATCTATCTATGTCCTATGTACTTATTTGTCATCAAAGTATACGTAGGTTATACAAAATATTGTTATAATAGGGTATTTGACAACAGTGACATTCAATTGGTTTTTCATTAACAATAGATAAACATTTTAAAAATACTAGGAAAACATCAATCTTTTATTTATGTTTGCAATTTTAAGATTTTTAAATTCATAAAATCCAACGAGTAACGGAGCGTTTTTGATGTTTCATAAAAAGAAGCTGATTTGACTTTTGTCAAATACCGTATTGTATAAAAGTAATTACGGCGCTTCTATTTAAAAAATAACCGCCGGTAAATTTTGACAATTGGTATAAAGTTTTTAATTAGTTCATGATTAATTTCTAATGGGTAAGGTTGAAAATGTACAATAGAGTACCCTACTAGTTGCCAAGTTGAGGGTTCTCTCATGTTTTACAAAAAATATGTCCCGACTCTTCACGCCCACGGGCCAACTTGCTTCTAACTTGTGAGAAACAATGGAAAAGGAAAGTTTTGACGTCTGTTTTTTGCTCTAGAGGGCGGACTGGACAAGGACATATTTTTTACAGAATAGGTATCTCATTTTTTTAAGTGTATAAAGAAGTTATAGTTGTTAGAAGATGTTTGCAAAAAATAAGGTGATAAAAATAACATCCTCTTTAGCATACACCATGTATATTAGAAAAAAATAAGTCGATTGAGAATCTTAATTAATCTAAATTAATTGACGGTGTTTTGCAAATACTTTAAAGGATTCATTTACTTTATTTTGAGTTGGTTATATAAATGCTTTTGATGTGGAATAAAAGATGTAGTGACTAAGATTGAAAAGGGCTTGCTTCGATGGTTCGGTCATTTGGAAAGGACGGATGAAAGAAGATTGACGAAAGAGATATACAGATCGAATGTGTGTGGACGGGTCGGAAGGGACCGCCCTAGGCGTACTTTTTCGAGTCCAATCGGAGAAATACTGGAAAAGCGCCGAATCTTAAGTACCCGAAACCGACGTGCGTGCATGACTCGATGTATGAATGTGGAAGAAGCGAAAGAAATTTGTCAAGATCGTAGCAAATGGAAAGAAGTGGTCTCGCCTACCCCTCTGGGAAACTGGCGTGATTTAATGTAAGTATGTATGTATGTAGGTATATAAATGCTATAGGATTTTTAAAATGTTATCCTGTTTTAGTCAATAACTAAAACCGCTACCACAATCATCCCTGCTTTACGTGTATGGAAAATACAATAAAAAATATTTTTGGAATATTTTATTTTGCAACTTTGTCCGCATGATGCCAAATTACAGTTTTTTTTATGTCAGGAGTCTCTAAATTTAACCACGGACAGACAGATAGACGGCCATGGGGAAACTACAAATAATCCATTGTTTTTTTTTATGGCATAGTGAAGACAAACGAGCGACGCAAGACACAAGACTGCCATGCACGATGTGACGCAAGACACAAGACTGCCATGCAATCCTAAGACTGCAACTGCGTTGCCAACCTTGAGGACTAAGATAATAAAAACCTTAAATTGAATAAGGAATCTTACAAACTTTCAATTCCAAAAATGGAAACCCGATCGATGACAAACAATGAACTCAGGAACACCCTGTCACAGGGCAGAAGTTTTCAATCTGGCTGTTTCATTAGAGATGATTGCGGACTGTTTGCCGCGTGGTGGCAAGGAGCCAAGACCTTGGTCGACCCCGCCCGCTGCGCTCTGGCATGCGGTTATTGCTGCATTATATGGTCTATGTATTCAAATAAGGCTGGTCTACGTGGTTGTGACACATGATCATACAACTTCATTATTCAGCCAGTTTTGAAGAGAGGAGATGATCACAAACTCTTCCTGATGTATAGTCGGCCAAAAATGTGGTCTACAAGTTCGATTTTCCCTTGCAATTATATTATGACAGTGACAAATCGCTTAACCAAACCGCCACAAAACAAAAACAGACATACTTAGTTTGATTTAAAACTTAAAGTAAACAGCATTCCGAATTTAAATGCAACACAAATACATTTTGAATTGTGGCCCTTTAGTATTTAAACAACGAAATGTCAACCTTAACGATAGTGATATTTGAATTGGCATCTTCCTCCTTGATCCGCCGCGCTGATGAGAGAAACATATTCTCGCTGAGAAGGCAGCTCTGCTTCTAGCGGTATAACAGATGAGACACCGGATAAAAGGCTGCACTCCCAGGTTGGCCGCAATAAGTAAAACTTTGTGAAATGTACACACTAAACAACCCAGATGCTCGGCGCAAACTTGGTGCATATCGTCGTTGATACTGCCGAGCCACTAACAAAATAAATAAGGTGTAAAATACACCAGTAAGTACCGTAAGCTAGTAAGGAATATTTTGCAACTTATTGAATTTGGTAGCGAGGCGGTATGATGTCTTGACCGGGGTTCCCGTTTACCTGCAGATCTCCGAGACGCGACAGATAGAGCGTTAGCTATCGCAAGTTTCTATGAGAGTGTGATTCTCTCAAAAAGCAAAGGTGAACGAAAGAACGAGTGATGTCCAAGCGGCGAGATTAAGTAGTCCCGTCAGTGCGAACAAACCACATTGTAGCGCGTGCATTTTCAATTTAGCAGCATGGTTCCTGCCGATGGGTCGAACGTATAAGGCTGCTTAATTGAAAATGCACGCGCTAAAATGTGTTTTGTTTGCTCTACTAAACTACTTAAACTCGCCGTTTGGATATCACTCGACAGTCCATACGACCGGCGTTGTTTACAGAATCACTACCCTGGTCTCGCGCAGTCTGATGGAAGCACAGACCACTTACCCTTAGACTCCGCATACAAAGGCGCCCCCGTAAGCCATGCTTATGCTCACAGAACACTAATTGGTTGCCATGGTTCTATTGGCGCGCACCACGACGCGCACACTTGATTATTCGTTGACTTTGAACTAGCCAATCACGGTGCACTTTCCGCCCCCCGCGCCCCGCCATTTTGGCTTAATGAGATACTAGACAAACTGTTCCGAAGCGGAGTCTATAGGGTAAGTGGTCTGTGGATGGAAGGAACCATCGACATGAGAAGAAGGCTGCACTGACCTGATATGTTGATCTTCTCCTCATCATAGTAGTCGAGGCGGTCCTCCTCCTCGGGCAGCTCGCGGCGGCGGGTCCCGTTGGGGGCGCCGCTCACGGCCAGCACGCACACCACCGCCAGCGGCAGCACCACCTCCATGCCGACATCACCGCGCGACACGCCCAAAGCGCTGGGACAGAGAAAGGCATCAGGTTAGGGCCAGATACTCGGCACTGTAGCAAAGTTACGTCCGTCGATGATAACGCACTTACATACATACATACATTAAATCACGCCTGTTTCCCAGAGGGGTAGGCAGAGACCACTTCTTTCCACTTGCTACGATCTTGACAAATTTCTTTCGCTTCTTCCACATTCATACATCGAGTCATGCACGCACGTCGGTTTCGGGTACTTAAGATTCGGCCCTTTTCCAGTATTTCACCGATTTGACTCGAAAAAGTACGCACGCACGCACTTATAGGGTCTTTTATACAAAGTGTTACCAACAAAAATACTAAATAAAAAATAAAAAAACCCCCGACTCTAAGCAATCGGTACCGAAACGTCTACAAAAGTAAAAAATAATAAGTATTGACCCTATAAGTTTAATTATAGTAGGTATTAATATTTTGATTCAAGCGTCGCCACGTCGGGGACCGCTAAGTAGCTGGGGTATTTTATATTATTTCATTTACTTAGCGGTCCCCCAACGTTTCGGCGCTTGAATTTTTATTTTTTACTTTTTAGACGTTTTTTTACCGACTGTTTAGAGTCGGGGGTTTTTATTTTTATTTTTATAAGAACACTCCCTACCAATTCACCTTTCAACCAAAAAAAACAAAATTTGAATCGGTTCCTCCGTTCGGGAGCTACGATGCCACAGACGACATACACACAGACACACAGAGACGTCAAATTTATAAGACCCCGTCGATTTTGCGCCGCCAATGACAACCCTGCCATGCTATGCTTGAGATGACAGTTTACTAGGGCTGACTTTATTTTTATAATTTTCTTTTTTGTTTATTTTTGTAACACGTTGTACAGTCGAAGCCTTAAATTTGTGAACCACCTTAGGTCCAAAGTCAATCTGACATCCTACAACGATAAGGTTGAGTTTCGTATGACATAAAATGACTTGGCATTTCCAATGACATTAACCACTTCAAGCATATCGCTCATTGAATACAAAACGGACACATTTCAAAATAATTTGCTTTTGCATTGAACATTTTATACGAACAGCTTCTAATTTTAAAATGCAACACTGACTCATTTTGGAATGTGTCCGTTTTGTATTCAATGAACGATATATATTTTCTTAAATGGGTCGCAAATTAACTTTCGTGACCGTACCTATAGGTTGTTAATTTTCCATTTTGTTAACAAAATAATAAGAAAAACATTGTGTGGAATTGCGAAAATGAAACATGAAGGCTACGGGGCTATTAATCACTACATAGTATAAAACAAAGTCGCTTCCCGCTGTCTGTCCCTATGTATGCTTAGATCTTTAAAACTACGCAACGGATTTTGATGCGGTTTTTTTTAGTAGATATAGTGATTCAAGAGGAAGGTTTTTATGTATAATAAATTTTGTTTTATGTACGTGTGTTATAGAAAACTCAAATAAACCGAAGCGAAGCGAGGGCGGGTCGCTAGTTACCAATAAGATAATCCCCGCTGTAAAAAGCTAGAATAATGCTGAAAGCTGGTCTAAATAGCTTCTAAAACTATCATTTTGTATTTTTATTAGACCTTAATACACAATGTACTTTTACGATTCTCTAGCGACTTCTTTACCTTAATAAATTTTAAACAAATTGAAGATTTTAAAACAGAAATCTGTTAACTGAAGTTTTTAACTGTAACCGTACTCCAGAGTTACCGAAAGTTCGGGCCTATCATTATGTTTCAAAGTACCGAAAAACCTTGAAAGTATTATCCGTCTTTTGTCAACTCATTAGGAACTTTCGAACAAAATGTAGAGTCATCGTGGGTAAATGATGGATCATTAAGCGGTGCTTGGAAATGTTACACCCCGTATACTCGTAGCGTGGCTAAAAATATAAAAAAAAACTAAAGATGGCGGAAGTAAAGAGCTCTTGAAATGCGAGCGCGTGTCGAAAGATATTAGAATTATGGCGGATTTATATTGGTCCAGCAAAATCATGTCAGTAGAAGTACAGTCAAGGGCAATAATATGTATACACTTTAGTACCTTGTCACATTAACCACTGTGACAGTTCATATATGGCAGTTCAAATATGACGACAATTAGACAAGGTACTAAAGTGTATACATATTTTTGCCCTTGACTGTACATTAACGAGTCGGTTTTCAGGTTTGAGGCGGCTGCTGTAGTAACGACGCAATGTACTTCAACTGCAACGTTCTACTGACATGCTTTTGCTTTACTAATGTAAATTATTGTTCTGCCATTCTGAGAGGCCCGATTGGACAGCTGTCAGCGAAGTACAAAATATAACAGACAGTTGATTACAGTATAATAGACTGTGTATATGTGAACGCAATCGGTTAAAAACATTTTTTTGGGAGTAGGACAACTTTTTACCACTTTAGATAGGTTTTTTAACCCTACGAGTACTGTGTAGTGTACAGTTTCGACGAAAAGCACCCAAGACAACAAAATGTATTCGATAATCAAATTACACATGGGGAATACAGGTCATAAAAGAGCTATTTCCGCCCTGTCAGTTTCCTGCACCTGACACTGTCACGATAACGCCTTTCTAGCTCGCCGCGTTTTATTCCACAATGGGCGGCAAAATCGATGACCCGTCTACATAATAAGTGCCACTGCGCGCTTATTCGCATTAGTTCCTTTAGTAGTATGAAAATAGTGGTCATATTTCCATCAAAAAGTACTACAGTAACTAGTAGTAAGGAAGTTTTAAAGCACGTCAAAAGGGACGTTTATCGCCTTCTATCGAATTGCCCTTAAATAAAAAAGACAGAGGAGCAATTTGGAAGTCAAAGCAAAGGGCAGCTTTTTTTCAGCGGCCACGGATAATTTTCACTAGTATAATTTATAGCGTTTAATAATATCGGAGTCAAGATATTTAAGATTTAAGTGTTCAGTTTTTGGTACTAAAAGTACGCCTAGCTAAGAATATTAAATATCTCGGCTCCGATACACTTAAGAGTATTACATTACATAACAGAACATGCTTATTTTGAACTATTCTATCATAATTTACCACTTTTACTAATGGCCGCTGACCTTGAAAATGTATGACTTTTACAAATTACAACACAGTACCCAAACCCCTTTAAAACCAAATAAAAGAAATAAGCTCACTTATACATACGCGGTTCTATAAAATATGCGTTCTTTTTTCTAAGGAGGGCACTATTACAAGTATTACAACATACATATAACTTACGTAATTTATTGTGTTAAGTATTAGTAATAAATAAGGTAATTGACGTCATGGACGAGGCATACGATATGTTCAGCATTGGACGAGTAGGTATACATATATATGCTGTGTACAAGAAAAGAAGGATAATTGTGTTTTATGTTTTGATCTCTGGCTGTCTTCTTTATCTATGCATCCCTAGTACCCTAATATCTGGGCCTCTATTCTACGGGCTTAAACAATATTGCTTTTGACATGTTATCGTATCGTCAACGTTATCATAACTGTGAGGCTAGAACTGGGGGGTTATTATGACACAGCTATGCAGTTCTGTCTACGCTCAGAGAAAAGGACAGATCTATATAGCTGCTATAGCTCTGTCCTTTGCTCTCGCCGTAAAATGAAATGCATAGCCATGTCATAATAACTCCTCTGTCCCCTTACTATGAGTTACAGTTAACGTAGATGCTAGCGAGTCGAATGCTCTGTCCCTCGCAGACCTCGCAGTATTCTTATAGAGTGCTAGGGATAGAGCATTCTACTTGCTATAGAGTACGGTAATTGTAACTCAGGTAAAAGGATACAGTTGGTTAACGCTAACGTAAACGATTTTCGTAAACCGTCCGCCGTGGATTACTATAACGAACGCCGGATACATCTAGGGCTTCTGTTCTCTTATTTACCCGTATAGTGTCCGACCAGCGAGCATACTAGCATTTTTCTCAAATTCTTCATATGGCAACAATTTTACCTATGAAACAAGCTGTCACATTATGAGCACCTATCCAGTCGCTGTGCATTTCGTGTCACGGTGTCACCAGCTACTCGTAGTAATATTTTGAATTTGCCGCCTTTTTTTGCGTCACGGCTATTACTTATTCTGTGTCACGGGTATAATTAGATAGGATGACTCATGTGGAAAGATCAGTCTGTCTCTAGCATCGTAGCTCCCAAACAGATAAACCGATTTAAAAAAGCGACGTGAAATAGTAGATGCTGTCTATATGTTAAACATGACCAATGGTGTTCCGGCAACGTACGGTGCGGCAGCTGCCATGGCCACTCCAGCAGTCACGAAGCCAACTTCATCATCCACTCCTCACGGTGGCAAAACATCTAGCACTTCTATCGCGCCTGCGTTCGAGGGATCGGATCTGGGTTTGCGGGCTGCCCCTCCACGTATACTTAGTCTGCATCTCTTCAACCTGACCCCAGAAACTACAGCAGACGACATCTTGAGACACCTCGAGTCTAATTTCGCCATCAATACTGTCAAATGTCACCAACTGGTAGTAACCAGAGGCCAGTATTCATCTTTCCGGCTTGACGTGCCATCTGATGCAATAAAATTTGTCAGAGATCTCAAGAACTGGCCCGACGGCGTATCCATCAGGAGATTTAACGTCGTCACGTCAAAAAACTTGAAGACACGCGCACCAAATCACAACTCGTAGCTATGAGTGACTTAGGTTATTCTGGATCGCATTTTAATATTATTCACCAAAACGTTAGATCGATAGTTAGTAAAACTGCACTATTAGACATTTTATTATGCACTGAGAAACCTGATGTATTAGATTGTACCGAAACTTGGTGTCGAAATCACGAAATCGAGCGAATAAGATCATGTGGGTACGATCTTGCTAATCACTTCTGCCGCTCGACCATTGAGCACGGCGGAGTTGCATTGTACGTTCGAACCGGTACAAAGTATAGGCCGCGCAGCGACCTACACGCCCTAGCCGTGCAATACCATTGTGAATTTACCGCTATTGAAATTTGCCGTTTGAGATTAATTATTGTTGTTATTTATAGAACTGGACATGGAAACTTTGACATATTTTTAAATTGTATGGAATCACTTTTAAGTAAATTAGTTGACGAAAACAAAAGGTTTATTTTGGTCGGCGACTTGAATGTGGACTTTTCTGTTATTAATTGTTCAAAACTACGCTTGGATGACTTATTAAATAGTTATGGGTCTAAAAACATCATAAATTTTCCAACACGCGTCACATCTGATAATTCGTCGACGATTGACTGCGGAATAGTACCGACTAATAGCGATGACATAGTCGCAGTGCCCATTGACACTGCCATAAGCGACCATAACGCCCAAAAGATAACTATGACTATCACAAACGCAAAACATATAAGTAAGATTAATTTGTCCGTGGAACGCAGAAGTGTTTCGCCTGAATCAATTTGTTCATTTTATATTGCTTTTAAAAATTACGATTGGAATTTTATTAACGATTATGACATTGACATAAATGAAAAATTTAATAAATTGTTTAGATTGTTTACATATTACATTGACTTACATTTTCCAATTAAATTGTTTAGGTTAAGAAATAAACGTAGTTTACCTTGGCTGACAGACGCAGTACGCGACCACCTTGTGAAATTCGAGGACTTAAATATCTTACGTCGGCAATATCCTGATGAACAAATTATATCGGACTGCATAGCACACTACGCGAATATAATTAAAGAATCCACCTTAATAGCTCGTCAAAATTATAATAAAACACGTTTGGTGGAATGCAAAAATCCTGCGAAAGAAATATGGCGAATCATAAATGATGAGATATGTTCCAAGCCAAGAAAAGGAAACGTGTGTCTCAAGGACGACGATATTGTTGATGTGCCGTATAAAGATATCCCAGACCTGTTTAATTCATATTTTTTAAGCGTAGCCAAAAACTTCGCCCTTCGTTGTAACAATGAGCAGTCCTCTGATTTTTTGCGGCGTCATATGGGTGATCTTGATGTTCCTAAACTCACTCTTCCCTGCGTCACTCAAGCTGACCTTGATTCAGCGCTCCAGTCAATGATCAAGACGCGCAATACTTTGGATATATACGATATGTCAGTAAACACAATCATATCCACTTGGCCGGTTATGTCCATCGTCCTCGTCGTCTTGATCAATGATATGTTTAAGTGCGGCGTCTACCCTGACGCACTGAAGAGCACACGTGTGTGCCCGGTGTACAAAGGGAAAGGTGACAAATACAGTGTTGATAACCATAGACCTATTACTATTGTTCCCACCGTATCTAAGATGATAGAGGGCATTATTTCTTCTCATATTATGCGCCATTTGGAGACCAATGATTTAATGACTGACAAACAGTTTGCCTACAGACGGAATAAGTCAACGTCACTGGCTGCTTGCCAGATCATTGACTCGATTATTATGAGCATAGACTCTAGGTATAAAGTTGCTGGCATTTTTTGCGACCTATCTAAGGCATTCGACGTCGTAAATGGCCAGCTGTTACTGGAAAAAATCAAACTGTACGGTATACAAAACAACGTTCATAAATTATTAGCGTCCTCTTTATCTCACCGCAGGCAAACAGTCGTGGTTGCCGGTGAAGATGGTGGCAAACATAGGTCCAAGCCCGGGGACGTCACGATAGGTATCCCTCAAGGATCTTCGTTAGGGAATACCTTGTTTTTGATGTTCGTAAATGATCTCCCTAGCTCAATTACTGAAGGCCTGACTGTATTGTTTGCTGATGATACCACTGTCGTAGTATGTGCCCCCACTTATGAGCAACTTAACCAAAGGATAACGAAAGTGTGCGAGCAGCTACAGCAGTGGTTCTCAGCGAACGGGCTTATCCTTAACGTGGCAAAGTCAAGCGTCATGCTGTTTTCCGGCAAAGGTATAGTGGCACCACTGTCAATAAACAGTCCCCTACCATTGTGTCAACAGTGCAAATTTTTGGGCTTCACGCTAGACGGAAACCTAAACTGGAAGCAGCATGTCGATTTACTTTGCGTCAAGTTGAGCAGTGCAGCTTTCGCTTTACGGAAGTTAAAGCCAACTATAGCAGGTGATGGGCTAAAGCAGGCGTATTTTGCTTATTTTCATTCATTGCTGTCTTACGGTACAATGCTGTGGGGTAACTCCACGGACTCAAATCGCGTAATGATCCTCCAAAAACGAGCGCTTAGGATCCTTGCCGGTATAAAACAACGAGAATCATGCAAGAGGGTATTTTCTCAATATCGCATTCTGACCCTATATTCCGTGTACTTGTACCAAATTATTGTTTATACGCGTTTAAACCTCCATACCTTTGCGCGAATGGGAGTTGAGGGCAAGGTCACTCGCAGCACGGGCCGCCTGCGGCCGGCTCCGAGCCGCACGGCGCTAGCCAGGAAGAACCCGCGAATTATCGGCCCTAAATTCTACGAGCACCTACCCGCTTCCTTAAAAAATGAGTCCAGTGACGAAACATTCAAGCGCCGATTGAAAAACCTTTTGTTAGATAATGCATTTTACTCTGTAAGTGAATTTATTGACACTGAATTTTGACTTTATAATACCTATACCTATATATAATTTTTGACATTGTTTATTGTACTACCATTTGTATATTTAACTTTGTGACTCGTTTTATTATTATTTGTGTTTTTCTAATCCATTCATTTATGACATTGGCTTTTGCTAGATTACTTTTTTTTGCTTTTACTTCTTTGACGATCATAATATGAATTCTGTATAATTGACATGTGTGCAATATAACTGTATTTTATATTATGAAATAAATAAATCTAAATCTACCGATTGTTCCGAGCTGCTTAGCAGCCTCTCCTTCAGTGCACCCGTCCGCTCTAGAAGACATTACTCCCCAATTTCTGTGAAACCTGCATCATCCAATTACAGACGGAATAGTTTTCTAAATCGTGCTAGCCGTAACTTAAATATTTTAGCGAATGAACTGGATATTGATATTTTTAATTCTAAAATACCTTCGGTGAGGCGGATTTTAGCTGAGAGGTGTTTTGACTGAGTGCGCCTTAAGCGAATTAACTCTTTGTAAGTAGGTTAGCGTTGTTTTTACTTTAGGTATATGTATCTTCTTTTCACTTGTATCTTGTCAAGTCGCAACTGAAATATTAATTTTGTAAATTGTTGACTACTTCATCAATTTAACTCAATCTCTTGCATGTGTCGTGGTGTCTATGTGTGGCACCTTGTTTAGTGGTTAATTTTGTTTCCTTAAGAGAGATCCTGTTACTGGCTTAGTTGATGCTATCTCATGTTTTTATATTGTTTTGTAAAGCTGTTGGTTCTCCTCGAATAAATAAATAAATAAATAAATGATTTTTTTTTTAAAAGAAAGATTGTTTATTTGGGTCGGTTTTGAATTTAATTTCATGAAAATCGGTGGGACCGTTTAAGAGATATACTCTCATAGAAGAGGTCGTCATTACGTCGGGGATTATTTTTCAATTAAGTAACAATTAGACAATGGAACATTTAAGGGCTCGTTTTAGAGTTAATGACTCTTGATTCGTCTTAATTAGCCCAAAGGACTTTCGTGAAACTTAGGAATCAAGATTTAAATTAAACCGGCCAAGTGTGAGTCGGACTTGCACATGAAGGGTTACGAAACAAGCCGAAAAAAACACGTTTCTCGTAGGCTTTTAATTTTTAATAGAATATAATAGAAATCGTTTATTCGGTGTTAAAATAAAATGAACAAAAAACGGCAAAAACAATATAAAAAAAAGAATAGTAGGTACAAACATAGAATAGGTACTTAATCTAAAATTAACACTGAAAAGGTTGCCACTCAGCATGGTGTCAGGCTTACTAGCCTTGACGCTGGTTTTCAGGGCCACCGGATTGAAGAGAGAGGGAGCGCTCCCAATCCATCTTTTTGACTTTTCTTTTATTAGTTGGTTTTAATAGCCGCAATTTAAATATCGAATACTCTGTGAACATTTTAACTGTCTAACTGTTACGGTTTGTACAGTCCAGTCTAAAACAGTCTAGTATGTACAGTCTGCTGACAGGCAGATATGGAGGAACGGACAGCGAAGGCTTAGGTTTTTTTTCGGGGACAATGTTACACCAATTGATCTCGTTCCAAACTCAGCCCTAGGCTTGTATTATGGGCACTAGGTAATGACCTAATGACATGCATTAATTACATAGGGAAATAAATAGTTAAATACATAAAACACCCAAGACACCGGAACAAATACAGGCGTTCATCACACATAAGTATATGTGCCCTAACCGGGATTTGAACCCAGGTCCGCTAGTTTCGTAGGCAGGGTCACTAGCACTACCAACTAAAACAACGCATACACATACATACATACATAAACTCACGCCTTTATTCCCTGAGTGGGGTAGGCAGAGCTACAGAATTTCCAACAACTCTAAAAACTTTTTGATAATTCTGTTACCACATTTTGCACACTTAGGCGAAGATGTTTACCAGTGTATTAGTGACAGGTTGCAAACCAACGCGTCGTCAGTAATAGGGTCCCGTTGGCGCCGTTTGGGTACGGAACCCTAAAAATCAATCTTGATCAAATTAACCGATTGAGCTCTAGTCAATGATGTAGACGGACAGACAACTAGCGTGCAGCGAATGTGCATGTGCAGTGGTTTCTTAGAACGCACGCCGCCTTTAAGTGGGCTGCATAATAGTTGTGCAGTTTCGATGCAGCTACGCCAACCGCACAAAAACTGCATCCAAACTGCAATTATGCAGCAGGCAGGCAGTTTAAATGCTGACCGTCTGTAATAATAGCTCTAATGATTATTATTGCTGTAAAACAATGATAAGAGTTATAGTTACATAACTCAGGGGAATACTTTCGGACTTGTTAATAAAAATGAGGATTTTATGTAGACCTGTTTCATTCCTCTTTTTTATGGGTAGATTATCTTATCTTACACACACACAATCACACACAAACAAATTACACAATTATGGAATGTGCAGATTTCCTCACGATGTTTCACCGTAAGAGCAAAGAAAAACTGTTTAAACTGTCATATGAAATTGACACAGCAATTAAAGTGACAAGGTACTAAAGTGTAAACATATTTATGACTTCGACTGTACATGGTAACCGCGGGGTTCGAACTGGGTACCTTACGATTACGGGTCAACCCCCTAAGCCACTAGACCACAAGGTTTTAAAAATGGATGGGTAAAAATAATAAGGCTATATTGACGATCAGAACAAATCGCCGAGCCATATTCTAATAATAAACTTTGTACTTTATTGGTTTAGAATCAAAGCGATGCGAACACAATAGCTTAACCATTCGGCATAGAAACGGCTTCGAGGAAGCCAATCGAATCCACTGGGTAAAGTATAAACAGAAAAGTAATTCAACGGCCCTTTGGGAGTTCGAGTAAAGGCTCAGCTGTAGTCGATAGCCCGCATTTAGTGGTACATTGCATCTCTGCAATAGCTCCCGGATCAACTATATTAACAAAACTCGTCAATGGATTGCTAAAAGCTTGCGGGGCCAATGACTGAGCCCTTAGGTAACTAAGCATGCAAGCAGTGCAGCCACGATAGATTCAGCGTTAACAGAGTTATCAGCGTTGTGTTAAAAATTAGGGAATAATCTCACGTTGGACTTGTCCCAAACTAAGCTCTAGAGATTGTACTAAACATACTTATCTAGAGAAATAAACACTTGAATACATATACAAAATCCAAGAATCAGAAACAAATACTCGCGAGCTCATAACACAAATAGTTACGAGTTGGTCCAATAGGTAGGTAGGCAGGATCACTACCAACTAGACTCCAGGGGTGTTATTCTCTCAAAAACAATGGACGGGCGCAGCGAAATCGCAGCGGCGAGTTTAGGTAGTCCCGTCAGAGCGAACAAAACACATTTTAGCACGTGCATGTTCAATTAAGCAGCCTTATACGTTCGATCCATCGGCAAAAACCATGCTGCTAAATTGAAAATGCATGCGCTAAAATATGTTTTGTTCGCACTGACGGGACTACTTAAACTCGCCCCAGCACGTGGCAGCCGAGCAAGCGAGTGACCGGGTGGTGAGTTATCATCGCAACCCATAAACATCTGCAACACTAGAGGAATCGCAAGTGCGCTGCCGGCCTTTGAAAAAAGAGTACAGGAGGGTTATTATGACATAGCTATGCAGTTCTGTTTATGCTGAGAGAACAGGACAGAGCTATGGCAGTTATATAGCTCTGTCCTTTTCTTTCAGTGTAAACAGAATTGCATAACTATGTCATAATATCCCCCCAGACTGATAAACGCGTCGGAATGTCATCGAGTCGTCATGCCTCACTTACACGCGCGTACATGTAATGGTGCGTTTCTATATTCAAAACCGTGGATAGAGTTGTGACGTCTCGTTAAAATTTGACATTTGCTACCGGTTTCCTCAGCCCCATTTCGGAATCCAGCAATGTCAACACAGCTGTTTGACACTGCCGGTAATCTGTTAGTATATGGAGCCTTTAAGGCCGCACACAAGCTGCTTGATGTACTAAGCTAAGGTTTGTTTCAATATAACTTGCCAACAATGTAAACAAACCTTGTACTCAAAATGTCTTTAATTTCCATTCTACATCATCAAATACTGCTAAATCCATGTGTTATTTAATCAATTCTTTCCACATCGTTATGCTAAATCATTAAAAGAATAAAATAGTGCTAGAATATGGATATCTCATTGAATGTTTTGTTTACATTGTTGGCAAGTTCTATTGAAACAAACCTTATGAGTCCAATGGAAACCTGACTCACCGTAGAAAAGTGTCACAGTGAAATTATAAAAAAAAAATTAAATCATAACGTCGCTGTGACACAGTTCTATGGTGGGTCAGGGATCCATTGGGCTGATAGTATTTATTGGAAGATGCTTTACTGGTTTGCTTATACTGTGACAAGGGCGGGGCAGACAATCAGTTGTTACCTGACCTTGGCATGGCCTCCCTTGGTTTTCCACCCTGACTTTCACTAATGGCATCTGAGGTTTCTTGATAACGTTCCTTCTGTTACGATACCACGTCGTGCATAGTTCTAGATCGGTTTTTAGCTTGTTTTTATGGTATAGATGAATTAGCGAGAGCGTGGAATTGCATATGAAGTGGTATTGTGTGTGTATAGGAAACACATACATACATACATGTGTATGTCTACATTAACTCACGCCTTTATTCCCAGAGTGGGGTAGGCAGAGCTACAGAATTACCAACAACTCTAAAAACTTGTTGATAATTCTGTAACCACATTTTGCACACTTAGGCTAAGATGTTTACCAGTGTATTAGTGACAGGTTGCAAGCCCATCGCCTAACAGTACTATACGCCTTTATTCCCTTAGCCGTATCTTACGACATCCACGGGAAGATATGGAGTGGCACTATTCTAACCCGGCAACCACACGGGTAGGCAAGACAAAGAGAGAGAAAAATCGAACTCGGTACCTTGACATCACGAGTCGAAACCTCAAACCACTAGGCCACCAAATTTCTCCCATTACATTACAATAGTTAATTAAATAAAAAGATTGCCCCATCTAAAAAAACTACGCAATTTTTGTGTATTGCCGACCTCTGAACATGTATTCACAAACTAGGTATAACACGCTAAAACTTCTATAAGCTTGAGGGTAATATCCTCTGAACGGCCGGAGGTTGCCAACCTTTTCCCGAACATCCTCGCGACGTTATATCTCACTCCCGGATAATAAGATGTCTTGTACCCGGCCGTAATATATATGTCCAATGGCTCTTGTATCGTCCATGGCGTTCTCAATCTTGTAATCGTATTAATAAAGTTGATATTGAATTGCGTGAGAAGGATGGAAGTTGATGAGATTGGGATATTTTTGTGGGTAGTGTTCTGAAAAATGCTGTGTTTTTTTTTGGGAAGCCCTAGAAACATCCACACTCAGATCGGATGTATCGTTTCATAGAATAATTTCTGCAGAAACCATATCGTTATTAGGTTATATTAAGCATGGTTTACGTAGGTTAGGTTAGGTTAAGACTACGCCTGGGGGGCACCCAGTGGTGGCATAGTCATCAGCCCACGGTGCCCCCTCTAACAGCCTTTGGAGGTTAACACCGCGCGGAGAGGTTTTAGACGGTAGGCTTCCACCTCAGCTGAGGTGGTTGAGAGTCCGTCATACCCCCCCCATTAGGCTACCCTAGCCGGGGGGAACGATGCGTAAATGCATTTCCTCTCCGTTTAAAAAAAAAAAAAAAAAAAAGGTTACGACTACGCCGAGCGTACGCCGGATGTACAGTGGCGCCCTCATTACTTTTATTGGGTTTTCTAATTAACTAAAGAATTTCCTTGGACCCAAACAAAATGTGTTTGTAGCGCAAGTATAAACACAATTTATGGGATACGTAACAAACTTTAATAACAATTACCCTTTGAGTAGTCAGCTTAACGGGAAAAGGTGGCCACTTTTTTTCGTTAAGTTAATAACTCGAAGGTGAATTGTTATTAAAGTTTGTTACGTATCCCATAAATTGTGTTTATACTTGCGCTACAAACACATTTTGTTTGGGTCCAAGGAAATTCTTTAGTTAATTAGAAAACCCAATAAAAGTAATGAGGGCGCCACTGGACGCTCGTCGTTTGCTCGGTGCAGTCTTAAACCTATGAATGATTTTCAACTCCGTCAAAACAAAAAATTGGTTATCCCTTTGACCATCAAAAAATACCTGTCGATGAAATATAAATTCAGCGAAGTAAAATATTTTATGAAATGAGTTTCGGCGATTCAAAGGTAAACCGGTTTTTTCATTATGCGTCAAGACAAAGTGGAATAGAAACTGAGTAATTAACTAATACAACTAAACAACTAATCGTAACTATGAATAAAATTCCAACGATTAACTACATTACCAACAAAATATTTCTTTATCGTATTAGCTCACAAATAAAGATACAATCTAACATTTATGAGCATTTATAATTCAGAATGAGCCCACCGAATCAACAGGTTGGCGTGAGAAAACAAAGTTTTTAACAAAACACCAATATGAGGAAAGTTCTGGGAATTGCAATGGGAATTAACTGTCTAAGTTATTTTTCGTCCTAATAAAAAGTGTACCAAAGGTCCCTTCATAATTTGTAGTTGTCACGGAAAGAGCTCGAATGCCATGTTTTCGCGAACTTGCGCCTTATTGAAGATGTGGCCTACTTGAGTAGGTACTTTAACATCAAAGTTGTTTCTACTCCTGGGGCGTGGATAAAATTACACTTTCTCGTAAATGGGTGAATTTTCATGCTTTGCAACTGTTTTATCTATAATATACAAATATAAAGCTGAAGAGTTTGTTGGTTTGTTTGCTTGAACGCGTTAATATCAGGAACTACTGGTCCGATTTGAAAAATTCTTTCAGTGTTAGATAGCCCATTGATTGAGGAAGGCTAGGCTATATTATCATACTCACATAAACCGAAGCGAAGCGAGGGCGGGTCGCTAGTAAGTTATAAGACAAAGGTTTGTGTAATAAGGTCATGTAACTTCTCAAGTTGTGAATGTTTCTCAAGAGAAATCCTCGAGAACTACCAAGGGTTTTCTTATTTTTTTGTATGCCAACACATTCTTAATACTCCCGATTGTTTCCAAAAAAGTATTCAGTAATTTCTTGAGAATATTTGCAAACATCTCGTACGAGTACATTGCTATGTCTGAGTACTAAGTCCAGAAATAGTTGTTATTCAGATATTTAATAATTTTCCATTACATAAACACATACTCATGCCTTCATTCCCAGAATGGGGTAGACATAGTAACAGAATTACCAACCTATTCTCAATTATTACCAAATGAAGGTATCTATGACAAATAACTCCCTGGCCTTACCTACTGTCGAATGACGTTAAACATGTAAATAAGGTAAAATATTGCCATAAGTCACGGATTTTACAAATAATGCATCAGTGACATTTAAAATAAATTTCCGAGAATTTTATACAAGTTGACAGTTATAATATAAACTAAGCTCAAGTTTAAAGCTTATACCTACTATGTGCACTAGACAACGATATACATACTTAAATATACAAAAATATATACTTTAATACATAGGAAACTTATACATAGTATTTATACCTATTGTTGCTTATCACTTAAATACTTCTTACTTCCACTTTTTCAATATAGTACCATCCGGAACAACTCAGCAAAAATGTACAACTACCGGATCTGACGCAAGTTACCCCCATTATGGTGCTTCCACACTGCGGTCATATAACGTTACAGAACGTTATAAAACATTTTTGCTATATATTATCGTAATTTGTAGAAGATTTTCGAGGTTTAAAACTGTTTTATAATAATTTTATAACGTTTTGTAACTTCAGTGGGGGTCTATAGTCTATACCGGGGATCGAACTAGAGGCCCTACTTTGAAATTCGAAGTTCGAAGTTACGTTGACTCCATCCCTGTCATTCGTCATTCGAAACTAAACAGAGAAAAGAGGATAGAGCCAACGTAACTTCATACTTAGATTTTTAAAGTAGGGCCTAAGGTATCGCAAGCTTTGTGTAGGGAGGGTCACAACTAAGTATAGTCTGTGAGCACTTAGAAGGTGCTTAAGGTTTGTGCTTCTCTCATCGCTTTTAATAAGAGTGTATGAGAGCGATTGAGAGACAACTACAAACCCGAGACATCTTCTAAGGGATCCTTTTTAAGGGATCTCTTCCAGTTAACCTTTGAGCGATTGGGAAATGTTTGAAATAACAAATAGCCAAACGTACAACAGTGAAAGGGACTAGATGTTTTTTTGGTTGGATTGGTTTTTCATAAACAACAAATAAATATTATAAAAATACTAGGATACCATTAATCTTTTATTTACGTTTGCTATTTTAAGATTTTTAAATTCATAAAGTCCAATATTAAGGACGCTGTTTGATTGTGACGTCACAAGACAGTAATCCCTATAAATTCCATAGTAACGGAGCGTTTTTGATGTTTTATAAAAAGAAGCTGATTTTACTGTTGTCAAATACCGTATTACGTTAGTATTAAATAATCAATTCAAAGTACTATCATTAAATAAATCAATGGAGTTAGATCTTAGCTCAATATTTTGTGTATGTTAATGTTGCGTATTTAATTATTTTGATATTTATTTTTATTACCTTTATATATGTTTCTGTTAGTATTTATTCATAAGGTCTAAAATAGTTTACGCAGTTTCTGTAAATTACGTCTTGTACTAATGTCTACCACAATCATATTTTTATTTTATTTGTTTTGCTCAATCGCCCATAGGTTAGCTGGAAGAGATCCCTTAAATGGATAAGTTCGCCTTTGTACATTCTAATTCTGTAAATATTGTATTTTATTTTCTGTTTTTTTTCCAATAAAGTGTTTACATACATACATACATGCTTATTCGACTGACCTTGAAGGCTTATTTCCAGCGACCTTCGTAAACTGAAGAAACCTGAACGGTAATAAGATTACCTCGAGCATTCAGGCACTTTCTTAAGCAGCTCAGTTCTTTTAAATCCAGCTTAGACTGTTGGAAAACGGTTCATATTAGGATAATGCAGTGTCTAGGGTATTCTTTTTAAGGTTCCGCCCTGATTCACGATGAGGGACCTAGAGGGGATAAGATAGGACGGATTTTCTACGTCAATTCTAAACATCTATATTATAAACTGAAAGTGTAATTATCTACACATACAGGGTGTTTGGTAGGCCGTTGTCAAAAAAACAGGCGAGTAGAAGAGACCAGTAGCTATCCATTTCAGGTACTTTAACCCTTAATTTGTCTTAGGGCTACGTCTTACCGTTTTATTTATAATTTTATTTCAAGACACCGAAATTCGACCTTTAAACCCCGAAAAAAAAGGAACTACTTGGTGTATTCACGAAATTTTAATTTTGATAGAAATTTGAATGTTGTGTTGTTCAAATAAAACTGTTACGGGAAGCGTAAAGTAACTTTAAAAAATAATGGGGCTCTCAAAGTTTCAGCTGTTAATCTTGGAAGATGATCCTTTGGATCTCATTCATTACCTTACAATATTGCTGTATAATATAATAGCTATAATATAGTACTACAGGAAATGCTGGCCATTTGCCTTTCAGCTTGTGAACCCATCTTAGAGTACTTATATAATACTTATGTGTATTGTATAGATAAAACATTGTACGCGACTCTGCTTAATTGGTATTACGCAACCGCCACGTAAACTACTATTGGTTTTTAGATTGAGGGACTAGCAAAAACAACTTGTACATGACCCGAATATAATCTGTTAACGCCCTTACTTATAAACGTGGAAATAGCTTGGAATAGTTCATGCCATGCTTTGTCACTTTCTATCAGATGAAAATGTCACAATTACAGATAAGGACAAAGCATGGCATGCATGGGGGTAAGTCGTTAACTTTCGTATAATCAACTTGTCTAGCCGCACTAAGCGTCTAACAAAGTTACGGCAAGCGCTTTCAAACGCTTTCATCGGTCAAGCACAACCATCACACGATCGTTACCAAACTTTTTAAAGTTTTAAACGCTTTCGGGCCTGGCTTCCAGTTTATTCAGACTATAATTGCTTGTTTTGTCATTCGCGACTTAATTACAGAGCCGCGACAGCGTTAAACGAAATTAATTCAGATTTAAGTTTCTTAATTATTTTGTTTGTCGCACAGACGTCAATCTGGGAGATTTGCATAATAAGTCTAGACTTATGTATACGTACTTATGTACCTTGTATTTTCTTGTTTTGTGTTAATTTGCCAAATTGTTAGTTTAGTCGCTATTAAACATAGAAAGCACAAACCTTGGATCGAGGGAGTAATTGTAGGTTTTATCGAGTGACCTAATTTATTCTTAGGCCAAATATCGTTTGTTCGAAAACAGTTTTTATAATTGAAACGAATTTTGTTCATTATTATAAAAAAGTAACCTAACAAAGCTATATATAGGTGTTTAAATGCTGTTATTTAAGCCTAAAAGGATGTTATGTGTAAAGATTTTAGACCTAAGCACACTTAAGTAACTCTTATATGTATACTTGACAGTAATGGCGGGCGAATTAAAATCAAATACCATAACAAGGTCAAAGACGATAATGGATTTTACCGCCTAATATCTCGGCCGGCAGTTCTGTAGTTATTTTTATAAAATCGCGACAGTCAAACACACACAAATTTACAACCGCTTTAGTTAATTTAATTACTGGTTAGTTTAATTATAGATCGTGTATGATTGTGCGCACGCGACCTGGCTGTAATTTTATTAACATTTTACCGTTGCTCATGTTATGGGTTAACACGCGTAACTTTATTAATGTTACTTGATTCATATTTTACTTTGTGAGGAAGTTACTATCAAACAATTAAACGTTACATAATTGTTTACGATTTTGAAATGTACATGGGCTCTATTCTAGCGTGAAAAACCATATAGCTTTTGATATGGTATTGTATTTTTAACGTTACTTTAGGTCTTATTTACTTAGCAATGGTGGCCGAATTGAAAACGATAGGATAATGTGTAAAAAAGTATAACTTTGCAATTTTCATTTATTTATTTATTTAACCTATATTGCACAAAAACGCACAAATCGATGACTTAATGCCTAATGGCATTCTCTACCGGTCAACTAAATAATCATACAGAAACTCACAAGTATTTACAGATGTAGTGAATAATCCTTTCCCATCGTTTTTGGTCGGATAACTTCGTATTTATCTTGCTTTCTCAGTTGGCTTATTGATGGGTACTGAAGCTAATTGAGAAAGCTAGATAAATACGAACATATCCGACAAAAAACGATGGGAAAGGATTATTCACTACATCTGTATTTAATAGTTACTATCGGCGCCCTCGCTTCGTTTATGTTTATGTGAGTTTTCTGTAACACGTTTATAAACCAGAATTTATTATACATAAAGACTTTTTGTGAAAAATTATCTAGCTGATGGTGAAAACCGCATCAAAATTGGTTGCGTAGTTTAGGAGGAGCTAGCGAACATACAGGCAGACAGACAGCGACTTTGGAAAGATAAATATTTATGGCTGGGAGAAGGCAGATGTCCTTATATGCTAGAGTACAGCATAAAAGGTCATTTACATTGTCTCACCTTTATCATACAACTATGGTCCTAACTCACAACAATAGTCCAATTTTCCTCATGAATAGCTTAGAATGAGAAAAATTTGACTATTATATTGCACTGCCGAACAATATTTAAACTCCAGTAAGTGATAAAGATAAAAGATAAAAGATATTTATTCAGTAAGTAGGCCGCACGGGCACTTTTACACGTCATGAATCTACCAGCGCTTCCCAAGAGGAGACCACTGCCGAGAAGAAACGCCGCAAGAAACTCAGCAGTCAGTCATTTTTTAAACATGTTACATTGGTACTACTTAATCTAGCATTATATAAAGCAATAAAAATTAAATTAAATATAATATCAAATAGCATGCGTAGTTCAGCAGGAAAACATGTCAAAAATATTACGAGAGAGACAAGGGGGGGGGGGAAGAGAGGAGAGAAAACACAGGACAACCAAATAAAAGTTTGATATGCTTTCCCACATCAACGGTATCCCCTATGAATGACTAAGTTTCGGGTTTAGGCCAAGCATTTTTATCTGTTAGATAGTCCTCGACCCTATAGTACGCTTTAGATATTAACGACTTTTTTAAGTAATTTTTAAGTGCTGGAAAGGGTAATGTTATCACTAACACCACCATAGGTGTACCCTTGTTTTGCCGACAACCGTTTCATCGAATATTATTTCATCGACAACGATTCATCGAAACATTAGTACTAGTAATATTGTTTGGCGTTATTTTATTTCAACTACTATTTATTTAAATGTATCTTACTACGTGGAAATACTAATCAACGAATACTACTTAATCGCTGATTTGTTTCAAATTATCTTAATTGGTACAACTACAAAACATTGCAATTCATTTCTTCGACGTATTACTTTAATACAATTTTTATATGCCCTATTGCAAATTTATACATTTTTCAAATTATGTAGTGTGACAAACAAATACCTATGTATAATAAAAGTAAGATTTATTGATAATATTAAATTAATAATATTATTGCATAACGAGTTATATCAAGAAATAGAAGTACGAGGCTTTTAAAGTGAGTTAGGTTAGAACTGCGACCACCAAGAAAACGAACTGTTGACAGAAGTGGGTTAGGTTAGGTTAGAACTGCGACCCCCAAGAAAACGAACTGTTGACAGAAGTGGGTTAGGTTAGGTTAGAACTGCGACCCCCAAGAAAACGAACTGTTGACAGAAGCGGGTTAGGTTAGGTTAGAACTGCGACCCCCAAGAAAATGAACTGTTGACAGAAAAGCATGACACATTACTGTTTAGTTTTGATAGCAAAATATTACCAATTGAAATAATGTTATGCGGAATAAATATTATTACAAGTAAAAAAAAAACAATTAAAAAAACCCGAAATGATTAGTCATGACATGAATTCTATTGAAATAAGTAAACTACCAATTAAAAGACCACGTTTCAAATTACCTAGTATCGAGTCCTCGACGCAATGACTTGTCGATGAAATGAAAATACTTGAAACGTTGTCTTTGAAATAATATTCGATTAAAAGTTTGTCGGCAATTCAATGGTAAACCACCACCATATCATGGTCTCCAACTTTGTGGAGGTATTAGAAGTTGGAGTCCAAGATATGGCGGTAGCTTTTTACACTTACTGCTTTTTAATTTTGCACGGCAGTGCAGGTTAGGTCCATAGTTGTGTGGTTTTATTTTTATGGTTGCATTGTATGATTTTACAATAAAGTATAAATAAATATCAGGGGACAATGACACACCAATTGACCTAGTCCCAAACTAAGCTCTAGGCTTGTACTATGGGTACTAGACAACGATATAAATACTTATATAGAGAACTATATTTGACTCTGGAACAAATACCTATTCGCGCTCGCACACACCTTCCCTTTACCGGGATTTGAACCCAGGACCGCTAGCTTCGTAGGCAAGGGCTCTACCAACTAGGCCAACGCGTCAACCATAGTGTTTATAGTACTCGGCTGTTTGTGTAGAGTCGGTCAAAAACGTAGTCCACCAACCTACGGTTGAAGTTCATTTGCACGTCATGAACTCATGATACAACAAGTTCGATTTTCCCTTGCAATAATATTATGACAGTGACAAGTGTCAATCTTAGCGATAATTAGATGTCACAGAAACTTATGTCAAAACTGGTAGGCCATTTACTTGGCCGACCGTACTATTAATAATCTGGCTGCGAGTAACTTTAGTTAAGCCGCTAAGCCTAAAACCTACTGCGGCTTATTTCAAACTACTGCATTATTAGTATGCCATAAATACAACACGTAATCAAGCCACCCAAACCCGAGGCGTGTTCAACACTGGCAACACTTACATTGTAATAACCTACCGCACGACATAACCTATTTTCATTTCACAAAATGATCTGCTATCAAACGATTTTGGACATTACGTGCAGTAGCTAAGGTTGTTAAGGGGTGGTTGGAGGGCGCTGCGGTATTCGCAATGCATCATGCAGGTAAAGTGAGCTTGAATGGGAGTTTTGCCGCGGAAATGTGCGCTAGAATTAAGCCAATTTTCAATGGACGCTTTGGCTTGTGTGAACATTTAAGAACTATGAGAAAGGGTCTTTTGTTTATAAAGTTTGCGTTATTTTAGAAAGAGAAGGAAGATATGTAGGTATGTATTAAGTTGTATACCTACACACCCTCTTCTCCAAACACACACACACACACACACACACACACTCCTACACACACACACACACACACACACTCGCACACATAATTTCATAAGAAGAGGTTCATAATTACACACCTTCATTCAAACTCACACTTTTGTTATTTTTATAGTAAATAAGTAAACAAGAATATTTAGTTATGTTCATTTCTGGTTACTGTTTTTCTTTAGTTTATGTAATAATTCTTAGTACTAAATTTTATTTTTGGCAGCTGTGGCTAAAATATTAACGAATGGTTTTCTGGCTAATGTAATTAATATACTTATAAGATATGTGTATTTTTATGGCAAATAAAGAATTATTAATATGTATTATTATTAAGTAACGCCCACGAGCGCAAACGTTCGACATCGCGTAATGTCACGTTCTATCTTATCGAGTTAGATCGAAATTGGACAGAAGATGGTCTAATGGAACACTAGTGCTAATTCTCACTCTCGTTTATTCGTAGTATGATTTTAATGTAATGTCTGGTTACCTTCTTACATTAAACAACACAACAAACAATAAATATTCAGGGTGGAAAGATAAGTTGGGCCCTGGAGGGAAACTACCTTAAATACTTAAGTTGGCTCATTTTACTTAAAGGAGACATTCCTTTATTTTTAAAAAGGAACAAAACTGCATTCAAAAAAAATCTTAAATTTTCTTTTCTCAACCGGGAATCGAACCAGCTATAAATGAAAAATATGAAACCTCGCTATTTGATTCTTCTAATCGATAGAATAATTGTTCCGATTCCCGGGAGAGAGAAGAAAATTTAAGAAAATCGTTGCATAATGAGGGGTATTAAAACACGAGTGTTTTAATACCTAGTTATGTGCAGTTTCATACACTACTTTATCTTCTCTCATACATTACAACAAAACGTATTCAATGAATGGCGCCAAAACCTAGCACATCACCGCGCATTGGAATGAAAACTTTTTGTAATGCTGTAAAAATAACGCGAACCGCATGTGAGTTCCATTATAAAAAAATAATTGATATGAAACCTCGTTGGTGACATTAACTCTTTGGATTAACTTGTATCGTAATGGTAAAAAAAATTGTATTTAAAATTTTGGTATTGTGTTTATAATTCGAATTTTACAATATGAGAGTAGATAAAGGCTTTAATGGATGATGATGATGCCAATCAGAACGGTCGAAAATAGTTTAGATACATTAGCGAGAGAGTGGAATTGCATTTGTAGTGGTTGTACGGTTCGCATGAAAAGTAGAATAACGTAAGTATTTCTCTTAATTTAATGAAATTACACACTCTCTCTTATCATATTTCTCTTCTTAAGAAGTAAAACAATGCTCAAACTTTTGTTGCTTTCATTCGCTATTATTTAATTCTTCATCTGAGTTGTCACAAGTATTGATAATAATATTATGATCTGTAATTCGATTCATTTCCCCTTCTTGACATCTATATTTATTTTCTTCACTTTCGACATGGTGACCAATATTTTCCCAGTCCTCAGCAGTAATAATTTCATACTAACATTATTTTTGAATTTTCTTTTTAAATATAATTCTTTTATTACAAACCTCTTTTCATGCTGATAGTACGGGAAAAGGGAAATTTCAAATATAGAATGCCTATAAACACACAATACCACTCTACATATGCAATTCCACGCTCTCACTAATTCATCTATACGTTTAGGCACTGTGAAATAAAGAGCACGGGGATTGCCCAAGAATGTTTACCCCTAGCAAAATTATTTATCCTTCTTTAAGAGTAAATGTGGAATTTGTACTCATGTTTACCTAGTATAACTAATCACATTTGGTGACTGTAGTTCCTGCGGTCACGTATTTGTGGGCGCGTGCGCTCTTGGGTTTTATTAATGAGATGCTATATGACTTTGTCGCAGGAAACCAATGTTTAGTTGCTTCATTTTTTTCCTCTGGATTTTTTCTTTTTTTCTATGGAAATAACAATCGTATTACTCGTATTGTGGCTCAACAATTAAGAGGATTGTGCAGCGAAGCTCTAATAGCTTAGCTGTCAAAAAAAAAAACCATAAAAATTAGCGCCGGGCGTTAACGTTTTTCACCACCTAAATCAAGTTGTAGTTACTATGAAAAGTTAGGTTTTCTTGAATAGAAATAGGTGTAGGTGTGTAGTTGTGTGTGTGGAGAGAGAGAGATATCGATTTTTGTATGGAAATTTTCAGCTTAATTATCCTCTTAAGGAGGTAGAAGCCGTAATTCTGCCTTGCTAAATCAAACATTACCTAAAACAAAGAAATTCGAAAAGGTTCCAAGATCTGTAGATACCAACAAAATTAAAGATATCCAAATAAAAACATTAGTATAAAAAACATCAAGTTCCTTAGGTATCGTGTAAAATATATAAAAATGATATCCATACTAACACAGTTTTTTTAATAATATGTTTTTTTGCCGACTGTATTTTAACACTGATAACAAACTAACCATCAAAACACGAGTCAAATGAGTCCAAACTCGACGGATCTACGATGAGCCACTCAGTTCCTATGGCCACCTTCCTTCCCCATCATTATACCAGCTCGATGGTACCATAGTATTATATTGTTAGTAGAATAGCATAAATATGCCAAATTTCAAGTCAATCCGACTTAGATTTGATGACATTGTTTGTTAATTTGTTGAAAAAAGAGGCCAAGTTCGACTCAACCTACAGTGCAACACAAAAGAGTAGAAATTAAATAAAATGGAACTAATAAAAATCCATACTAAATTATTGCTATATTTACGTCAAAAATGTAACAGTTACATAGAAAGTGGCGCCCTGTAAGTAGACATTGACAACTTAGCAGACAAAAGAATTAGGTTTATGGAATAGGCGAATGAGCACACAGGCCACCTAAGTAAGCCTAAGTGGTATCTGTCACATAGACATTTGCATTCTCAAGACTACATCTTAAGACAGCAATCCTAAGATCGCAAATGTGTTGCCGAACCTGAAGACTCAGATGGAATGGGGCGGAATGACTGGAGAGCCACTCGACCGCCCGTCTGCCTCGGCCGCGTCCTCACTCATCATCATCAGATGGAATGCCTCTATGGTAGTAATTTCACCGGTTGTCTTATCACACCGGAACACAACAAGGAGAACATGTTGCCTGGCGGTAGGTTAAAGACATGATGACTTTTGATGCTGTACGGAGATAGGCTCATCTATACGAAATTGAAAGAAAGGGATGTAGAGGAAGCGAAAGTTGTATGTTGAGACCGGTGCACCTGGCGTTCTATAGACTCTGCCTACACCATTGGAAGACAGGCGTGAAGGTATATATGTGTGTATGTGATTCAAAGGATTAAGCTGAATATATTTTATGCAACAAGGACGGAATACCACAAAAGCCAACAATAAACATCACAGCTATTCTCGTAATACTCGTTCGTTTAAAAATACTTTTCCTCAATACGAGTGACTGCATTTTATAATATAGGTACATAAACTGTTCCGTGGCTGTGACGGACTGATTCAACGCACAGCCTGAAAACCGAATGTGTATTTGTTTGATGGTTTGAGGGACTAGCAAAAATTACCTCTGCGTTTCTGTTCGGTGATATCATAGAGGCATTCCATCTTAGAGCCGTATTAATAAACTCATCTTGGCTGAGATGCCCGTCATAAGATACGTCAAAGTAAACGTCAAACCATAGAACACTGTCATTTTTGACGCATCTCGAGACGAGCATTAGAGTTGAGATTAGTTCATTATTACGGCCCTTAGTCCCTAGGAATGGCAACGCATTATTGAAGTCTTAGGGCCGTATACTATAAACTCGTCTTGGCTTAGATACCCGTCACAAGATACATCAAAGTAAACGTCAGGCCATAGAGAACTGACATTCTTAATGCACCTGAAACAAGCATTACAGTCGAGATCAGTTCATTTATACGGCCCTAAGGATTGCAGTTTTGAGATCGCAGTCTTGAGATTGCAGTCTTGAGATTGCAGTGTTGAGATTGTAGTGTTGAGATTGTAGTATTGAGAATTCAAATGTGTGTCTCAGATCTCACTTACTGTTAAGTGGCCTGAGTGCTCGTGTGCCTTCTTTTTACCAAAAAAACCCCAGATGCACACTATTTATAAATAAATAATCACATTTTTGTTTTAAATTAATGTTTTTTACAGACACAATCAGTTTCATTGGAGAGATGAAATGAGTAAAACAGATAGGCTAAGTGAACGAATGAATGAGCTCTAATTATTATGTGTAAGAATGGTTTGATTTAAACACACACGATAAACTAGTAATATAATAACACCCCTCTTTTCTAGTCGGGGGTTAAATTCGTCGGAATTATTAATTACCTCTCTGCGGTAAAACTCCGTGATAGTACAAACAAGCGGGTCAGCTCCAAGTATTAATGAGCACAAATTCCATTAAACTTGCAGCTTAATTATTATTTTAGATCGAGTGTCAAACACATGTTCCGCGGAAACACGTGGTCCGTTACGTAAAGTTAATACCTGTCCCGAGGGAAATCTACGGGAACGTGTTGAAATTTAACCTTTTGATTAGGTTCCACATATTTCCATACTATAATACTAATGATATTTCTTGCGCAAGCGCTACCTCGATAAAAACATTCAACTCACGCCTTCATTCCCAGACCGGGTAATTACCTACAACTAATTTTTTTTTTTTAAATTCTGTAACCACATTTTAGCAGCGTATTAGTGACAAATCAATCAGTCAATAAATAAGCATCAGGGGACAATGTCACACCAATTGTCCTAGTCCCATACTAAGCTCTAGGCTTGTACTATGGGTACTAGACAACGATATAAATACTTATGCAGAGAAATACATCACTACATAGTATAAAACAAAGTCGCTTTCCGCTGTCTGTCCCTATGTATGCTTAGATCTTTAAAACTACGCAACGGATTTTGATGCGGTTTTTATTAATAGATAGAGTGTTTCAAGAGGAAGGTTTATATGTGTAATAAATCCTGTTTCATGTACGGGTGTTACAGAAAACTCACATAAACCGAAGCGAAGCGAGGGCGGGTCGCTAGTACTTAAATAAATAGAAAACATGCATGACTCAGGAACAAAATATTCGCGCTCATAACTACACATCGCTAACTCGTGGCATTTAGGTAGCACTTGACAGTTTCTAACAGGCTAGTGATGTGACAATGTTCTCCTTCTTCTGTTGTACGAGTCGAGAAACGGAAACCAAAAAGGAAAAAAGGATTTTCAATCATTTAATAACATTCGTGATAAACCATTAATATTTGTTATACATTTTTACGTCAGCCTACGTCTTCTACTTGAGAAAATCCACTTTGTGTAAGAAAATTTTTCCTTGTCACTTTGTAGTAGGAGTTCTGGATGTTCTCTAATGATTTCCTCCATTATTTGGAAAAAAACAGTTTCGCGACACGTCTCGTAATAATTATTATGAGTAAGTAAATTAATGACAATATCATTGACATTGACATTGATGTTTTTAAACTAGTGATCAAGCCTATTTCGTCATTATGTTAAAACCATGTAGGTAATATTAATATATTGTTTTATCTTATCAGAAAAGACACTTAAAAAACTTTTCTCATCACTAATCTGTCAAGTGCTACCTAAATGCCACGAGTTAGCGATGTGTACATCACATAAATTCGATTTTGCTTTAAGGTGATGTTAGTGGTTGTGGGAGTGGGAGGAAATGGGTGGTGGTAGTGGTTGTGGGTGGCTAGGTGGCAATTATACATGAAGTTAAATTTTTATCCGTGTTTAGCCGTGTGGTTGCCGGCTTAGAATAGTGCCACTCCATGTCTTTCCGTGGAAGTCGTAAGAGGCGACTAAGGGATTAAAGGCTTGTAGTATTGTTAGGCGATGGGCTTGCAACCTGTCACTAATATACACATGGTAAACATCTTAGCTTGTTAGAGCTGTTGGTAATTCTGTAACTCTGCCTACCCCACTATGGGATGAAGGCGTGACGGTATGTATGTATGTATGTAAGTATGTATGTTAATTTTTTATCATGTTGTACTTTTCATTTTTAGGTTATAGAGGTAGGTGTAATGCTGAGGTGAAAAAACCTAAACGGTCCCCCTATCTAAAAAAATATATAGACATATACATATTACTTTTTAAGAGGAATCTAATGGCACTTCTCTTGATGTCATAATGTAATAAACCCTACCTTTGCTTAGAATACTTGTGCGAAAAACAAGTTCCTCTTACTACTTTGTCGGCGTAATTTAACCATATACCAAATAACAGCTTTGTAGTACCAAGAGTCTCAGAGCTAGACCTCGTGCAGACGGACATGACGAAACTAAAACGGTTTCTTGTTTGACTTCGGAATCCTAAAAAGTGACAACATAATAAATAATAATCGACATTCGGTGTGACATTACTTAGATAGAACCTTAAGTTACTTAATGTCAAATGAAAACAAACAAAGGTAGGAAACATTCGTGACGAGTTCGACATGAATTAATAAAGGAATGACGCCGCCGCCCTTTAACATTTGATACCAGGCTCGCAGCAGCATGATGGAGCTCAACTATAAATAGAACTACGCTATTTATAAGGAGAAAGCAAAACCACCCGATTTGATGGCGATCCCTACTTTCAGAGCTCATATATTATATCTATGGCCGGACTAATTTTCATGAAAACTAGTTAAAAACTATAACAATAAAGGTGTCTTTAAAAAAAAAACAACGTTTGTACCGGTTCATCTGTTTGGGAGTCACAGACAGACATACTTAGATACACATTAATACCAATACCACCCCTCTTTTTGCGTCAGGGGTTAAAATTACGTTGTCGCCCTTTAATATTTAATACCAGGCTCGCAGCAGTTTGATAGAGTTTCTATAAATAGAACTACTATAAATTATAACACTATAAGGACGAAACATGATTAAACTGCCGACCAAAATGAAAAGACAGTATGCGTATTTGGATTTCGTGCTCTTACTGCCTTATTCTTTTGGACGTCAGTGAAGCCGTTAACTTGAATCCCTTAGGGATTTAGAAAGTTATTACGCTAAGGTTAATGCGGGTAGAATAAATTTTACCACTGTTATACTAATATCAGAGCATGCCACTAGTATTACTTTTATCAATACTTATTTGAAGTCGGTGAAGGAAGGTCGGTTAGGAAGTATCAATCGAGATGGAGAAAACGAGATAACAGACAAGCACTTTTATTAAATAAGTTTTGAAAACAAATCATGTTGATAGAGGTTTGCCATTAAAAAAAAAAAAAAAACTGTTTATTTCCAAAATCCTTAAAATCTAAAACAGTCTTTACTTTTAAGATTGTATTAGCTAAGCTTATACAATAATAAGTTAGAATTAAATAATTGTAACTTTACTTAAATAATGGTAGCTTTACTTAAAATTTTATGTGACTTAATGTGACTTTGGTATTGCACAAATATCTTTATCTTTCCAACCACACATCATAGCCCTCTTAATAATACTTTTGACCAACTTTGGTTGATCAATAACTTTCTCTAATGTAGGTATGTTATATCTAATTTAAGCCAAGAGAGAATAGAGTTTAGAATGGTTTGGCATTGCAGTTAGCCGCTTTCTTTAGTAGGATGGCAATATCATAACCTTGTCTGCGATCGGTCTATTTAACGACCTCGAGTTAATTCCGCTCCTGAGGTTTTGAGCCAATTAAGTCTAGCTGTGGTCAGAATCCCTGATTGACAGCTGCGACCTGTCAATAATATCTCCATTCCTCCGTGATATCGTCAGCGTGCAATGTATCATCTCAACATGGGTTCAATACATTACGAATATTAAGGTTACCTACGTATCAGAACGCCTAAAATTAATAAGCCTAATATATCATAACACCTAAAAGTTCAAAATACCTAATGGTCTTTTTTACAAAAACCGAAAACTTTTCAGGATTTTTTAAAATGCCTTTGTATAGAATTCATTAGGTTAGGTTAGGTTAGTTTTATAACAATCCTGAAAAATGAACGGTTTCAATAAAAAAGATCATTAGGTATTATGAACTTTTAGGGATTATGATACATTAGTTACTACTAAATGCTAAAAAAACGAAATGTGTTAGGTTCGCTTTGCCTAATGTTAAACCGGTAGATTCTAGTATTTTTCTAAATAACGAGTGTCTGCAAATGGTACGAGTAGATAAGGCAGTTTTTCTAGGCATAACCATAGATAAAAATTTGCAATGGAGTCCCCATATAGCGGTACTGGCAGGTAAACTAAGTTCGGCAGCTTACGCGGTTAGGAAAATTAGACAACTAACTAATGTTGAGACAGATCGCATAGTTTCTTATAGTTATTTCCATAGTGTGATGTCGTACGGTATTCTGGTTTGGGGTAAGGCAGCTGAAATACAAAGTATATTTGTCTTACAAAAAAGGGCTATTCGTTCTATTTATAACTTAAATTCCCGTGACTCCTTAAGAGAACTTTTTAAAGAAATTCACATCTTAACTGTAGCGTCTCAATTTATTTATGAGAATATTATTTATGTTATTAAAAATTTAAATTCTTTCACCAAAAATTCCGAAGTACATAATCTAAATACAAGAAATAAAAATAAAATTGTTATCCGAAAATTCCGCGTCCGTAAAGTATATAAATCATTTGTTGGTCAATGCATTCATTTCTATAACAAATTACCTGACGAAGCTTTAACATTACCCTTTCCAGCACTTAAAAATTACTTAAAAAAGTCGTTAATATCTAAAGCGTACTATAGGGTCGAGGACTATCTAACAGATAAAAATGCTTGGCCTAAACCCGAAACTTAGTCATTCATAATTTGTAAAATTGCAAAGTTGTTTGTCTAGGGGACACCGTTGATGTGGGAAAGCATATCAAACTTTTATTTGGTTGTCCTGTTTTTTTTTTTTTTTCCTCTCCTCTCTTCCCCCCCCTTGTCTCTCTCGTAATATTTTTGACATGTTTTCCTGCTGAACTACGCATGCTATTTGATATTATATTTAATTTAATATTTATTGCTTTATATAATGCTAGATTAAGTAGTACCATTGTAACATGACTGACTGCTGAGTTTCTTGCGGCGTTTCTTCTCGGCAGTGGTCTCCTCTTGGGAAGCGCTGGTAGATTCATGACGTGTAAAAGTGCCCGTGCGGCCTACTTACTGAATAAATATCTTTTATCTTTATCTTTAGGCTTTTTAATTTTAGGCGTTCTGATACGTAACCCAATTTAATAGGATTGTTTCGATGATAGTTCGATGTCCATATAAATTGTGTCAATCTTCTCCATATTCTTTACGAGTATAACTTTGGAGCTAGTCAAAGTTTTGCCTGACCTGAAGTTGTACAAACGCCGTGAAAATTAAATTAAAATTACTTTACTAACAAACATTTAAGAGGCTTCCTGACCATCTCTGATAATAGATGCTGAGCAAACAAGAGAACTAGTCGTTCATAATCATAATCGAGTTATGCGATCGGTTTGACGCCTAAGGGTCTCCCCAGACCTATCGACGCGGAATCGGCTTGAGCCGGTAAGAAAAAAAATTATGTCCGTGCAGTAAGAGTGAAAATGGTATCGCTCGGCTCGGCTCGGCACGGCTCGGCGTTGCGAACGGAACGACGTCGTTTTCGATCTTATTGCGTGGACATAAAACTTATTCTTGCCGGCTCAAGCCGGTTCCGCGTCGATAGGTCTGGGATGACCCTTATTAGTAAACGAATAAGTCATAAAAGTTAAAATGAGTTAGTATCAAATAGTCGAAAATGCAAGTGGTCACGGCATCAACAAGTTTCATTCATTTATATACAGATTTTGGGCAGTCAGGCCCAGGCGGCCTGGGTTATTCTCTCAAAAACAACGGACGGTGTGGGACGAACGAGCGAATTCACAGCGGCGAGTTTAAGTAGTCCCGTCAGAGCGAACAAAACACATTTTAGAGAAACCAATCCATCGGCAGAAACCATGCTGCTAATTTGAAAATGCACGTGCTAAAATATGTTTTGCTCGCACTGACGGGACTACTTAAACTCGCCGCTTGGACATTCACTCGTTCGTCCGTCCGACCGTCGTTGTTGAGAGAATCACTACCCTGCATACTCAAGACTGGTAAACTGAACGTCAGGGGTGCGGTTAAGCGTCGACTAAATCCTTAAGGCATTCAAATGATCGATCCCCAAATTGTTTATGTAAATTGCGAATGCGAAATCACGACATGAATATTACATCCTGTCCCCCCTTACCATGAGTTACAGTTACCGTCCCTTCTGGCTAGCGAGTCGAATGCTGTCCCTTGTACTCTATAAGAATTCTTGCGAGGTCTGCGAGGGACACAGCTTCGACTCGCTAGCGAGAACGTTAATTGTAACTCATGGTAAGGGTACAGAGCCTACGAGTTACTCAGTGAAAGGTTCTGCTTTATACGTCAATACAAATTAATTCATCTTAGCCTAAGTGTGCAAAATGTGGTTACAGAATTATCAACAAGTTTTTAGAATTGTTGGTAATTCTGTAGCTCTGCCTACCCCACTCTGGGAATACAGGCGTGAGTTTATGTATGTATGTATGTACAAATTAATTCGTTATTTATTATTGTACCTACACTCTTGACGAAACTTGATGAGGATTAATTTTTAAGCTACTTTATAGTAGAAAAATACCTTTAGAATTCCATGTTTTGGAACTAGTGGTCCCGAGTTCGATTACTGGTGAAGGCAATTTTTCGAATGTTTTCTGTATATCTAAGTTTTTATTTCTCTATGTAAGTATGTTTAAGATGTCAAGTGCCCGTAGAAAAAACCTAGAGCTCAAATGCGACAAGGTCAAACTGTGTAAGGTTTTCACGTGTTTTTTTTATTCTAAAGATTTTGATTTAGAGATTTTGCCGTGTGGTTGCCGGCTCAGAATAGTACCACGCTATGTCTTCCCGTGGAAATCGTATGAGGCGACTAAAGGAATAAGGGCCTGCAGGTTTGCAACATTTCACCATTACCCCCTTTGGGAATAAAGGCGTGAAGGATGTGAAAAATATGCTTGAAGTCGTCAATGTCATTAGAGATGTCAAGTCATTTATAACTTTTAGGGAACTCAACCTTATTGTTGTAGAATTTCAGATTGAGTTTAGACCTTAGGTGGGTACCAAATTAAATCTCGTGTCTGTACGTGTATGTACAGTCAAGGGCAAAAATATGTATACACTTTAGTACCTTGTCTAATTGTCGTCATATTTGAACTGCCATATATGAACTGTCACAGTGGTTAAAGTGACAAGGTACTAAAGTGTATACATATTATTGCCCTTGACTGTACATATGTAAGATTTTGACAGACATTTACGATGGTTACCTTAAATTGCTTTTGACATGAAATTGTCAGCGTTATGATAGCTCTTATTTACTTGACAGTAAAGGCGGCCGGTTTTAAAATAATACGTTAACATGGTCAAGCATCAAAAATTCAAAAGCAATTTTGTTTAACTGCTATAGAGCCCCTGGAGAGGTTCTACAGGGTGATGGAATACTAAAGTATTTTTTTACCATTTTTAAAATTTTTACTATTGTCAGTGTAAAACGATTAGAAATGGGGTTTAAAATAACAATACAGCGTATTTAAGACAAACGAAAGTGTTGGGTTCTGATAGGAATGTTATGCCACTTACACACTTATTTTTATTATTTTACCTTTGTACCAATTCGAGGTTTTCAATTACATTTCTATAAAACAAAATAATACTTATGATTGATAATATACTCTAAAGTAAACAGCTCAACGTTAGATTATCTCGAGAAAACCTGAAAGTGCTTACATAAGCCGTTGGAGGCTTTCTATGTTATACGGTATAATTAACAAAGCATGGGGAAGGTTTGACTTTGAGGGACTAAATATTTTTTATTAATTAAATTAGTTGGGTTACCTACGTAACTAATTAGTAATTAAATAGTTTTTTTAGTAAATGTTTTTTTTTAATTTTAATACTTTTGGACATTGTTTTGATTTAATAACAACAATAACGAAGTCTATAGGTATTTGAATTTTAAAATCTATTACATTTTACCTAGGTAATAGGTAATTTTAAAATAATAGACAACAAACAAGTTCACAGCAAAGTGGCTCTGTTTCTAATGGTAGGTATTCACTAGCAAGTAAGTAGGTATATAATTAATTATATCACTTACCTATTATAACGACGCGTTACGCAATCACAATCATCACATCACACAAAACACTATCATCAATCAATCAACAATAACCTTAAATCAAAAGCACATCGTTAAAAAATATACAATTTAAAAAATCAAACTGCCGATCACACATTCCGTAGCACGCACTGGCACGTTAATTTTGTATCGTTCTTTTTTACGTTCCGATTTTGAATTTTTGGAAATTGTTTTCGTGGAGAGGTGCGACGCGCGTCGAGCGCTCGGGGCGGGTGTCGCGGACCGCGCAGCCGCGGTGGTGCCACCCCTATCGACATGGGACTCAGTTTCTAGACTATTGCCCTACAGGTGCGTTTTTTTTAAATAATAATAATGCAAAGGTGTACAATTATTATTTACCTTTTTCACTAGGGCTGGCAATTGTAGACTGTCATTTTGTTTCTATAATTCGAAAGTATTTTATGCGGCCAGTGATATTTTATTTTTTATGGGGTAGGTATTCGATTTTTGATTGACGTCCCCTAACAATGACATATTCAAATAGCAATTCATGTTTTGGTTGTACGTCTGTAACTAGTTGGGTGAAAATGTAAAATATTTCTATTGTAAATATGCAGATTTGTAATCTTTTAACATCATTCTGTAACGGTTGTTAAAATGTAATATAATTTTTATTGATACTTTTACTAAATTTTACTAGTATCTTGCAACGTAAAAATCAGGCTATAAATTCCGTTGTATTGGTTTCTCATAGAGAAAATAAAAACTTCGATAAGACCTGTCAAAACGTAGCACCCTTGTCTAACCACGCTACCGACACGAACTATTCCGAGCGCTGCCGAACCTGCCCGAAGCATAAAACGCTGAAGTTGCAGCGTGAACCATTTAATTTGGACCCATCCTCGTAATACCCAAACCCGTAATAGAGCCCGGCGTTCCGTTATGCTAAGGAATAAAGGGTCCTTCTTATAATGGTTCTTTGATAGAGCATGCGCGAGAAAAACCGCTTGTCGAAGACCTATTCTGAAACAAACTTTACCGTAGCGTACCGATGATTGTACCAACTCTCTAGTTTTTAAAGCAGGATGGTGAATTTTCTTTGCAGTTTTTGTGCTATTTGATGGAATACGGACAGTGTCAAGTGGTTCACAAAATTAACGATACCGTAACCTAGATTTGGTTTTACACCCGTTTTTGTTTCGTAACTTGGCAGGTAATGATTCGTCTTGGTCTGTCCACACCAAGGTTAATTCAACCTAATTTTCTAATAATGTTAAACTTACGAAGGTTTAAAATTACAAAAATAGGTAGCTAGGCGAAGGCTACACGTGGGTAAAATAAGTACTGTGATCTAAATGTGATATTTATCACAAATTGTAGTATTTACTGATTGTGTAATCTACCTCTATAAGAGTGGAGAAATCTAGATTTTTAGACTTCCGTCAAAATACTAAATTACACGATCAGTTAATACTGCGATGTTAGTATAGTTTTTGCCTCCATATCCATTACACTTCTGAACTTTACGAAACACTTTACAGTACTGACGTGATAAATATTGAACGTGTAGCCTTGCTTGTGTAGGTACCCAATAAAAAAATTGAGCATACTTAGAACTTTGTCATTGTGACTGCCATTGTTATTGCCATACTTGTCTTTTGATGTTCAGTGTGAAGTTTAATATGACTGTGCACTAAAGTGCTTAATGCCAGCGCCACACGCTTGGCGTTTGCCGCAAATTATGCAGGACGCAGCTATACATTGGAATGAGATGGAATGAAATGGATTTTGTGTTAAGTGTGTCACTTTCTTCACCAAGCGGTTCCAACGGAAGACCTGTGGGGTTATTATGACCTATCTATGCCATTCATTTTAAGCTGAAAGAAAAGGACAGAGTTACGTAACCGCTATAGCTCCGTCCTTTACACTCACCGTTAAATGAACTGCATAGCTATGTCATAATAACCCCCCAGTGCTGGCTTTACGGCTAGCGAATGCTGAGTTGGGACCGTTTCGCAACTGTTTCTCTGTCTTATTTTTTGTATCTATGTAGGTACCTAATGTGGTTTTGTCTTGTTGCGAATAAATGTCTTTTTATCTTTATCTTTATTTTTATCTTTATATAGTTGCGTCCTGCAGGTTTTGCGGCAAACACTAAGTGTGTGGCGCCGGTATTACATTTTCGTTAGTAGCCTTTGCCTTAGTAGTTTCGGTTTTGCTCCGGTGATAGCCAGATAAGAAGTTAAAAGATTAAGATAAGATACACGTAATAATCTACTTACGCTTCCCAAGAAACCACTGCAGAGAAGAAGCGCTGCTAGAAACTCAAGTCATTATTTAACAATACTTATGACAATCACAATAATTCATTCATTCATAATCTAGCATTATACAAAAATATCATGCCTGAGCAGGAAAACGTGTCAAAACTTAGAAATATCACAAAAGCAAATAAGTAACATTTCAAAAGTACCTATTCATATACCTATATAAATATGACGGTGCAGGACAACCACATAAAAACCTTGCCTACGTAAACCGTATCGCTTTACACAAACCTTGCGGTTGGTTTGCGGGTGGTAGGACCTTGTGCAGGGCCCGTCCGGATCGCTACCACCATCTTATCCATTAACCTACCGCCAAACAGCAGTGTTCGCATTGTTGTGTTGCGGTTGGGGATAAGACAGCCGGTGAAATGACTAGCATAGAGGCATTTCATCTTAGTCCTCAGGGTTGGCAACGCATTTGCAGTCTTAGGACTGCATCGCAGTCCTGTGAATGCGAATGTCTATGGGTCACAGTTTCCACTTACCATCAGGTGGCCTGTGTGCTCGTTTGTCTTCGTGCATTTTCAATTAAGCAGCCTTATACGTTCGACCCATCGTGCTGCTAAATTGAAAATGCACGCGCTACAATGTGTTTTGTTCGCACTGGGGCATTTCGTAGAAAGTTTGTACCTAGTTAAGGACTAAAATTAAGTAACGTTAACTTTTCCGCTGAGTTACGAAAATTAGTCGTACATTTATAATACTTTTCTCAACACCAATTAGCAGTATCTCAAATTCAGTAAATGAAGCAGATTCAATCCGTCATCCGTTAGTAACATGCCTGCTCTTGCTACAGGAGATTTGTCTGAGATGACCACCATTTGTCTTATAACAGTATAGCTAATTTTCGTAACTCAGCGGAAAAGTTAACATTTCTTAATTTTTGAACTTAACTAGGTACAAACTTTCTAAGAAACGCCCACTGACGGGAGTACTTAATCTCGCCGCTTTGTTTCACTCGACAGTCCGCACGACCGGAGTTGTTTACAGAATCACTACCCTGTTCTCTACTACTAGGAGCTCGTTATTGTAACTGCTACGGCTACAGTTACACCTCGTGGTTCGCCCGCACCGAGACTTAACGATTTTTTCAAATTCCCAATCCCGATCCAATCCTGGTCATTGACCCTTCAACCAAATCATATCCCACTAATATTATAAATTCAAAAGTTTTGTGCTACTTCTACTCTGGTCCAGAGTCTGGATTAACACAAGCTACTTTTCATTCCAAGAAATTTAAATTTTCCATAGGGGTATGACAATCACAAAAACAAAAGTTGTCTCTCCTGTGGTCAATAGTTAAGGGCTCGTGTGCATATAAGTTATGTTTTTATTTGATAGGACTAAAGTAGACGGTACGCCGTTTATGCGGATGTGGGTTCAGCCAGAAAATTAGGCCTTAAACACGTTAACGTCGGGTATGTCCACAGGAAAGACGGGAACCTAAATCTGTGTATGACCCAAGAACAATCTCCCAACATGGAATGGCCGAATGACTAATTCCACGCGGTTGAAGTCGTGGGCTAGTTTTGTGATAATCTGATCATACATACATACATTACATCACGCCTGTTTCCCAGAGGGGTAGGCAGAGACCACTTCTTTCCATTTGCTACGATCTTGACAAATCGCTTCTTCCACATTCATACATCGAGTCATGCACGTAGGTACGTTGGTTTCGGGTACTTAAGTTTCGGCCCTTTTCCAGTATTTCTCCGATTTGACTCGAAAAAGTACGCCTAGGGCGGCCCCTTCCGACCCGTCCACTCACTTTCGATCTGTATATCTCTTTCGTCAATCTTCTTTCATCCATCCTTTCCAAATGACCGAACCATCGAAGTATGCCCTTTTCAATCTTAGTCACTACATATTCTTTTATTCCACATTTCTCTCTGACTTTTTCATTAATAATCAAAGAATAATCTGATCAACGAGGGTTATTCCCACCTGTTACCACACAGTGTTTTTTGGTTGCCACTTTGAACTTTATTCACCTGTAATAAACCAGCAAAAGGGTGAGGGTGGTAACAGACGGTAATAATGGGTTATTACTTAAAGATACTTAATTGATCTTCAAACAAACATACGAACAATTAATTCGATCATCTAAGTAGTACTTCGCCCTCATGAATTCTCCTTAAACTCTCAAAAATGTTTAAAAAATTCTAATTGTTTTTCTTATATAACTTAAGTTTATTAGGTTTCCTATATAAAAATTAATTACTAAACGCTGGTGCACACCTGTAATTGGTAGACAGGCTAGTCTCAAATCTTATGTATCTTATTTTTAAAATGTAAACCATCTATATTGATGGTGTGTCTATTTAAATAAACAAAAAAAAACTTCGTAACCTCCTGACCAATCCTGCTCATATTCCAACTTAAAAAATGTATTTACCTTAACTACTCCTTTACAAATTTCAGTTCAATCTAATGAACAATAGCTGAGCTATCGTCGAACGACATACACATTAAAACCTCACTTAGTTTTTCGATTAGTGTCAGGCTTGCTGCAACTGAAAGTTTCAGTGCAACATACAATAAAGGTCATTGCACGCGACAGATCGTTGGATTCTTTAAACCTAGAAGATATATCTAAAGCCAGACATCGTGCTTGCGCATTCCCCGCCAGTTCTCCTCATTTCCATACAAAACGCGCCCATAGTGACGCCGAGAACACCGAACAGGGGGTTATTATGACATAGCTATGCAGTTCATTTTACGGCGAGCGTAAAGGACAGATCTATAGCAGTTATATATATCTGCCCTTTCCTCTCAGCGTAAACTAAACTGCATTGCTATGTCATAATAACCCCCCAGGTATACGACTAAAAGGAGTTATGGGGCTAGACACCTCACGCTTTTGTTATGTTAAAAGTTTCAGGTATAGGAAAAAACTGTCTTAATTTCTTGAGCATTACATATATGCATTTATTCATATATTACTAACGGCAGAGTTCTATTCTATCATCATATCACCAGTCGAGAGTCAAAATTCCATCAACATCAGAACATCACCTTGATGAATGGCGTTCTTCCACCGTGCGTTTCATTGAGCACTTTACCCCTCGTCCGGTGAAACTGTAGAACCACCCTCCGTAGTTGCTCTTTTTTCGACCAGTTATAACCTGGGCGGAAGGGGGGGGGGAGGGGAGAGCGGCAACGAGCTGACAGTTCTCCTTTAGTCACCGGTGTTTCAAACACTTACAAAACGCATGCTTGTTTCAAACACTTACATCCATACTTAATATGTATAAGAAATAGCAACGTTAGTGTCTGCCTGTACATCATTACTAATGTGAACTCAATTAAGAAGAGTGGCTCTTGAAACACAGGCACTTTGGGAGTGTTTCTTTCTTCTCCTTTTTCTAGGAACATCTAACTATTTCACTATGACTTGACTAGCCATCTTTAACTTTACAAATCACAGTTATTATGTTTTCACACATTACTTATTTCTTCGCCTCATGCCATTTCAGGTCCAGGTAATACTGAAAAAGAGAAAATTGTGATAGAAACTTGAGTTACTGGTGTTTATGGGCGTTGGTGATTACTTTGTTGCCGACTAAACATTTTTTTCAAGCTGGTTATCTAGACGAAACGAATCCCCAAAACGGCGTGTCCGTATTAAGAACAGCAAAGATCCCGTTGCCACCTTCAAACTCCATCATCATATCAGCTCGATGGTACCATTTGCATTCTCATCGGGTTTACACATGTCATGTATTGACGGGAAATGGTTCAAAATTGACTTGCAAAATTCCAGGGGGGTTATTATGACACAGTTATGCAATTCTGTTTACGCTGAGAGAAAAAGACAGAGCTATATAACTGCCATAGCTCTGTCCCTTACACTCACCGTAAAAGGAACTGCATAGTTATGTCATAATAACCCCCCAGGAAATACAAGTGAAGTTAAGACATTTTAAAATTATCTTTTTTCACACTTATGAAGGAAAAATCGTAACTAAGGGACGACTGAATAGTCATTTACTGACTCAAATTTTTTGATTGTGTGTGGATGATAATTATAATTATGATAACACCAACACTAACATTAATACATAATAATATATAAATATATTGATTGATTGATTGATTGAAAAGGGAGCTAGCAAGCGGAGCTTATCAATGTATGGAATCATCGCAGTTAACTAGACCCAGATTTTCTATATATTGACGATTGTATCGGTTTTGTCCAATCTTTAGAATCCGCTTATTAATTTTTTATGTTCATTTAGCAGCGAGACTAATTTAAAATTTAATATCTCCGACAGAAACTTTTTTATTTAGAGTAATATCGGATCTTAAAGCGCTTGAGAATTAATCGCGAAGTCATAGGCCCGTATTAATAAACTAATCTCAACTCTAATGCTCGTCTCGAGACGCGTCAAAAATTACAGTGTTCTATGGTTTGACGTTTACTTTGACGTATCTTGTGACGGGCCTCTCAGCCAAGATGAGTTTGTTAATACGAGCCATAGAAACGAGCTCTTCTTACGAAAGTCCGAGTCAAAGAAAATTTGCTTTATCAGTCATAATATCACTTAAGAAGGTTTGAAGAAAGAATGGGTGATCTCTAATCACTGATACTTGTCTGTCTCCTTAGATATTACACAAAACACCAATATTAAAATGTGATAAATTATTAATACTCACTGTAAGTTCCTGATTGAACAATGGTTTTAAGTTTGTAAAATAGCAATCCTGTGGCGACGGCGACTCCTCCTACACCTAACGATGAAGCTAGTATAAATATTTTTGGTGGTTCATTTTCCTTTGCATGATCTGTATTCATCATTATTAATTTCTTTGTTAAAATATCTTGTTGAACATAGGTTCTTGTTTCAGGTGCTTCACATTCAACTATGAAAGTGTTATTATTGGCTTTTGACATATCTTTGCAATCGATATTTTCTACTTCACAGTCAATGTAAAATTTGTCAGTGATTTCAAAGTCCGTGTCGAATTCAGTTAGTGAACAGTCGTCATTGATTAAAACAGCTTCCGTGAAGTTTGTTGCACGTAATAATTCATCTGTTATTACTTGCCTGAAATAATAATAAGGAATTTTAGGGAACACACACACACACAAACTCACGCCTTCGATCCCAGAGCGGGGTAGTCAGATTTATAGAATTACTTAGAACTCTAAAAACTACAAGTCAACCACATAGTTATTAATCGAACCTATATGTAAACAAAGTTCTAGCTTGTACTGTGAAGAATACAAGACTCAGGAATAAATATTACACAAATGATTAGCTTTTCTAGGAATCGCATGCTGCCTTCCTACGGAGAAAAAGCACATGTGCATTTAATTCATGGAAGCATATTTATAATAATTTGACGACGCGCTGGCCTAGTAGGTAGTGACCCTGCCTACGAAGCTAGCGGTCCTGGGTTCGAATCCCGGTAAGGGCAGATATTTGTGTGATGAGCGCGAATATTTGTTCCTGAGTCATGGATGTTTTCTATGTATTTAAGTATATATTTCTCTATATAAGTATTTAAATCGTTGTCTAGTACCCATAGTACAAGCCTAGAGCTTAGTTTGGGACTAGGTCAATTGGTGTGAGATTGTTCCCCTTATATTTATTTATTTTATTTATTAAACTCTCAAAGGTTATAATAAGGTTGGATGTGCAATACAACTTATACAGAAGATGTGCTTTTTCTCCGTAGGAAGGCAGTATCCAGGACCGCTTCGGACTGCTTTCGCAATGTGAAAATGAATACGTCTTTTGAGGTGTTATTTTCTTCAAAACCTTGTGTCAACCTGCCTAATTGAGAACGCACGCTCTATATGTTGTTTGTACGCAACGACGTGACAACTTAAACTCACTAGTTTAATAATATGTCCGTCGAGTTGTAAAGTGAAGTGGGTATTTATTGCATTCCACAATATTAGTTTACAGGATATTAGGTTAACTTAAGTTTTAGTTGTTATATAATAAAACTTAATTGTGGACCCTGTTGGGCACGGAAAAATTGGCGAGGAGAGGACGACTTGAATTACGAGTATATTTTATAAAGCTCAATTTCTTAAATTTTGCATATTCAGTGCATTATAACAATTTATATTTGGTTACTTGGTTGGTTGCATTTTTATCTACCAGATCTTTGCGGAAGGAGAACAGTGTCCCGTTTGTTCATAATATTATAAAATACCTGTATCCACCTGTGTATTGCATATTGTATATAAGCTCAAGCCACCTGTTCGATATACATTGCAGAGTAACCTAGTATTCACATCACAGGGATTCACATAAGCTGCTCTATGTACACTGAAATTTCACTTGTCACCTGTCACAAACAGGATGATGGTGTAATAGGGGGCTGACGGTAGGTGGGACCTGAGACCATAGACGTTAGTAATCCCAAGTCAACAATAGTAAGGCTGCATCTGCGATGAGGAACTTGAGGAATAAGGTGGAATGCCTCTATGCTAGTATATTTCATCAGTTATCTAAGACACCGAAGATCAATTATGCGAATGCTTGGCTAGATTAAAGTATAAGATACTGGTAGTACTTTGGATCTCTGCCTTTTGTCAGAAATACGTTTGGCCGAATTTATCGTTTCTCAACCGTTTCATTTGCCAACCCGCTTTTAAATTCTGTAACTGTAAATTTTACAGGATTGTATAAAACTAACCTAACCTAACCTATAGGGTTCCATACGATGGGACTGGGAAAAAAAGGGGGTTGGGAAATGAAACAGTTGGGAAACTAAGACCAAGGTCCTATTAAAACTAAACCAAGCTTTTAGTTGGTTTAACGTTATAATTGGGATTGTTCATATTTTAACTATTACTCCATTTCGAAAACCATTTCGAGGAATAGGGTTTTAAAGCCGTTCTGTAATATTAAGTTTTTGAAATATTTATCTATTTTGGATATTTCGGTAAAAGTATATTTAACCTTTGTTTGACTTTCGTTTTCGGCTTGAAGCCGTCCTAGGTGTATCTTACGGGTTAGGCGAAAACAGCTTGAAATAGTTTTAATACACTATTACAATCACTTTTTTTCATTAGATTATCATTTAATTGTTGTAATTTATTAGAAAATGCCATCCCAAATTTAAAATAATCAGTCATGCATAAAATGTCTGCTAAATAAATAAAGATATTAAAACAAAACTATTGGGTCAAACACAAAATTAATGAAATTGGTGTCTTAAAATGTCCTATTCCTTCGACTGAGAAACTGAAATCCGTGAGTTATTTTTTTTGGTCAATCCCAATTTGTTGCCAATCAACGTTGTCATTTGAATTTGACACGACGTCGCAGTTAGCCTAGTTGGTAGTGATGCCTACGAAGCTAGCGGTCCTGGGTTCGAATCCCGGTCTGGGTAAATAGTTGTGTGACGAGCGCGAGCATTTGTTTCTGAGCCTTGGATTTGTTCTATGCAAGTATAAGTATAAGCATCTATTTCTCTATATACAGTGTGTTACCAGCACCCTGGCTTTTTTTAAAGTACGTTAAAACAACGTATATCTGTAACGTAACTATGACATTAATTTAAATAATAAACAAATTTTTAGGCTTTGTTAACTTTCTAACAAAATTTTACAAGTGTAAATGACAGTCGTACCACATGCCTTGTACTAAGCAATAGCGATACTGATAATGATAACGATGAACACGCAGCACATGCACTACATTAAATGGTCAGTATCTAAGAAAATTAGTTGTGAAGTTATTTTGTTTTTTTTTGGATTGATAATACTTGCAAACAATTGCTAAAGCAACATATTATCGGCAGTTTTGATAAATGCCCGCATACCGGTAACACACTGTATAAGTAGGTTTATCGTTGTCTGGTACCCATTGTACAAGCTTAGATTTAAGTTTGTGAATAGGTTAGTTTGAGTGATTGAACAAAACAGGGTAGTGATTCTCTGAACAACGACGGTCGGACGGACGGACGAGTGAATGTCCAAGCGGTGAGTTTAACTAGTCCCGTCAGTGCGAACAAAACACATTTTAGCGGGTGCATTTTCAATTTAGGGATCGATCGTATAAAGCTGGTTAATTGAAAATGCACGCGCTAGAATGTGTTTTGTACGCTCTGACGGGACTACTTAAACTCGCCGCTGCGATTTCGCTCGTTCGTCCGATCGTCCGTTGTTTTTGAGAGAATAACACCCAAGACCTAGTCCCGAACTAAGTACTAGACAACAGTAAGCTGATTGATTCTGATAATATAGTTTTTGGAGAGAAGGGTTTAGTACTTACATGGACCTCTCGGTGGTATTGCTGGAATGGCAGTAAGTCTCTTTCACTATTAGCTGTGGTTCCGAACAGGGTATATGGTCTGAACCATAAATTTGTAGCTGAAAAAGGAATATTAAAATTTAGTTCTTTAGATCTGTTCTGTTTAAATCTCCAACTTTCTCTGCCTGCCTGTCGATCATTGCCATTGTGAGAACAGAGTGACAGGATGGATTTTATGTTAGTTACGCAATGGTATACTTAGGTATTACATTACGCGGTGAAAATATTTGAAATAACACCACTCTTCAACGACACGATTCCAGAAAAAAAACACAGAATTTCACTTAAATGGAATGTTAAACTATAGTTTTCGTTTTTGGGAGACCTTCGTCTTTCACACTACGTATAGCAATTGTTAAGCAGTTTGATATAGTTCGTAAATCAGTCGTGTTATACATTTCCCGCATAATACGACTAATGACACGTGGAAAATATATAACCCGGCAAATTGACGTAATGTCTATGCCTAATCTATACTCAATTTTACACTTTAATTACTTATACGTACCACGTGCATAGCTAAGTAATATACTATGTATTTCATACTGGCACTACTTCACTCGTCTGCCAACAGATCACTACTGGCTTAAACTGTTTTAACAATAATTAATAATATACGTGGTGTCATAGCGGGAAATTCACAGGTTACTGTTTTACGTCAGTTGTCTAATGAATCATTAAACTACTTATATAGATTTTAGCAAAGTATTGCAACTGCTGTGTTCTATTTCAACAAACACGGTAATATCCAATTTATTAGTAGATTGTTACTATTATTAGAGTAATATTTGTACGCAAAAAGCGGTGTTATAAGTTTGATGTAACATGTTATTAAGTATATTTATTGTTATTATAATATAACGAATTTAAAAGGAAAACCATCACGACTAAGTTAACTTATTTCTGGGTCGATTATAAAATAAAATAAATAAATAAATTATGCCCTACTGTGTTAATGCCAAGTAAATAACTTTAAATAGGTAATTAGTTCATACTTGTTGTTTTTTGAAATAGTTTTTAGAGATTCGTGTAGTTTCGGAATTTAAGTGAAACTTACACTTAAGTAAATTCCTGCAATATTTTGAAAGTTTCAAAAGGGTCACTCCACCATAACACCCGGAACGACTACTTTTTATTAAGGTTTATTTCGATATTGTATCCGTTTTGTATTCAATGAACGACTTAATACCTAGAAGCGAATGAGCATACAACGATACCACTAGGAGGCTTTACCAGTGTGTTCCAGGCGGAAGTGTATGCCATCATGAAATGTGCGTAGGATCTCAAGGAAAGAAGCGATATAACGGGAAGCCACGTTAGAATCTACTCAGACAGCCAAGCAGCACTAAAAGCACTAGACAATCCGGTCATCAAATCCTCCCTGGTACAGGAATGCAGGAACGAACTGAACAATCTAGGCACAGAATCCAATGTAACACTAGCATGGGTACCAGGGCACAGTGGAGCAATAGGAAATGAAAAGGCAGATGAACTGGCCAGAGCAGGGGCGGATCAACAGTATCTGGGCCCGGAGCCAGCCCTTCCGATATCCGCAACGGTAACGAAAGGAGTCATCGCCAGAAGAATAGAGACAAAGACAAATGAGGCATGGATAACAGCTCAGGGATGCAGACAATCCAAACTCATGATAGGAAGGGTAAACAAGAACAGAACAAGGTATCTACTAAATCTGGGTAAGTACAATCTAAGTATACTGACAGGGATACTGACTGGACACTGTCCACTCAACAGACATCTGACGGTAATAGGAGTCAAACAGGATCCTCGTTGCCCACACTGCGGTAAAGAGGAAACTAGCCAACATGTCCTAACCGAGTGTGTAATGTACTCGTCACTGAGACATCGCACATTCGGGGAGGACTCACTATCAGTAGAGACACTCAAAAGCATTAACCTACAGTGTAACACCCCAAAATCGGGTTGTCACTTTTTCTCTGTCATACTTACAGTCATCCTTTCTTTTGTCGGAAAGCCTTCCGCGCTGATTCCTGGCTGAGTTTAGCGTCTACTGTTTGACGAGCGAACGAGTTTCAAGCCACATACACCTGGTAACCGGTGTTTTAGTATATCAACGTTGATCACAAACGGTCGACATAAACACTGCCGTTTTTACACTTGGATACTCGTTTTGTCTCACATAGTTCAACACGGAGCTTTTGTATTCCAGAGCAAGGTTCCTGTGCCTTATTTGGAAGTCGTATTTAACCGGTTTACACTATCTATTCCTTTTTATTTTCAATTGAAAACCCAGACATTGTTATCGTTTGTTAGCCGTTGTTGTCATAGTATGAAATGTCACTTTGACTTTTGACAGGAGGTTAAGGCGTTCGCACATCGGCTTTATTATTCTGTTTTGGGTGTAGTATCTTTTTATTTTTGAATTCTTATTTACTCGTTCTAGATATTTTTTTTCACTTAATTTCAGCTAAGCAAAAAGTATTTTCTTTATTGAGAGGAATCAGAGGTATTGAGGTTTTAACGTCAATGTGAGTATGGTAGGTGGCAACACCGGTAACGCCAGAGAGCGTCACTTGGTGTTTGCCGATTAAGGATGGAGATTTAATTTAGAACAGGCCTAGGTGGTTTCCTTGTTCTTGACGCTGTGTCTTACAGTCTAGATGTCTTATTTTCACCAAGAATAACTGAAGTCTTAACGTGCGTTGTCACGAGTCTGAAGGGTGAGTATTTCATTTGGAAGGGGCGCGTCGCAATTGTGTTACGTAATCGCCATGTTCTATTTCTAAAAGTGTATCGGTCTATTTCAGATGTTCTTTACGGTGTTATTGATAACACCAACTCCGCGGTCTCCGAGTATAAAAGCCAATTGCCTCTAATTTACTGCCCGAAAGGTAAACTTTATTCGTTAAAAGTGATGTGTTGTCTGAGGATATGTCCTTGTTTGTTCCTTTACTGAGACGTTATATTGTACGTTTTAGGGTTTCAAGGCTACCCCGGAAATTTCAAGGCTACCCCTGAAGTATCAAGTCTGCTCCGGAGATGTTCGGGCTAACCTATAACCTCAAGGCGGAGGTTATCTTCGTGCATGCGGTGTGCTGAGATTGCTTCGACGTGTTTGTGCACGAGGAAGGTAGCCGTGCGATGACGAGTACATTTCGCGTGGGATCCTGACGCCTGCGTTCACTGATGTCGCGTGACGTTGACTTTCTTTTCTTTTATTTTCTTTATTTTATTCCGCGTTTACTCTAACCTATTATACGTCGTCCATCCTTAGACCGCGTTGGTAGCAAGCGCCTCTTTTGTAATGTTTATCAATTCTAGTAATGGAAAAGAACTGTACGGGTTTACTGATGCTAATCTCGTAGGTAACCCGGATCTTTCCTTACTTACTCTTTTGCAATGTTTATCAATTCTAGTAATGGAAAAGAACTGTACGGGTTTACTGATGCTAATCTCGTAGGTAACCCGGATCTTTCCTTACTTACTCTTTTGTAATGTTTATCAATTCTAGTAATGGAAAAGAACTGTACGGGTTTACTGATGCTAATCTCGTAGGTAACCCGGATCTTTCCTTACTTACTCTTTTGCAATGTTTATCAATTCTAGTAATGGAAAAGAACTGTACGGGTTTACTGATGCTAATCTCGTAGGTAACCCGGATCTTTCCTTACTTACTCTTTTGTAATGTTTATCAATTCTAGTAATGGAAAAGAACTGTACGGGTTTACTGATGCTAATCTCGTAGGTAACCCGGATCTTTCCTTACTTACTCTTTTGTAATGTTTATCAATTCTAGTAATGGAAAAGAACTGTACGGGTTTACTGATGCTAATCTCGTAGGTAACCCGGATCTTTCCTTACTTACTCTTTTGTAGTTGATACCAATTACTAGTAATGGAAAATTACGTTACGGGTTTACTGATGCTAATCTCGTAGGTAACCCGGACCTTTCCTTACTTACTTTTTAGTATAATAAATATTTGCAATTACTAGTAATGGAAAATTACGTTACGGGTTTACTGATGCTAATCTCGTAGGTAACCCGGACCTTTCCTTACTTACCCTTTGGTATAATAAATAATTGCAACTATTTCTTATGTGTGTCGAAAGGCGTGGTTAATTAGAATTTAAGAACAAAAAGAGGGGACGCTCTCTAACTTTATTACTCTGTGTTGTTCCTTCAGAACATAGTCTGATGCAAATAATCTGAGTTTGTACTTTCTTTTTTTTACGAAGTGATAAATTAAAATACACTTAATTTAAACAATTTGTCTAATTTATGAAACCACCACCATCGATCCTGTTTGTGGCCAGTCGCTCTCTCTCTCAATCTACGGCGCCCAACCCTTTAGCGATTGGTCCTCGAGCCAAGTGACCACACGACCCCAATCTCATGCTGCGGGCGAAAATCGAGTGTTACAGTGGCGCCCAACGTGGGGCTTGAAGGATCGTTGGTGTGGTTTTAGTTATCAGGTTCATAGTGAGGCAGGTCTAAGGATTGGCACATAGGTTAGGTATCTCTAACTTTAACTAGCACATTAGGAAAAATATATATAAGACGACTTGTCCGTGTGGTTTAAGTAACTTTCTTCGCCATTTTAATTTACTACTGTTTACTTTATTAAGCAATTACTATTATCTACCACTCTTGGTGTTTAAACTGTTATGCTAAGTGTCTAACTTATACACTCTGTTAAAATGGACTTGTCAATTAAAATAGAATGGCTGACAAAAGAGGAGCTTGCGCACGAACTGAGTAAATTACAAATACCTTTCTCAACATCAGACACATGCGACATCCTACGGCTGCGACTTTCACCGGTTTTCCGGATATTCTGGACGGACCAGCTCTCTCTTGGTTCCGTTCGTGTAAGGGTGACTCTTCGTGTTACGCGGACCTTTTAACTGCTCTTAAAGCAGACTTCCATGTCTGGACTTGCTGAGATTTTTGGCGTTGGTAGAATATTTGTCCCGACCGTTGGCTCTTTAAGGTATGATTTACTGGTTTGTTTGGTATATTTCGTCCGGACTGCAGGTGTTTTATTGAAGGGAAAAGATTTGTCCTGACTGTTGGCTCTTTTAAAGGATTGGATTACTGGAATGAAAGCATATTGAAGTAGAGTGAGGTAGGCTAAGTTTTAATTTTAAGTAAGCAAGGATGCGCATCCATTTAATTTTAGTTGTGCTGTCATGTTTTGTCCGTAGTAGGGTAAAGCGTGTAGGTATGGGTAATAATTTTTTTTTATTACCATAGTGTTTTATTAGTTCTAGGATTTCTTCCGATTACGCCATAGGCGCAATCTGTTCGAGATAAAACTATTTTAAAAGGTTTTATCTATTCTTAGTAGAGTTGTTGTGAAAAGGACATTCTGGTGGTATACAGAGGGCGTCCTCTTTTCCATTGTTCTAATCTCTTTATACTGGTTTCAGTTGAGATTTCCTTTTACAAGTTTAGGTTGAAATTCGTGTGTTATAGTTTCAACACTTGATTTTAAATAGTCTCACTTGAGTGTTTACTTAATTATAGGGTTTCTGCCACAGTTCTTATAAGTGGTAGTTTAATCAATTCAATTAAGCCGCTTAAGAGGTTGGTAGTGTGTCACACCCCTCATTGTAGTTTCAGTTCTTTGTGTAGAGCTGTATAATTCTCGCGGATGTTTCTCTCAGTTGAGGTTGATGTGTACTTAAAGAGATACTAACTTTAGTACATACTTGATTTAGTTTAGGATCTAGAGCGTTTGTTTGGAAATTGAACCAACAAACTCTGATATAGGTTTAGAGCGTTTGGTTGGAGGCAGAGCCAACAAACACTAGGAAAGTAGTTTATAAGTTTACTTTAGCAATTAGTGTAGCTTATGCGTAGTAGGTCTGAGACGGGCAACCACGTTTGCCGTTAGTGGACCCGGATCGGGCCTATGATTTATCTGGCTTCCCCTTTATGGCGAAGACCATTAGAGATAAGACTTTTATTTTCTTTTCGGTAGAAGAGGGTGTGTTTAAGCGTAGTAGGTCTGAGACGGGCAACCACGTTTGCCGTTAGTGGACCCTGATCGGGCCTATGATTTATCTGGCTTCCCCTTTATGGCGAAGACCATTAGAGATAAGACTTGTTCTTTTATTTTCTTTTCGGTAGAAGAGGGTGTGTTTATGCGTAGTAGGTCTGAGACGGGCAACCACGTTTGCCGTTAGTGGACCCGGATCGGGCCTATGATTTATCTGGCTTCCCCTTTATGGCGAAGACCATTAGAGATAAGACTTGTTCTTTTATTTTCTTTTCGGTAGAAGAGGGTGTGTTTATGCGTAGTAGGTCTGAGACGGGCAACCATGTTTGCCGTTAGTGGACCCGGATCGGGCCTATGATTTAACTGGCTTCCCCTTTATGGCGAAGACCATTGCACGATGTTATGTTTTCCAACCTGATTAGTTTTTTTTTTTTGGTAAATGAGGCGCCGAGACCTGCAGTGCCGTAGGCCGCGATGCATCCCTGTCAGGCAACAGCCACGGATTGGAATGATGCTAAGGTGCTGCAGTGCCTTCGTGTCTTAAGCCGGAACACTGGATGGACTCTCCGTTCTTTGCCGTTATGGCTGTCTGTTCTTACACATGAGAATGTGTATAATAATTTTATTTCAGAATCTTAGCAATTCTGAAATAAAATTATTTTTCCCAACTGGAACCCTACTGTAACACCCCAAAATCGGGTTGTCACTTTTTCTCTGTCATACTTACAGTCATCCTTTCTTTTGTCGGAAAGCCTTCCGCGCTGATTCCTGGCTGAGTTTAGCGTCTACTGTTTGACGAGCGAACGAGTTTCAAGCCACATACACCTGGTAACCGGTGTTTTAGTATATCAACGTTGATCACAAACGGTCGACATAAACACTGCCGTTTTTACACTTGGATACTCGTTTTGTCTCACATAGTTCAACACGGAGCTTTTGTATTCCAGAGCAAGGTTCCTGTGCCTTATTTGGAAGTCGTATTTAACCGGTTTACACTATCTATTCCTTTTTATTTTCAATTGAAAACCCAGACATTGTTATCGTTTGTTAGCCGTTGTTGTCATAGTATGAAATGTCACTTTGACTTTTGACAGGAGGTTAAGGCGTTCGCACATCGGCTTTATTATTCTGTTTTGGGTGTAGTATCTTTTTATTTTTGAATTCTTATTTACTCGTTCTAGATATTTTTTTTCACTTAATTTCAGCTAAGCAAAAAGTATTTTCTTTATTGAGAGGAATCAGAGGTATTGAGGTTTTAACGTCAATGTGAGTATGGTAGGTGGCAACACCGGTAACGCCAGAGAGCGTCACTTGGTGTTTGCCGATTAAGGATGGAGATTTAATTTAGAACAGGCCTAGGTGGTTTCCTTGTTCTTGACGCTGTGTCTTACAGTCTAGATGTCTTATTTTCACCAAGAATAACTGAAGTCTTAACGTGCGTTGTCACGAGTCTGAAGGGTGAGTATTTCATTTGGAAGGGGCGCGTCGCAATTGTGTTACGTAATCGCCATGTTCTATTTCTAAAAGTGTATCGGTCTATTTCAGATGTTCTTTACGGTGTTATTGATAACACCAACTCCGCGGTCTCCGAGTATAAAAGCCAATTGCCTCTAATTTACTGCCCGAAAGGTAAACTTTATTCGTTAAAAGTGATGTGTTGTCTGAGGATATGTCCTTGTTTGTTCCTTTACTGAGACGTTATATTGTACGTTTTAGGGTTTCAAGGCTACCCCGGAAATTTCAAGGCTACCCCTGAAGTATCAAGTCTGCTCCGGAGATGTTCGGGCTAACCTATAACCTCAAGGCGGAGGTTATCTTCGTGCATGCGGTGTGCTGAGATTGCTTCGACGTGTTTGTGCACGAGGAAGGTAGCCGTGCGATGACGAGTACATTTCGCGTGGGATCCTGACGCCTGCGTTCACTGATGTCGCGTGACGTTGACTTTCTTTTCTTTTATTTTCTTTATTTTATTCCGCGTTTACTCTAACCTATTATACGTCGTCCATCCTTAGACCGCGTTGGTAGCAAGCGCCTCTTTTGTAATGTTTATCAATTCTAGTAATGGAAAAGAACTGTACGGGTTTACTGATGCTAATCTCGTAGGTAACCCGGATCTTTCCTTACTTACTCTTTTGCAATGTTTATCAATTCTAGTAATGGAAAAGAACTGTACGGGTTTACTGATGCTAATCTCGTAGGTAACCCGGATCTTTCCTTACTTACTCTTTTGTAATGTTTATCAATTCTAGTAATGGAAAAGAACTGTACGGGTTTACTGATGCTAATCTCGTAGGTAACCCGGATCTTTCCTTACTTACTCTTTTGCAATGTTTATCAATTCTAGTAATGGAAAAGAACTGTACGGGTTTACTGATGCTAATCTCGTAGGTAACCCGGATCTTTCCTTACTTACTCTTTTGTAATGTTTATCAATTCTAGTAATGGAAAAGAACTGTACGGGTTTACTGATGCTAATCTCGTAGGTAACCCGGATCTTTCCTTACTTACTCTTTTGTAATGTTTATCAATTCTAGTAATGGAAAAGAACTGTACGGGTTTACTGATGCTAATCTCGTAGGTAACCCGGATCTTTCCTTACTTACTCTTTTGTAGTTGATACCAATTACTAGTAATGGAAAATTACGTTACGGGTTTACTGATGCTAATCTCGTAGGTAACCCGGACCTTTCCTTACTTACTTTTTAGTATAATAAATATTTGCAATTACTAGTAATGGAAAATTACGTTACGGGTTTACTGATGCTAATCTCGTAGGTAACCCGGACCTTTCCTTACTTACCCTTTGGTATAATAAATAATTGCAACTATTTCTTATGTGTGTCGAAAGGCGTGGTTAATTAGAATTTAAGAACAAAAAGAGGGGACGCTCTCTAACTTTATTACTCTGTGTTGTTCCTTCAGAACATAGTCTGATGCAAATAATCTGAGTTTGTACTTTCTTTTTTTTACGAAGTGATAAATTAAAATACACTTAATTTAAACAATTTGTCTAATTTATGAAACCACCACCATCGATCCTGTTTGTGGCCAGTCGCTCTCTCTCTCAATCTACGGCGCCCAACCCTTTAGCGATTGGTCCTCGAGCCAAGTGACCACACGACCCCAATCTCATGCTGCGGGCGAAAATCGAGTGTTACAACAGGACGCACTTTTGTTCTGTAGGAAAACAAGAAGATGGGATCAGTGCTGGATGGGAGCGCCGCCGGGCCAGTAACCTGAGGCCTGACCAAGGGGAACAGGGCGGAATGACTGGAGAGCCACTCGACCGCCCGTCTGCCTCGGCCGCGTCCCCACTCAACATCATCATAATAGGCTGGGTGTGTTGTGGTAACAAAGTCGGAATTGGAATCCTACTTTGAGCATACTCTTACCTTTTTATTTTATTACCTATCTCACTATATAATCGTTATAATTAGAGTGTTGTAATTAGATGTTTAGTTTCCGGCTTAATTAATTTTAATATAATTTGAAGCGAGGATAAAACATTGTCCTGGGTTAGGAAGTTGAATGTTTTGCATCACCGAAGTGTTATTTTTCCGATGAAATAACAAAACGACACGGTAAATGACGACATCCTGGGAAAAAAGTTACGCAATATGATCTGATAAAATAATTGAATTTGTTTATATAAATAAACCGGCCAAGTGCGTATCGAGAACGTGTTTATTTTGTTTTTGGTATAAGTCGACTACAATAGTTATTTGTTATACAAGTGGAGAAAGTTGTATTTTACCTGCGAGTATTCATTTGAAACACGAGCTAGCGAAAGGATTCTATGATTGACCACGAGCGAAGCGAGTCGTTCAAAAATAGAATCCTGAGCGTAGCGAGTGTTTCAACACGAGACGTAAAATAACTTTTCACCCGTGTATAACACATAACTTTTCACATCACGAGGAAAATGATAATGACACTCGAACTCGCTCAGCTCGGTTGTCTAAACATCTCGTGCCATTATTACTTGTTTTAGTTCCTTGTTGAACAATATACTATTACTTATTTACCCTAAGTACCGCATAAGACAAGTTCTACGTAAATAAATTAGTTCAAGTTTTGCGTAAATAAATTAGTAAACCAACAAATTTCCATAATAAATTATACTAAATACCTAAACAATATGTTGGAGCATCAGCACAAGTGTTATCCAGCTGCAATAGTGCAAAAAAGTGAGGGTTTTTTGTGAAAAACGAAAATCATAACGGACCCAAATAGTAAAGGAAACAATTGATAGACGGCGAAAGAGAAATATAATTCGCACCTCAACTTAAGGTCAGTACTTAAATATAACAAAATAAGTGGTTTGTCTTGTTGCTGCTATGATGTTGTAATAACATAACCTTAAAGGTACAATATTAAAATCTCAACGGCAAAACAGTGCCATTGTAGTGGTGCGATCCACCGATAGAGGGCGTAGGAAGTAACCAAATAGCGCCATCTATCGACGAGTAGCAACAGCGATCAATATTCATAGCCACCATTGGATAATCTATACTTACTACTACTTCTAGAGGGCGCTAAAATCAATAATCATTAAAATGTCACGTAAAGTCAGCCAGCAAGCCACAAACAGTCGCCGCAAGATGGCGTCACAGGTTAGCTGCCATAAATGTAAAAACTCCGTTGATATTAACTGTACTATACTGTGTTCATCATGTAACAATAGATACGAGTTTGACTGTATCGGCTATTCCGAGAAGCTCTACAACCTACTGAGTTCTGAAAGGAAAAAAAAGTGGAAATGCCGAACATGCATTCCAAATAATAACGAAAATAACAATACACCTACTGGTCAGTCTAACATTACACTAAGAAAAGCACAAAAACAAAATACTACTACAAAAATTACACCAACACCATCAACGTCATCAGTGCTAAGCATTTCTAGTAATAAGCAGGTATTGAACCCTAGTTTACATCCGGTACCGGCATGCAGTGAAGCCCTGCTGTCTACAACACGAGACGACTCTGATGAGTCTATGGACTCGCACGTACTTACTGAGTCGGACTTATCGGACGACTTCTTGTCACCGGCCGACATATTATCAAGAAGCGTGGACGACCAGCTACTCGGATCCAATACACTTTTACCATTTCATGAATTTCAGGAAAAAAATACTGAACTCGAGATTGCACTTATTAGCACGCAGACAGAACTAGAGAGTAAAATATTAGAAAATAACGAACTACAAAGAAAGAACGACCAATTAATTATGGAAACAAAGGTTCTTCAATCATTATGTCAAACAACTGTCGACCCAAAAAATAACATTATTGTAAGGAAAATACGAAGACAGTCCCTACTACCCGGAATGCCATCAACGCCATCTTCGCCAACCAGTTGTGCAGAAAAGCGTTTAGATACCAACAGGAACCTATTTAGTTTGCAGCTAAAAATTACGAATTTAGAAAAGCTGCTAAAAAATATGGAAAACGAGATCATATGCCTTGTGAAACAGGTCGAGACTTTTCCAAAACAAGTAGCAAACTTATTTAATAATTTCTTTTCTTCTATCGGAAATTCAAACTCAAATCCCATATACATGACGCCCCCTTCTAATCAAGTAAATAAAACTTTTTTTCTGAGTCCAGTAGAACCCGATGAAATATACAAGATTTTAAAAAACCTTAAAAATAAAACATCTTTTGGCATTGACGAAATCCCGCCCATTTTATTAAAAACATGTGCTAAGACCCTAACCCTCCCCTATACTAAGTTGATCAACCAATCTTTCTCAGAAGGCGTATTTCCAGATGCACTCAAAATTGCTTTAATAAAACCTGTTCATAAAAAAGGAGAACTTTCGGACGTAAACAATTACCGGCCAATAGCACTATTACCCACTTCGGCAAAAATATTTGAGTCAGCAATGATTACACGCCTCTATTCCTTCTATGAAAAATTTAATATATTACATGACAATCAAAACGGATTCAGGAAAAACCGATCTACAACATTAGCTATCTATAAATATATACATCACATCACTAATGACATTAACAATAAAAAATACGCCGTAGGCCTTTTGCTCGATATGAGTAAGGCGTACGACAGAGTCTGTTATAAGACCCTTTTAGACAAATTATATAGTTCGGGATTAAGAGGTCAAACACATGACTGGTTCAAATCATACCTAAGTAAACGCGCACAATGCGTTGAAATTAAAAATACACATTTCGAGACCGGCAAAATCCAGCACATTCGATCAGATAGAGTCCCTGTCACCGGCTCCATTCCTCAGGGTAGCGTATTAGGATGTATTCTCTTTTTGATTTATATAAATGACCTTCCAAATGTACTAAACGACCGTTGCGTGCTATTCGCGGATGATATTTCTGTCCTTTTTTCTTGTAAAACCGCTAATGAAGCTGAAAGTAAATTAAATTTAAATCTTAACAAAATTGTTCATTGGCTAGACGCACATAATCTAAAGCTAAATCTTAACAAAACAAAAATCATCCAATTTAAACCCTACCAAAAACCGGCACTACCGATATCATACAGTCACAATAATATAAACATAGAATCAGCTAACTCCGCGACGTTATTAGGCGTACACATAGACACCCATTTAACCTGGAAAATGCATATCCAAAAGCTTTCCAAACAGTTATCTTCCTTCATATACGCTCTCAAGCATCTTAAACGCGTGTCCGACTTCCAGACTGCACTCTCGGCATACTACGCTTACGCCTATTCCAGAATATTATATGGAATCATATTGTGGGGAAACTGTACTGAGGTAGATACAATATTTATCTTGCAAAAAAAGTGCATTAGGATACTGGCTAATATTACCATAATGGACTCCTGTAAACCTCACTTTATAAAGCACAACATACTTACCCTTACATCCATTTATATCTTGGAATCATGTAAATTCGTTAGAAAACATATGCATTTGTACCAGGCTCATACAATTGTTAAAAGAAATGATCGAAATCTAAATAATCTGAAATTACCATTAACCAAATTAAAAATTATTGCGTCTAGTCCCCACCAAATGGTGATAAAAATATATAACCACATCCCAAACTCCATCAAAAACATAGACAAGTCGACATTATTTATAAGACAATTAAAATTATTTTTAAGTAATAAATGTTTCTATAATCTAAGTGAATTTTTCAATAGTAAATATGGAAATGAATAACTCTACACTTGCCTCTTATCATATTTATTATTTCATTTTAAAGTCTAATACCTGCAATTGTTAATTTTGTGTGCAATATTTAAGTTAAGTATAGTTGTAATGTAACGTGTTAACAATAAGCCCCATTATCTTATGTTGCTACGCCCTTGCAGGGCGTCACATGAATACCTTTTTGTAATTCCATCTCTAATACTTGTAATGTGACATGCAATAAACGATTTGAATTTGAATTTGAAAAAATAAGATAAAGGGTGGTTGTTTTGCCTGCTACGCATAATATGTATACACAAACCTTAGGGCGCCTTTCCACCAGAGATGTGCTATACAGCTATGATAAAGATAAAAAGATAAAAGACATTTATTCAGTAAGTAGGCCGTACGGGCACTTTTACACATCAAGAATCTACCAGCGCTTCCCAAGAGGACACACTGCTGAGAAGAAATGCCGCAAGAAACTCAGCAGTCAGTCATTTTTAGGGTTCCGTAGTCAAACTAGGAACCCTTATAGTTTCGCCATGTCCGTCCGTCCGTCCGTCCGTCCGTCCGTCCGTCCGTCCGTCCGTCCCCAGTCTAGCTCAGAGACTCATAGTACTAGAAAGCTGTAATTTGGCATGAATGTACATATTAGTCACGCCAACAAATTGGTAAAATGAAATTTTGAAAAATATTTTTTTTTAATGCACCTCCCCTACACGTAACGTGGGGATGTCTTTTTTTTTTCTTGCCTACCCCATAGTGTGGGGTGTCGTTGGATAGGTCTTTTAAAAATATTGCGGGTTTATGAAAACAATTTTTCGATTAAGGGATCCGTTTATGAAATATTAAGCTTTAAAGCGCTATTTTTTGTTAGAGTCAAGTGTCCCCCCCCCCTACAGCCAAAACTACAAGTACTAAAAATCTGAAAAAAATCTTCAACGAAAGCGCATATAACGAATTTTAAAGGAAAACTATCACGGCTAAGTAGACATGATTAGTTCCTGAGATACAGGCGATTAACGGGTTTATACCTACTAAAAATCATCTAAGACAGCGCCAAATAACTTTAAATAGAAAATTGTTTCATACATGTTGATTTTTGAGATAGTTTTTTGTGATTGTCGTTACGGCTTCGGAACCCTACACTGAGCATGGTCCGACATGCTCTTGCCCGGTTTTTAAACATATTACAATGGTACTACTTAATCTAGCATTATATAAAGCAATATATATTAAATTCAATATACTATCAAATAACATGCGTAGATCAGCAGGAAAACATGCCAAAAATCTGACGTGAGAGATTAAAAAAACTAAAACCCACCTACTCATATTTGTTTATAACTTATAATACGGTGCAAGATGACCACATGAAAGTTTCGATATGTTTTCCTACATCAACGGTGTCCCCTAGACAAGATAAAGCTTTTGCAATTGATTAAATTATTATTGACTATGTTTCGGGTTTAGACCATGCATTTTTGTCTGTTAGATAGTCCTCGACCCTATAATACGCTTTAGACATTATCGACTTTTTAACGACTTTTTATGATGCGAGAATGTGAGAGCTACGCGTTTTTACCAGTGCAATAGTAACGTAGTGAAGCACATCTCTCTTAGAAAGGCACCCTTATTGTTCCTATGGGATGATCAACTTATTCTGCGGGACGAAGATACACCACTAAAACGAGTACGAAACCCTCGGTGCTCATCCTTACCATGAATTACAATTACCGTACTCTCTAGCGAGTCGAATGCTCTCTTAACATTCTGTAAGAATACTTCGATTCGCTAGCGAGTACGGTAATTGTAACTCATGGTAAGGGTACTGGACTTGACCGGATTTTTATACCAAAATAGAGTGCGTTATCACCGCACGCGCAGACAAAGAACTGTTGTTCTGCCCTGCTAAGCCAAAAAGTATCATCTCGAATAAAACTCCTGTAGCAATCACCACCTCATTACTAAGCGGAGAGGATTGAAACTGCTTTGGCAATCGAATCTGTGATAATGCTTATATAGGCTTAAGAGGGCAGTAATACTTACTGTTGTGCGTTTTTTTCTGCGATATAGTTTGGCGTTGGACATTATTTTTAATCAATGTTATAAATAACAGAGTTTTACATTCATTCATTATTGTCGTTTCCTTTTCCTTTCCCGTTAAATGTCTTGATTACAAATAAATTACGGAGTACACTTTTTTTTATAACGCCCCCTTTGTGTCATTGAAAAATATCTGCGCACGCCTCTAGCTATATAGACGTACGGTCAGCCTTTTAAGCAGCTGCACACATTAGTACTTTGTCACTTTAACGCCTTTAACGGTAACTTCATACAAGGTTGCACATGTTCATTGGCTATGTATACTGTACAGTCAACCAATTTGATTTCTTGGTCACTTTGGACTATGTTAAACTTTTCACTGGGTGAACAGATTTTGATGATTATTTTTAACAATTAAAGTATAACGTTGCGCCTCCTAAATTGAAAGCCTCTGTTGTATACAATGTCGTACAGGGAAATAATTTTTAAAACTACCTTCAGGTGTATATACATCTCTTACACTCGCTCTTAAACGCGTTTATGTTAGCCTAATCAACCTTATCTGAACCCGAAATGCTTTTTAAGAGCTATTGCTACTTACATTAAATGAGTTGTCACCGTAACACCTATCTTAGAACATGCACCAATCAAACCCAAACCCATCACTGAAAACCGTATCAAAATCGGACTAGTAATTTTGGAGATTAATGGGTTGCACAAACATCCTCTCGCCCCAAACGCATATACCGTCTCCGTACCGTCGTGGGTAAAAAGATTTTGCCATCCCTTTGATCCCAGTAACCAGCTTATTCGGTAGCCCTGCCAAGCAGCAGTTTTCGCACTGTTGTGTTGTAGTGAGGGAAAGACAACCGGTGGAAGTAGTGAAACATAAGTTTTAGTTTTAGTCCTTACGGTGGTAGCAAAATTTCACTCTTGAGTGTGCTTAATAGTACATAATATGGATGGGTAATCACGAAATATACGAGTAATTAGTTTTTTACTTAAGTTAATGCTGTACGAGTAATTATTAAATTAGTAACAATGGAAGCCCATTCTTAATTAGAGCATAATAATATGATTTATTCTTTGATTTCTCATTAGCTAAATGCTATAATCTAGTAATTGACCGGCAGTCGCAACGTGGTCAGGTCGATTCCCGGCAGGGTTAAGTTACCTACCTACCAGAGATGTACAAAATGGTTTTAAAAAAGCATTTAAATACAAAATGCAAAATACTTTTCAGATTTACTATTTCAAATGCAAAATACCAAATAGTTTTGCGTTGTGTATTTGAAATGCTAAATGGAAAATAGGTATTTTCAAAATACTTTTTCAAAATAAAATACCTTTTGACCAAATCTCAGATATTTTTATTTATTTTATTATGCTTTTTAACAATACCAGTTGTTCGAATACCTCATCACTCATTTTTCTTCTGTGAGGTCTCATAATCATCCCACCGTACGAAAAAAGTCTTTCTACTGGCGATGAACTTGGTAAGGATGTGTTGTTTTTGTATCACAAAGTATTTTGCATTTTGAAATGAATATTAAAAATGCAAAATATATCTCGAAAGGTATTTCAAATAAAATACAAAATGCTTCTTACTAAAAAGCATTTAAATGCAAAATACAAAATAGCTATTTTGCATTTTGTATTTGCATTTTAAATAGAAGTATTTCAAATAAATCGCATCTCTGCTACCTACTAATTACTTGTAATAAACGGAAGATTGAAGGTCGTTAGGATTAAAAACGAGTTTCCAATGACGGATCAGGGTAGTGATTCTCTGAACAACGACAGTCGGACGGACGGACGAGTGAATGTCCAAGCGGCGAGTCGAACGTATAAGGCTGCTTAATTGAAAATGCGCGCGCTAAAATGTGTTTTGTTCGCTCTGACGGGACTACCTAAACTCGCCGCTGCGATTTCGCTCGTTCGTCCGCCCGTCCGTTGTTTTTGAGAAAATATCACCCCAGAACGACACCTCTATACTATTAATACTTTTTAATTTATCAGGGAACCATCTCACACAAATTGACCTAGTCCCGAAATAAGCTCTGGACTTGTACTAACTCTGGACTGGATAAATTTGAACGCCATATGTGTTTGTGTCTGTGTGTGAGTGTGTCTGTCTGTGGCTCCGTAACTGTTAAATGGGTAAACCGATTTGAAAGCGGCTTCGTTAATTTGAAAGCAGGTTTTCTAGCGGTGGTTTTTAGCTACAGTGCATGAAAATCGATTGGGCCGTTCATGAGATATCAGGGTAGTGATTCTGTAAACAACGCCGGTCGTGCGGACTGTCGAGTGATAGCCAAGCGGCGAGATTGAGTAGTCCCGTCAGTGCGAACAAAACACATTGTAGCGCGTGCATTTTCAATTAAGCAGCCTTATACGTTCGACCCATCGTGCTGCTAAATTGAAAATGCACGCGCTACAATGTGTTTTGTTCGCACTGACGGGACTACTTAATCTCGCCGCTTGGATATCACTCGACAGTCCGCACGACCGGCGTTGTTTACAGAATCACTACCCAGCTCTGAAAGAAGTGACCACCATTATAACGGAGGTTTTTATCCATCTAATATTTATATTCTACTAACGATGCAAATGAGTTGATTCACGAAAGAGATCGCTACCAAACCACGCTAGTCGGACACAAACGTATGTAAAGTTAAATATTTTGATACTTGACCACTTGTTGTGAGAGTGACACGCAACTCGTTGCAACGGTGTCACAGTGCTCTAACAAAATTCGTACAACATTCAAGTTGAATTATTCTGTTAGACTATATAGCCTTTGACATGTTATCGTATTGTCAACATTATGATAGCTATTATGTTCATCCCTTTTTATTTTTTTATTCGAACTTATTTAATCTATCTACGGTTTAAATAGGGCTACACTGAACGATTCGTCAACGCCGAGCGAAACGAGTGTTGTTTTGTAAATGCGTATTAATTACATTATGTGCGTGTTATGTAACGTGTCGTCGAAACGGCTAGGCCAAAGTAGAGGTGGTGGTGCTAGTGAGCTTTTAAATGCATGACAAAATTAAAACTACAAATCTATTTCAAAAAATAATAATAATGAAGTTGTGAAATTTAAATTAGAATATCCAAACACACACATACACATAACACAAACTCACGCCTTTATTCCCAGAGTGGGGTAGGCAGAGCTACAGAATTTCCAACAACTATAAAAACTTTTTGATAATTCTGTAACCACATTTTGCACACTTAGGCGAAGATGTTTACCAGTGTATTAGTGACAGGTTGCAAGCCCATCGCCTAACAGTACTACACGCCTTTATTACCTTAGTCGGTTAGTATCCAAATTATGGCAAAAAAAACGACTAACTAAATGTTTAATAACTTATCTAAATACGCAAAACTATTCACTTGACATCGCCTTACCGACCGGAAAAGGGCAAAACACTCGATTCCACGATAATGCTAATGATGCTTCACACATATACAACCTTTAACATTATACGCGCAGATACCATAATGGTGTGGTAGCAATACATAATGAGGGCTCCAGTTGCACATATTTAATGCTTTAGGAGATAGTGGCCCATCGTGGGTGTTGCTTGAGCCTACCGGGACTTGACAGATTGGCATCAGTCGGTTTACAAACGGGGTGTGAAACGGACCTTAATTAAAAAAGTAAATTAAAAACATATTTTTGAATCTGGAACGTGTATTTAGAACGCTCAAATTGATTCGAATTGTTTCAATAAACCATTTAGAATTTCGCGTTCGAAATATGAGTTTGGAACGATCTTCGAATTGATGCGTTTTTGTTTGTTTTGTAAATATAATAAAAATGCGGTGTGCAGTGTTTTGTTTTCTGCTTGTGTGTGCCTTGTTTTCCCAGTACGTGGAAGGACTCAAAAAAGGGAATAAAGGAGTTTGTTCTACCAAAACAACGTAAGTATTTTATGCTGTTTTTATTACAGTTTATCAGAATAAACTTGACTTAAAAGCCGTAGCGCACTAAAATACTTGTGAATCGTAAGAACTATCAATCATTTTCCTCCATTACCATCAACTGTCACCCACTGCAGGGTAAAGGCCTCTTCATGGTCACGCCAATCCGCGCAGTCGTGTGCTATGGTCATTCATCTTTTTCCCACAGACTAGATGACTTCCAAAATTATTGGTTATTATAAAAAAAAAAACTTTTAGCGGTTCCCTAATCAATAAATATGAAATGATTTGAGATAACTTCACGAAGATGTACATGTAAAGTTGTCAGCTCGTCTTTGAAGCAGGCATCTAAAGGTTGTAAATAAATTAATTAAGAAACTTATTTTAAAATCTTTGTGTATAGATTATTTTTTTTCATTTTATAATTTCAATTGTTAGAGTTATCATATTCTATATGCTTATATATATGATTATTTGTTTATATGCTTTTTAAATCTATCCGTTGCCGGGGCAACCAACCAACGAGTAAAATAAAAAGCCTTACATCCGGTCCGAATTATACAAACAGGTCACGTGACCGGAAGTGTCATAGCGTAGTGTCTGCATTTAAATTTTTACAATAGAATCGTATTCTTATATTAGCATTTGTATGACTTAAATGATATGAAGTTCGCTCATTGCTATGAGAAAAAATATTTTAAACATTATTAAAAACATGTCATGTACAAGTGCACACCCAAAAAACTCTCCTTATTAGGTAGTCGTATAAAACTATAGTCATTATCACATTACAAAATAACTGTCAATGCCACTTACTTAATAGGTGTAAATAGGTGTAATTTTAAGTGGTACTAATTGTTTCTTATACAAATAATGTAATGAGTAGGTATAGGTAGCAAATTAAATAAATACTTACATGATAACTTTCAGTCACTTTAATTAATTTTCACATCAAGTATGACGAATTACCTACACCCTTTGATTTACCGAAATCATAATATAGGTATAAATTACGAAACAGTTACTGGAACTTTAGTAAATAAATCCGCCCACACACATTCTACCACTTCGACTAGACTTAGATAAATTAGCCGCTTTTACACAATAATACAAAGCAGGTGCGGTATGGAGCCTTGAGTATTTCGTACCATAACGTGAAAATAATGTCGAACGATATCCATAATATGGATATGACTACATTAAATATAGTACTCAACATTTTATAAAAGTCTCATCTATTTTATGCTTTCGTCACTATTGCATCTGTCAGCCGCCTTTTACTCATAGACTTATAATTCGTAATTTCTTTGAAAAAACCTCTTATCTCATATTTCGTGACGTACGGTTTTAAACTTAAACGAGAAGACAATTCAATTCAAACTCATATAATAATATCTCGAAATATCAGATACGATAGTAACGACATGACTTCGTATGGGTGCCTCTGGGACGATATATTATATCTGGCCAACTCCATGACTTCAATGTAGCGCTTCAAAAGACCGGTCAAGTGCGAGCCATAGTCGCGCACCGAGGATTCCGAGTTTAAGATAACATGGTTGGAAAACGCAAAAGAAAATATTCATTTTGTTATGAACTTTATTTTATAAAATAATATAAACTGCTGAGATAAGAAAGAGGAACGAAAGAACGAAAAGATAAGGAACTGTCATTTTTCGTAAATTTTTGGCTATAAATCAAGTTTATTTTTATTTTTAACGGAACCCTAAGAAGAAAAACCTGCACAAAGTATGAACGAAAAGACGTGGCCCTATCTGTCGTCTTAACTAGGTACACTTTTTATGATCACCGCTTATTTATTGTATCGAATTACATTTTTTGAAATGTTCGTATGAATTCAGGACATATTGGTAATTTACCGTATTATACATTTTGGGTAAATAGAAACACAAACACAAGTAATAAGCACTCAATTCTTACTTTTCTATTTGCTATTTCAGTCCTTGCAAACACATGTTACAAAGTGAGAGAACGTGTTTAATTTAAAAGAAATGTGCTCGACGCTACGTTCGTTTGCGCCCAGACTTATTACGTTTAGAAATGCTGTTTCAAATTGAACATACCATATACATTTTGCATGTTCCTTCCATCAATAGAGAGATATTTTGATGCTGCGTTTACACCGGCTTAGCGCTAATCATAGCCATTAGTAGCTATTTACGTTTTCCTGCTCAACTACTTAAGCATGATATTTTTCTTCTATATTCATCGTTTTATACAATGCTAGGTTGAGTATTATCATTGTCATAAGCATAGGTACGGTCACGAGCGTTAATTTGGGACCCATTTCAAGAAAAATATGCTTGAAGTCGTCAATGTCATTAGAGATGTCAAGTCATCTGTAAATTTTAGAAAACTCCTATTGCTGTAGAATCTCACATTGATTTTGGAACTAAGGTGGGTACCAAATTAATCTCGTGACTGTACCGATTTAAAAAAAATACACTGTTGGGACAGATATAGATACATAGATAAACTCGCGTCTTTAAGCTCTAGGCTTGTACGGTCAGCATTAAAAGTAGGTAAGCAGAACAACATGCTCAAAATGATCTAGACACGAACGTATTCTCTTGATAAGAGAGTCGAATGCAGATCATTTTGACCTCTTCGGTTACGTAGCTACTTCTGCTGCAGACTGTACTATGGTTACTAGATACTGATAATCGTACTAAATAGAGTAAGTAACTACCTACCCCTATGAGTTGGTTTTTTTTTTGTACTGTTACAAGCGAGTATCAAGTACAAGTCCGTAGGTATGACATTACTAAGCCCGTGTAAACCAGGCATTATCAGAGGATGGAGTGCGCTGCGATTTTTTAATTAAAGAATCCAAAATGATTGAAGTATTTTTTCTCGTTAATACGACATTTTTTATATGAAAGTGTGAATTTTGAAACTGCACTTAAAATAGCTCCAGTTACAAAAATACAGTCCATTTCAAGTACCCAATCTTATACATTTTGTAGTTATGTTTTCTTTCGTAGCAATTTTTATTTAGTTTGACTCATTTCACAGACAAAAAGGCGAATAAATGGTATAAACCATAGTAAAATCTGTGTAATTTCAATGTAAACATTTGTTGTTAAATATTACGGGACCATCTCCACCAATTGACCTAGTCCCAGACTAAGGACCGTATTAATAAACTAATCTCAACTTTAATGCTCGTCTTGAGTTGAGTCGCGTCAAAAATGACAGTGTTCTATGGTTTGACGTTTACTTTGACGTATCTTGTGGCTACAAGATGAGTTTATTAATACGGCCCTAAGTTCCGGGTTCTGACTTATATATTATGTAGATGACTTCGTTCTACGATCACTAACAGTTGAAAATAATATTTTTTTGATATCTTCAAAATGTTAAGCTTCGTATTTTCGTAGATCAGGTGGGGGAATGGTCAATTTTCTAATCCTGTAGAATGGTCATATCTACTTTATTAGTAACAAAAAAGAATTTGTGTTACTTTTAAAATGATTATTTATTACTTTGTTACCTTGTAACTTTTAAGTACTATTGTATTTTATGATTGGAAAAAATAACCTTCTGCAGACTTCTGCAGGAGTTTCTTGCGGCGCTTCTTCTCCGCAATGATGGTCTTGTCCGAAGCGCTGGTAGACTCATTCTATATTACCGACGTGTAAAAGAGCCCTCATGTCATCAATTTACTGAATAAATATTTTGAATTTTGAATTAAATCTGCTTTGGCTCCAAAGCAGATTTAATTCAAAATTCAAAATGGCAGAACGATATATTTAAATACCCACCTACATAGAAATAATCCAAAAATGAAACAAATAATAACCCATACCTGGAGTAACACTAGTAACATGATCTTTAAATGTGATTTTCTTTATCTTTTTCAGAACTGTAAAAACGAGGCCAAAGACGGTGGTGGTAACGTTGACCAAGTGGTGTGGCAAAAAGAGATGCACTGCTAAGAAGACAAGGCAAGAGGTAACGATTTCATCATCTATGTAATCTGGGTGGGAAAATATACAGGGTGCCTCTGACCTTAGGACTTTAAATGCATGGAACGATTCTACTCGTTAAACTGAACTACTTTTGTAATGCAACATTAAAACATAACTTTAGTTTAGATAACTAATTGATGTTGAAGTCTAATTGTAAAATCATCAGTGTATTCAATCATGGCCATATAATCACTTTCTCATGGTACGGGGGCGAAATTTTCTTCGGTAGGGTGGGCTAAAGGAAAATGTAGAATTGGATCGCGTACATTGAAAATTACATTTGACTTGTATAAAAAAAAAAGTTGGAAATATTTTTAACAATTTCAGAACAAACGAAGTTCCGTTTCAAGAGTAGAAACGACCCATGCATTTACAAGGTCAAAGGCACCTTTTACTTTACATACTCACAAAAAAATAGCTCGTCCCAACCTATGCTTTAGATTTGTACTATGGGCAAGGATCCCTTGAGATGGGCCCTTTTTTGGATACACTTCGACCCCTTTAGAAATTTTGTGCAACTACCCTCGTAGACACTGAGCTGTTCGAATGTACCGGGTTTCTCACGATGTTTTTCCTTCACTGCAAGACCATCGGGTACTTAAGTTACAAAAAGTCATTGGTATATGGTGGTCGCGGGGTCTCAAACTCGACCCCCTAAGCCTCTAGGCTACTGACAATCTTCAGCGATAAACATACTTATAGAGAATTATAACATACTTATCAAGATCAAATACTATTTCAACTATAAATATTTCTTTCCTTTCAGAAATACACAGTAGAAAACATCCGCTTAATGTGCTGCAGAGGTTTCATGTACAACAGCGAAGGGGAATCTTGTGACCCAGTCTGCAGCACTGGCTGCTTGAACGGTACATGCACTGACCCAGATGTATGCCACTGCGACCCACCAGCATACTTAGACCCTACCACGAAAAACAAATGCATCACACCAACTTGCGACCACCCATGCATCAATAGCCTGTGTGCAATCAACAACACATGTGCTTGCATGGATAATTTCACTCAATTCAATGCAACACACTGCGCTCCGAACTGTACTGTACCAGGGTATGAGCTCAACGAAGAGCTGCTTTGTGTTGCAAAATGTGACAACTGTGTCAACGGGCGTTGCGTCGCACCTAACTCATGCTCATGCGATCCTGGTTACAAATTGAACGGCACGTGTATACCTGAGTGTGATTCATGTACGAACGGAGAATGCATATCTCCTAATACATGTAGATGCTTAGACGGATATGTGTCAGATGGCGACAACAATTGCATCCCCAAGTGTGATGCTTGTGACAACGGTGTCGGTGTGTGTATTGCTCCAGGTATTTGTGAGTGTAAAGAAGGCTACACTAAAGTGAACGGGACTTGTGAACCGACGTGTAGAGACAATTGTGTGAACGGACGTTGTTCTGCGCCGGACGAGTGTTCGTGTGACGAGGGCTTTTTGAAGAAGAACGCTACAGTCTGCTACCGGCCGACGTGTGGAGAGTGCAGAGCCAACGGGAGCTGCCTGTTGATGAGAGCGTAAGTACTTTAGTCATAAAATTTTCCCTTACTAAATGACTAGACCTGTATTTGAGAGGGTCCAAGGTGATATTAAACCACTAGTACGAAAAAGACATTCATGCATTCGGCGAACGTTATCGTTATCGAAAATTTATAGAATTGGCGTAAGCTGCCGGAAAATGACAATTCCATACAATTTGACAGTTTTCGTCTGGGGCGCCAAGTATCACACATGAAATCCTTTTCCATTCATTGTGTTAGTTTTTTTTACCGGGCCAGCGGGGGCATATTGGAAACCATACGGTCTTAGGCCCCATTAGGAGTGTTTTATAAGCACACTTGCTATAATGGGTGTTCCTTTCCTCGGAACCCCTAAAATAACGTTTGTCCTAACACTGAATTATTGTTTGTCATAAAATGGTTTTAAGCCGAGTCTGATACCTCTTGAGTTTTCCAAAAATACCTGTGGATAGGTTAGGTAAGGCTGGCTTTATAGCGACAAAAAAAAACACATATGGAAATGGCTTATGAGGATTATGGATTCGAATATAGATCGTAAAATCCATCAATTTCATTTTTCAAATTTTACCAACTATTTAGTCCACCTTGCGTGATAATCAAAGATCGGTATAGGCAGAGCTGATTTTCCTAAACTTAAAACATATTCATTCATGCGTGAGTGAGATGAGAATACATTATTGAATGAACACGCATCAAGTTTAGGCAAATTAACTCTATCTATTCTGATCTCTGGTGATAATGTTACTTAAATGTTATGGTAGCTCTTAATCACTGAATTTGAACTTTAAAACTCAAATGATTTATACCTAGAAGCAAGATGAACTTAACCCTTAAAACTAGACCAAAACTAAAAATAGACCTGAATTCTAGGCTCATTAGATTTCTCCTTTTCGCACAAAATTCTTTCAATAAAAAATACAGTATCAGTCGTAGGTGGTCATTTTAGTACCAGGTTTTAAAATTGCCCTTTAAAGGTTAACCAAAAGGAATAGAGCCCTTGATTCAAGAATCTCAAATGGCATATCAAATTGGGAGATGATTCATCATAACTTTGAATCCGACGCGGGTGTCTTGATACACTGACAACGGCGCCAACTAACTTTGAATTATGGTCCGATAACGTTTGTATTGTTCCGATGCATCAATCACTTCACTGGGCAGCGTCCTGCACCGATAGCTGATAACATTACTGGTTGTACAACTGCATCAGAAAATTATAACTGTATTACTTTACTACTGTTATTCTATTAATAGTGATAATAGGACCTTGTACTACCGGCTATCCTTTTAACTTACCATCAAGCAAGATTTGCGTAGTTTTTTGACTGAGCTTGGAAAAAAAGTTTAGAAATTGCTTGAACCGCATCTTGCAGATCCTGAGTTTCCAAACTCTGGGTCTTAGATTCCACTTACAACCAGGTGGCTTATTTTATTATAAACTAATTTGTCATCTCCGTATCATAAAAAATAAATTGTGCGACACGGTTAGAAAACTACGAGACGTAAGAAGTGTTATTTTATTAAATTACTTGCCAGAGACCTCAACGCCTTCGACGTGGCTTAGGTTTTTGAAACCCACCCCAGAAACCATAGCTTCGGAGTGAGTGAACTATTTTCGCCCTAATTGATTGCGTATTGCAATGTGTTTCAGAATGTAAACATTGCTCTGAGTTTATACGCAGGAAAGTTTTTTTCGTTACATTTTAATGGGTAAAAAAACATAGTTGGGTTTCACATGTTTACCGATTTCTCCTTCAATTGTGGACCGATTTTCAAAATTATTTTTTCATTTGATAGTGTTACCGATAGGAAACTCCTCAAATATCATAGGCTTACATTACGCGATTATAATATTTTCGGTATCAAGTCCAGCATTTGCATTCAGAAATAACCATTAAAGTGAAAATGATGGTGAAGACCACAAATGACCACCGGAACTCCTCAACGGCACCTATTTTAAGGGTAGTGATAAAATATCTTGATTAAGATAGTGAAGCGACTATGACGAAGCAATTTAAATGGAATATATGACTTCCTATGACTTTCCCGCGGCGTTCCCATGCCTATAGTTTGTTATTGAGATGTGGGGTGGTTATACATAACAGCATAAATTATGATCCCTAAAAGAATGAAATAATATTAAAGTTTTTAAAACAAAAAATCGCCTTCAAAACGCAAGAAATATCTTATTTTTAAAATGGTAAGTCAGTCAAACTGATGTCGGCGTCCCTCCATATTTTTAACCAAACGCCGTATATTATGTAAGTTTTTTTAGTTCTAAGGTCGGTTTTACACTCGTAAGTTTTACTTACGTAAGTAGGGACACGGTTGTTAGAATGAGAAATAACATTTCTATCTTGTTCTAACAAATAGCTGCGTCCTTACTTCCGTAAGTAAACTTACCGAGTGTAAGGCCGGCCTAAAGGTTGTAAAATAGGAAATTCTTGTGAATGTATTCAATATACTGTATATTGCCTAGTTGTACAAAATGTGGATATAGATTACCAACCAATTTTTAGAGTTGTTGGTAATTCTGTAGCCCTGACTTGCCTACCCCACTCTGGGAATGCAGGAGTGAAGGTATGTATGTATAAAATTTTACACCATATTATTATTCTTACGACACGGTTATTTTTACTGTCAAGTAAATAAGACCTATTATAAGGTTAACAATATGATACCGATATAAACAAAATTAACCCTTGGACTTGATACATTAGTTTTTCAACCAGCTTTGTAATACATAAAGCGTTAAGGTACCAGGCGTTCATAAAACAAAAGTTCCTTACGCAAGTGATCAATCAAACAAAACAAAAACAATTGGGGCAAAAACGCTCAAGACGCGTCATCAACCTTTTATAATTGCAACTATACGCTTCTATAAATAAAACTGTTTATGCCATGGCGTCGATTTGGACTTACAATCCTCAAATGCTATGAGTATAGGAGGAAAAGCTTGTGTGCATATTACACAGGCCATTGGAACTCATTCGTATGTGGCATTGTGCGTTGTCCTTATTAAAGACAAAGCTAATGTGATGTCTGTAATTTTAATTTATTTCACATTCTTCTAATTGGATTGACGTAGGTTTTTGTGATTTAAATTCGCTTCTTTTAAAATCATCTATAAAAAAACTCACATAGGGTAAAGTCACCAGTGGTCAGCCAGAGACCAGGGGAGTGATTCTCTAAAAAATTTAGCAGCACGATGGGTCGAACGTATAAGGCTGCTTAATTGAAAATGCACGCGCTACAATGTGTTTTGTTCGCACTGACGGGACTACTTAATCTCGCCGCTTGGACATCACTCGTGCATTCGTTCACTTTTGCTTCTTGAGAGAATCACACCCCAGGGAGGTGACCTTATATGAGTGCGAAGAGTAAGAAATATATCTTTCGTACTCTTCCCACTCATACAAAGTATAGCCAGAGGCTGACCACTGGTGCCTTTACCTTAAATCGTAATCGCCGATAGATCAAGGCAAAGGTAGCGAGACGAGTTAGATGCCTTTCGAAATGAGGTCAGATACTAGGTTACCATGGACAGATAAGAGTTGGAAATCCGAGGGAGACGCCTTGGTCCAGCAGAGCGGGACAGCGCATACGTGCAAGTCGGATACGACACGAAGGGTTCTATACAATTACAATTAAGATGGAGCAGAAAACACGTTTTTGTATACGGTATTTCCCTCTTTCATTTTCAACAGTATTTAATTTTTGCTATTTGTTGTTGTAGTGAAAATATAATATACATACATACATAAACTCACGCCTTTTTCCCAGAGTGGGGTAGGCAGAGCTACAGAATTACTAACAACTCTAAAAACTTGTTAATAATTCTGTAACCACATTTTGCACAATTAGGCTAAGATGTTTACCAGTGTATTAGTGACAGGTTGCAAGCCCATCGCCTAACAGTACTACACAGCATTTATTTCCTTAGTCGTAAATATAAATAAAATAATAATAGTAAAAATTACAACTGTCTATTACGGTTCATGAGACAAAGCCCGTTGACAGACAGATAGACAGTGGAAGCTTAATACTAGGGTCCCATCGACAACATTCGTGTATGGAATCCTAAAAACCATCCATGTCATGTCATGTCCAAGGCGATATATGTTAAGCTGTATTCGCAATATGGGGTTATTGAGTAAAATAGTGCTACAGTTAATTTATCGATACTAAAATAATAATTAACCAGCAGTGTTAATGTTGGTAATCTGCACCCGTGACGTCACCGGCGATATGACCCGATGTCAATGTATCGCGATGGACACAAGTCAGGAGATAAAAGCGGTTGAAAATCACTTGGCGCCGAGCAATGCTATTTGAAAAAGTCTCAAGTCCTTAGTTTAAGCAAATTAGGTAACAAAGACCTAATTTGTTGAAAAAACTGTTGTTTTACCATGTTTGTCGGTCTGTCTGGTATATAACACCCACTATTTCTCAGAAACTATCAATGTTGCAAAACTGAAATGTTACACATAAGTAGATTTTTATAGCGCGCACTAAAACCAATGACGAAATAAGTAACTAAATATTAGAGAAATACACAAAGAATACTTGAACAAAAAAAGTTTAGGTGCGTTTATGCATACGGGAGTATTGTCTCTACTTAATTTCACGCTGATCAGTTGAAGCGTTAAATCGAGAAGGCAAATCTACCAAACACACAAATATACCATGACACCTAAGAATAATATTATTGTAAGACCGATCAACAGAAACGCTGTCGCTTCTAAAAATAGGTGGTAGCGTTTCTCTTTCTCTTATCGCTTGCACTAACCAATGTCGAGTCCTTGTGGCAGGGTATTGGCATTACGTTTACGACATACAGCGTCCGTTACAGACAGACAGATAAACAAAGCCACCCTTGATTCAGAACCCTCTCGGCGTTCAGCATTGCCATTTTAGGTTTTCAAAACACGAATTTAAAAAAAATGCCGACGGGTATTTTATCGAAGGTTTTTTGTTCAATTTAACGAGCACGGTTTGTATTTAATTTTCAATTAAAATCTGTTAATATTAATGTGTGTGTGTGTGTGTGTTGTGTCAGTGTTGTAGTAAATCCTAGCGCAGGACCCAAAACCATTGTTATGCCTTAAGTTAAGTTTATTCTGAATAAACATTTTAATATTTTTTTGTTCGACGGTAAGGCCAGCCAGTTGGGAGCACCCTTACAACTATATGATGGCTTTTGACGTAGAGACCTCGTCGTGTTGTTCTAATAGTTTTTTTTGGTAGTTTAATGTTTGTTGACCTTACATTTGTAATGATTTTATTTTTGGTAGCTTTAAGAATTTATTATTTATTACTTTATTACCTAATGTAACTTACTTTACTTAATGTAACTTAGTTTTAAGACTATTATGATTTTAGGATAAAAAAAAATGACCTGCTGGAGTTTCTTGTGGCGCTTCTTCTCCGCAATGATGGTCTTGACTGAAGCGCTGGTAGACTCGCCCTATATTACCGACGTGTAAAAGAGCCCTCATGTGGCCTATTTAGGTACTGAATAAATATTTTGAAATTTGAATTTTGAATTTTGAGATCAAAATGAATGTGTCATCACTACATATTATAAAACAAAGTCGCTTCCCGCTGTCTGTCCCTATGTATGCTTAGATCTTTAAAACTACGCAACGGATTTTGATGCGGTTTTTTTTAATAGATAGAGTGATTCAAGAGGAAGGTTTATATGTATAATAAATCCTGTTTCATGTACGGGTGTTACAGAAAACTCACATAAACCGAAGCGAAGCGAGGGCGGGTCGCTAGTGTATTATAAATTATAATAATTCGGAACAAGCGACTCCATGGATACCAGAACCACGATATGCCACCAAAATCTTAACCCTAGTTATATGATTTTACACTGTATTATAATTATATGCCCAGCGGGGCTAGTATGGCTGAGTCTATATCGCGTGTCAAATGTGGATAAAGCATCCGTCACTCTCGTACTTATTTACGTGTCAGAAGGTGACGGATGCCTTATCCAAACTTTGTCACGCGATAAACGCAGCCATACTAGGGCCCCTGATATCGCACGGTGAGAACGAAAGTGACCTAATACGAAAATCATCCTAATTTTCAATTTTGTGAAAAATTGTTTACGTGTTAGGAAGGTCTTCCTTAATTATATTTCTAAAATTATGAATACGCTTGATTTTCGTATTAGGTCACTTTCGTTCTCACCGTGCGATATGACTTACGTTTGCGATATGAATCACATTAGGATAGAAACGTTAAGATTGACTTTTATTTCTATACTTCAACGTAAACATAGCGACTAATTGAGAATTTTCCATGACGATCGTTTTACAGTTCCTAGTTCAAACTACAAACGGAAGTTTCACAACAATTTACAATAAATAATAACAATTACATAAACTGCTTAGTTTATTTTAACTTTTGTTCTACGATATAAGGCAGTGTTTTGAATAACAAGAAACATATTATATGGAAATATACATTATTAATCTTTGCCTATGTAATAGTAATTATAGTCGTTTATTTTATCCTGTGTTCCTGTTGACATGTGACAGGAAACGTGTTAAAAGAATACGATTGTTATTGTCTATGAATGAGCCTTTTAATGAGCGTTTATCTAAATTTTCCGCCTTTTTCAACTGACGTTAAAGAACGAGGATTCCCAATTCGTCTATTTTTAACCCCCCACGCAAAAAAGAGGGGTGTCATAAGCTTGACGTGTAAGTGTGTCGGTGTGTCTGTCTGTGGCACCGTGCTCTTAAACGAATTATCCGATTTGAATGTAGGTTTTTTTACTTGAAAGCAAGAGTTCTAGCGGTGGTTTTTAGACATGTTATATCAAAATCAATTAAGCCGTTTTTGAGATATTGAGCTTTTAGGGGATTAAAAGCCCCGATAGAACGGTGACACCTACTTTCAGAGCTGATATCTCTTAAACGGCCAAACCAATTTTTATGAATTCTTGCTAAGAACCACCGCTAAAAAACCTGCTTTCAAATAAAAATACCGCATCCAAATCGGTTCATCTGTTTGGGAGCTACGATGCCACAAACAGACACTCAGATACATAGATATAGAGATTATACATGTTATAAACTGACAACCCTCTTTTTATTTATTAGTTATTAACACCCTAATAAATACAATTTAAAATAAAATTTAATACTTACTTAAAAAAACCTCCGACTCAATACAGTCTGTAAGGAAAAACCTCTAAAAATTAAAAATAAATAAGTTTTGGCCCTATAAGTTTAATTATAAGTAGGTATTAATATTTTGATTCAAGCGTCGACACGTCGGAGACAATATAATAGAGACAACATAACGTCGAAATAATATAAAACACCCCAGCTACTTAGCGGTCCCCGACGTGGCGACGCTTGAATCAAAATAATAATTAAACTTATAGGGCCAATATTGTTTTTTTTTATAGGGTTACTTATTCGTGCGTGCATGCGGCGGCGTTCATCGATTTATAACACGTTATCACCTGTTATCGCCCTTTGCAACTGTGGTTGAAGAACGAAGATTCTCAATTCGTTAATTTTTTTTGTTTGTGTTACTCGTTTTTTCCAACCCAGTACGTACCCCGCACGTAGTCCAGAATAATCTAAGAGATGGTGAAAACCGCATCTAAATCCGTTACGTGGTTTAGGAGTTAGCAGATAGACAGACCGACGCGCGGAAAGCTACTTTGATTTATACACAGATCACTTACCCTATAGACTCCGCATACAAAGGAGCCCCCGTAAGACATGCTTATGCTCACAGAACACTAATTGCTAATTGGTTGCCATGGTTCTATTGGCGCGCACCACGACGCGCACACTTGATTATTCGTTGACTTTGAACTAGCCAATCACGGTGCACTTTCCGCCCCCCGCGCCCCGCCATTTTGGCTTAATGAGATACTAGACAAACTGTTCCGAAGCGGAGTCTATAGGGTAAGTGGTCTTTGGATTTATACTATTTAAAGATGAGGTAAATAAAAAAGGTTTTGTTATCGAGAATGTGCTTTGTTTATGTTTTTACTGTGGTTTTTCAGAGGGACAATGATTTATTTAAAGCGCGTATTGAGGGCGTGTTACACATTTACGTTTAAAAAAAGTTACTGTAGGTAAATTAGTTACGGTAAAAGGTTCGTAACTTTTCGACTCTATTTCAACGCTGTTAGGGTTCATAAGTGACGAACCTTTTCTTACAGTGACCATAGGTACCTACTTTACATATTTTATAATGGTTAAAATAACATAGCGGTATCGGCAAAGAGGAACCTTGACCCACCATAGAACAATATTAAGTAAAAAAAGTAATGTCGATTGTAAAATAACACATGATGTATTTGTAAACAATGACTGAAAATTAAAACTTTAACTAGCTTATGCCAGCGCCACACGCTTGGCGTTTGCCGCTAGGGTAGGGATTCTCTCAATAACGACGGTCGGAGGGACGAACGAGTGAATGTCCAAGCGGCGAGTTTAAGTAGTCCCATCAGTGCGAACAAAACATATTTTAGGGCGTGCATTCACAATTAGGCAGCCTCGTTCGATCCACCGGCAGAAATCATGCTGCTAAATTGAAAATGAACGCGCTAAAATATGTTTTGTTCGCATTGACGGGTCTACTTAAACTCGCCGCTTGGACATCCACTCGTTCGTCCGTCCGACTGTCATTGTTGAGAGAATCACTACCCAGCTGTTCGGTCTCCAGTTAATGAGCCTCTATGACATTTCCTTAAATAGACAGTACCAATTTCACCATACGAAGTTAAATTTTAATCGTCTGTTAGTTCATACAATTTGACAGCTTTTAACACACTAAGGCCCGTATTAATAAAGTAATCTCAACTCTAATGCTCGTCACGAGATACGTCAAAAATGACAGTGTTCTATCGATTGACGTTTACTTTGACGTATCTTGTGACGGGCATCTCAGCCAAGATGAGTTTATTAATACAGGCCTAAGAGCCGAGTTCACCAACTCTTAATCAGCTGTTAGCATACATTTGACAGCCGTCAAACTGCTAACCAGTCCGTTTAATTGTTGGTGAACACTGGGGTGTTATTCTCTCAAAAACAATGGACGGTCGGGCGAACGAGCGAAATCGCAGCGGCGAGTTTGAGTAGTCCCGTCAGAGTCAGCATAGAACATTTCCTTAGCTCCATCTGTATATGGAGACTCCATTGACTCCTTCACACTTAAGTTTGATGGCTTTAAAGCTGCTTCTACAGTTCTAGCCATTTTATTTTTATTTTAAATTTGCCTCTCCATTTTTTGGAAGTCCAAACTTTATAAGTGGTTTATGAACACCATTGATCTTCCATATATTTTAAATCATACCTTTTTGCAAGTTTTTCTAGTTCTATAATATAACCTCCTATTAAATAATGTTGGAATAATTAATTTTAAATTGTAATAATTATTTCTAACAGTAATTAACTGTTTTGATAAAGCTGCACCGCTTTGCTTTGTATACAGAGTGTTCTCAAACAAATCTTGTCATAAATTATTTTAATTTTGAAGACAACGCAGTTATTATAAATTTGATACAACTTTTACGCTTGGCTCTGTGCACGTAGTATATGCTCGAACTGCAATTTACTAACATAAAAACCTTTCCGAGTCTTTTAATTATGCTTGCGACGTGAAACTATAACCATATCTTAGGATATCTAATAAATAATGTAATTTAGTCGGTAAATACTCACGCTAAACACGCTACTAAATCATTTAAATTCTACGCACGTACGTAGATGGGTCTTAGTCGTATTTTACGACGTCCAACAGCGACGACAAAGATGAAGAATAATAAGGTTAAGTAAATGGTCCATAAATTTTTTTGCCGCTTTTTTCATTACCTTCGCTTTAACAATGACAACTTAAGTATGTATTAAAAAAAACAACAACAAAAAGACGAAAACTTGACTCAAAAGACTTCCCAAGATATTTACCGAACACAAGTTCATAATAAAAAAAACTAAGACTAAAACTAAATGTAAAGTTAATAAACAATATAGTTTTACTGCTGTTAGATTTTATAATTAGACGATATACTTACTATTATTATAATTTAATATTTTTTTTATCAAACCTGGTGAAATATACCTTAAAATGGTTATGTTACATTATTGGCTGTGGTTTTAGAGGGCATTGCCCCCGTCCTGGATTCGCTAGAAATAACAATTTGTTACAAATAACATTCATATCTCGTTCACACGCTGTGTCGCTACGGATATCCATAACATAAAACCTGCTACTGGCATTGCTTAAAGATTAAATAAATCGTAGATAAGAATTTAACACCCCGTTGTTTTTAATACGACGACGATTGTTGAGTTTGTTGATGGGCTCTAGGATTAAAGTAACGTATAAGAATTTCATGTTTTTTAGGGTTCCGCACCTCGTAAGGAAAAAGCGCAACCTATTCGTATAGTATTCGATATACTCAGGTCTACTGTCCCTTGGAGCTGTGAAAAAAATCAAACTTCTAAGCCAACGCAATCAAAAGATACAGCCGTTTCTGCCGCAAATTTCCTTAAATTTTCGAAACTCGCATGGGAATCAAAACCTACAGGGTACTTCCCGTGAACTCAGAATCATGAAATTTGGTACGAAGCAACGTCTCATAGCACAGATAAAGGAAAAATTGCGAAAACCGTACATTTTTAGTAATAAATTAAATATTTAATAATTTTAAAGTTACTACCCCGTTACTTCGTCTTCGTCTCTCAACTTTACATTTTAGCGTGTTATTAACGCATCTAAATAATTGAATGCATCGATAAGCAACTGTACCTGCAGTCTACTGCGTTCTATTTTACTGTGACCACCAAGCTTCTGAATGCAAAAGGCGAAATGCAAGAATGGGTTATTCCGCACTCTATCATAAGTACATATTTTTTATATCTGTCAGTCAGATGTGAAGCGCAAAAAATATTTAAAAAATGTCTGTTTGTGCATGATATAAGATTCTGATGAAAAGTAATTTAAGTTTATAGGTTATGGAGTAAGAAATTTTAAACTAGATAAATTTATTGTATGAATAGTAGCGGCATGAACTCATGACTAATTTACCTATACAAAAGTGCGCTTAGATAAACAAAACTAATATATTGTTTTTTTTTAAAGTTAGACAGTTAAAATTGTTATGAGAGAAGTATAAAGTATAAAACATACTTAATTATTTAATTGTTACTAACAGGAATCGCCAAACATTTATCCGAACGTACTTCCGGCGGATTTGGTTGTTTTGGGTTTTTTTTATCACCAAATACCTCGTTCGTAAACAGTTTGATACACATTATAATGGTTGGAAATAAAACTGAAATTACCCAAATCAATTCTTGTTTTACTTGGGATAGACTACGTTATTAAGTCAATGTAAACAGAGGTCTTTTTCGGTTGATCAAGCGAGCGAGCTCAGTCGACGGTTAAGCTTCCAAATTAAGAATGCAGAACCTACATATATTTTGATCGGTCTTATGGGACAACTTAAACCCGGCGGTTTTTTTTAAATCTTATTGTGGGCTAGAATGTATGTTTGACCTTTAAGTCTTGAAATGATAAATCGACGAGGCAAAATACCTAGTTTAAAAAAAAAGAAAATGGTTTGTTCAAAAGTGAGAGTTTAAGAAAATCACCTACCAGCAATCATGCTCTAAGGTTTTTTATCCAACGTCGAGTTGGGAATAGTCCCACACTCGTAGCCAAACAGATCAAAATCGGCACCATTGTTCATATAAATTTTATATCCGCACATCCTGTAGTTAGCCTGCATCCTATTAATTCAAGCGATCGCCGCACGTTCGGTATTCCACCGCGTTCCCTCCCGGCTGCCAGTACTAAAGGAAAACAAATTGTGTCACAAAAATAAGGTTTCATTTCGAATTTAATTTTAAACCATTTGAATTTCGAATTCTTAGGTGTTTCATGTTTGTGGGTAGAGGGAGGATGCGATAACGCCTATCGAGGCATTGGCGAGGTCGATTCAGTCATTATCAATTTGAATTCAGAACAGTACAGTGATTTATGGCCAGTAATTTATTGAACTTTTTTTTTATTCAGTTTAACGGTTATATTTACGATGTGTCCTAAAGGTTGGCAAGTGTTTTGTGGCTTGTTTTTCATTGGTTTGTGTGAAGCTTTATTGTATATTGGAGAAGGAGAACATCATAATTGTACAAAACCAAGAAGGTAATTATAAAATTAGTTAATGGTATTTTTTTTATTATGCCGTTTTTTTTATAACCAGTTTATAAGGTTCAAGGAGAAAAATGCGATGGCAATTATAAATATAAATTTTATTATGTAGCTGCTTTATTAAAAGAGTTTAATCACTACATAGTATAAAACAAAGTCGCTTCCCGTTGTCTGTCCCTATGTATGCTTAGATCTTTAAAACTACGCAACGGATTTTAATGCGGTTTTTTTTTAAAGACAGAGTGATTCAAGAGGAAGGTTTATACGAGATGTATATTATTTTTTTATTTTATGTACTGGTGTTACAGAAAACTCATATAAACCGAAGCGAAGCGAGGGCGGGTCGCTAGTTAGTAATAATACGCAAGCTTTAACAAGCTTTGAAATCCCGACTGTTATTTATTGCATTAAGAGAAATTTTATGGAGAGTAGAACATAACGATGAAGTAAGTATACTTAGTAATAACTGCTAAAGAAGGTGTAATTATTAAAGATTATTTGACACTAGTTCCTGCCCGCGACTCCGTCCGCGTGGAACTCGTTTATATCGTAGCTCCATACAAATTTTAACCCCCCATTTCACCACCTTAGGGGATGAATTTCAGGATAAAAACTATCTTATGTCCTTTCCTAGGATTCAAACTATCTTTGCACCAAATTTCACCCAAATCGGTTCAGCGGTTCAAGCGTGAAGAGGTAACAGACAGACAGACAGACACATTTTCGCATTTATAATATTAGTATGGATTAGTCACATACTAACAAATACTACTTGTACTTGTTATGGGAATCAAATCGTGATTATTTATTATTATTATTTTAAAACGAAAAAGTTTCAAATCTTTGTAGACTCTCAAAATAAGTACAAACTTTATACAGTTATCAATATTATTATCTATAAGGATAAAGTACAGTGGTGCTATTCTCTCAAAAACAACTGACGGGCGGAAGAACGAGCAAAATCGCAGCGGCGGGTTAAGGTAATCCCGTCAGAGCGAACAAAACACATTTTAGCGTGTGCATTTTTAAATTAAGCAGCCTTATACGTTCGATCCATCGGCAGAAACTATGCTGCTAAATTGAAAATGTGCGCGCTATAATATGTTTTGTTCGCACTGACGGGACTATAATACTCGCCGCTTGGACATTCACTCGTCCGTCCGTCCGACCGTCGTTGTTCAGAGAATCACTAACCTGAAACTTTGTTGCGTTGCTTTGTTTTGACTTATTTGTGTTGTCTATCTCTTTCCTTAAATGCTAAAGATATTGAAATGACGTTATGTTATGCTTGTTTTTTTTATAACGAATGAAAATTAAAATGAATGTATACGACTGTCGACTGAAACAAATTAATGGTTATAAAAGAATCTGCGTTTTCTATTATAAGATGCTTTGGGCACGTAGTTATGGCAATATTATAGCACTTCATGATTTTCCTTGTCATTTTCCTGCTTCCTATTACATCAAAGCAATTATTTCTGTAAATCGTAATTTGTTTGAACTTAAGAATAGCAACTTATTGGATATATTATTATCGTGTCGATACTAATTTTGAATTGGTATTACTTATTTAACGGTGTTTTGTACCAGCCTTATACGTTCGACCCATCGTGCTGCTAAATTGAAAATGCACGCGCTACAATGTGTTTTGTTCGCACTGACGGGACTACTTAATCTCGCTGCTTGGATATCACTCGACAGTCCGCACGAACGGCGTTGTTTACAGAATCACTACCCAGGACCACTAGTTTCGTAGGCAGGGTCACTACCCGCTAGGCCAGCGCGTCGTCATATTACCCTCTTTCTAAATCAGTTGCTTGAATGTTGTGGTTTCCTCACGATGTTTTTTCTTCTCTGTATGAGCATTGAGTATGCACTTAAGTCAGACATTTGTAGGTAGTGATGTGCCGGCGGTAACTTACACGTTACCAGTATAATACCATTTGGTAAAATACTCAGTAAATTACCAATGCTACCGGTAATATTACCAGAAGCGGACATAGAGATCGTGTATTTCTGTTTCCTTTCTTTATTCATTTATTAAATCCATGGTGTCGGATCACTAGTGGTCCAAATGAACAAAAATAATAGCTCACACCCAGGGCTACCAAAAACACCCCCATGTATGTTCAGCGATTTTTAGTACTTTCGGAGATATTCATCATTTTAGTCGGATTTTTTGTAATTTTTTACAAAAACTCATTAATTTGATGTAGTATTTCAATATTTTTTCAGTGGTTTCTTACATGTATACAATTATTATGAACTTAGAATGTTTTTAAAGCTACTTGCCATTTTTTTTCCCGTCAACTTTTTGTGTAGGTAATCATGCAAAGTTACTTTCTCCATACTAAGTGAACCCCATGTTTGTTTTTCATCTAGTTTCAAGTGTAATTATTGTAACGCTGTGTATAATTTTAAAACTTGATTGTTCTTTTATTTTATTCGTAAGTATCCGGTTTTCACGTGATAGATATGTATGAAGTATTGAAGTATAAATATGAGGGAGTAATATTCCCGGTAACATTGGTAAAATACTCGGAAATATTAAGTATTTTACCAGTAACATTGGTAATGTACTAAACTACTAAACCCATCTTAACATTATTAGTTTAAAAGGGTCCGTCTGGTGCTAAAATAGTATAAACATGTATTTAAAACATAGGTCATATTTACGAAATTTTAATGTTACCGTATATTACCGCTTTTTGGTAATGTTTCTGGTAGCGTTACTGGTAAAATACCCGCTTCGAGTAAGTTACCGGTAACGGCACATCACTATTTGTAGGTGACTGCGGAAGTTCGAACTCGGTACTTTACGATCGCGAGTCGACTTCCTAAGCCACTAGGCTACAGACTCTAATTGGTGGTTAAATTGGATTATTATCAGACCTAGGAATATTCGGGGCAAAACTAAATGACAGCTAGGGATTGCCTATATCGATAAACTTAATTATCGATGCTTTTCCCATATACTAGTGATCGCTCCAAGTTTTGATTGTAAAAATAGTTTATTTTTTAAAGTATGCAAATTAAACAAAACAGCAACATAATTCTGGTCATTATTTATTTTAAAAGGATTTATAACCTTCACTCATCATCGTCAGATTGTTTTTACTCCTAACAAATTCTAGTCGTTTATTTTAACAATAGTAAATGGGACAGTCATTCTGAAATTCCCAATATGGAAAAAATATATGATGATGATGAGTGAAGGTTAAAAAATCCTTTTAAGATAAAAAATAACCAGAATTATTTTGCTATTTTGTTTCATGGCATACTTTCAATCAAAATTTATTTTTACAATCAAAACTTGGAGCGTTCTCTAGTAAATGTACAGTCACGATCTTTAATTTGGTACCCACTTTAGGTCCAAAGTCAATCTGACATTCTACAACAATAAGGTTGAGTTTCCTAAAAGATACAAGTGACGTGACATCTCTAAGGACATTGACGACTTCAAGCATATTTTTCTTGAAATGGGTCCCAAATTAACGATCGTGACCGTATATGGGAAAAGCATCGATAATTGAGTTTACCGATATAGGCAATCCCTAGCTGTCATTTAATTTCGCCCCGAATATTCCTAGGTCTGATTATTATATACTATTTGCTTTAACGTTATTACATAGAATAAAACCTCCGCCGTCCCGTCCCCGTGTGGTCCCGTGTGTCGTATATGTATCAGATTTGTTCTGAATAAATAAATAAATAATAAATATAAGGGGACAATCTCACACCAATTGACCTAGTCCCAAACTAAGCTCTAGGCTTGTACTATGGGTACTACACAACGATATAAATACTTACATAGAGAAATATATACTTAAATACATAGAAAACATCCATGACTCAGGAGCAAATATTTGCGCTTATCACACAAATATCTGCCCATACCGGGATTCGAACCCAGGACCACTAGCTTCGTAGGCAGGGTCACTACCCACTAGGCCAGCGCGTCGTCGAATGATCGGTTGGTTGGTTTTATTACTAGATTCATAAACCGCAACCCACAAATAATGTAGACTTTAAATAACTATAGTCACAGGAAATCATATTGTTTAGGGTTTCGTACCCAAATGGTTAAAGCGTTGTTTTTAGAACTTAAGGAGCTGATTCTTTGGAACCGTGTTAGATCACCGAAAGAAGAAAGAAGAATTGTCAAAATATGTGCCCACGATGATTTAACTGTACCTAAATCTTCTGTCACACACATGTATCGAGTGCCCCTCCCCGCCCCCCCCCCCGAAAAAAATTTTTACCTCTGGTAGTTTATGAGTAGAATGCCTGTGCCATACGGATGAACGGATGGACATGACGAAACTATAAGGGGGCGAAATCTAAGGAAAATAATACAAACCGGCCAATTACGAGACTGATATGACTAACACTTGACCGCTTTTATATACCTACCAGGTTTAATTCGCTCAAATTTACCGATAAAATACTTCGTCGCGGATTTGGCAGAGCCGCCATTTTAAATTCTAACAGTGTCCACGTAGTAAAAACAAGCGACGGTCGTTAGAATTATTCAACAGTTTTAGGTATGCTATCGATCAATCACCCGTCGGCTCTTAACATCTTAATGAGGAGTTATCAACACTATAGGTCACTAGTGAGGGCGGATAGTTTTGACAGCTGTATCTGTCATAATACATATAGAAAACTACACAAAAACAGGGATCTAAGTGTTACATGCCTATTTTATTTATATAGTGTTTTTACTTCGTGGATGTCGTAAGAGGCGACTAGGGTATTTATAAATGCTTGTAGTGCTGTTAGGCGATGGGCTTGCAGGTTCAGGTCACTTTGCAGGTCACTGTCACTAATACACCGGTACAATACAATATTACAAGTCTATTGGAATGGACTTTAGGTTTAAGACTGCGCCGAGCGTACGCCGGATGTACAGTGGCACCCTCATTACTATTACTGTTTTCTAATAAACTAAAGTATTTTCTTGAAATTGGTTGGAAGGTTTTTGTACTACAAATGAAAACACAACTTATAAGGTATATCACATAGTTTAATAACAGTTCACCTTCGAGTTATCAACTTAACGGAAAAAAGTGGCCACCTTTTCCCGTTAAGCTGACTACTCAAAGGGTAATTTTTATTAAAGTTTGTTACGTATCCCATAAATTGTGTTTTTACTTGCGCTACAAAAACGTATCGTCTGATTCTAAGGAAATTCTTTCGTTAGTTAGAAAACATAATAATAGTCATGAGGGCGCCACTGGACGCTCGACGTTTGCTCGGTGCAGTCTTAACATTATTCTTGGATCTTATAAATAAGTTAGGTATAATTTTTTAGGTATTCCTGTAACAGGTTGAGTCAAATAAAAAGGTTAAATATATTAATTCAGTAAGTAGGTCGCACGGACACTATTACGCGTCAAAAATAGATTCTAGACCAGCGTTGTGTCAAACGAAACACATAAAATTTTCCATTAAAATACTGTTCATTATTATTATGAGTCAGAGCCTTTATCATTGTTGCATGAAATAGAGCAAAATTGCACGATGTTATTCTAACCTAATTAAATAAGTAATCTCGCTCATTGAATACATAACGGACACATTCCAAAATAATTTGCGCTTCCATTAAAAATTGTATTCCAACCACTTCTAATTTTAAAATGCCACTCTGACTCATTTCAGATTGTGTCCGTTTTGTATTCAATGAACGATATGTTTATTGTTTGTTTGTCCTTCGTTTTAACCCCTGACACAAAAAAGGGGGATGTTTTAAGATTTTTTTAACCTCCGCGCAAAAAGTGTAATGTTATAAATTTGACCGCTATGATTGTGTGTTTTGTGTACGTATATGTCTGTCTGTGGCACCGTAGCTCATAAACGAGGTTTTTTATTTATTTGAAAGCAAGTTTAAAAGTCTGGTTCTAATATAGGATTTTTAGGTCAATGGTTGCTTGTTTTTTTTTCATCTATTTATAGAAAGTATAAAATCGTGGAAAACCCAGTAAATCCATAATTATTTGTCCTGTACACTGATTAATATTATTTAGTATTTTTCCCCTAACTCCGTAACCTACTGACCCGCACTTTTGGAATAAGAAAAATATTTAACTGTACCAAAGTGTGCAGCTACTTGTAAGGCTACCCGATCTAACTTAATCTATCCAGGGTTTGGATATGTTGGTACTTCCATAAGTGAATCTTCCCCATTTCGTGAGGTGCTCCTCTGTATACCGTGTTTTTTTTACTTGACTAATAAAGTAAACAACTTTTGACCTTTATTGCACATAAACAATTACAGGACAAATAAATTTACAATAAATTAAAACTAAAATAAAACCTACTTATCACTAAACTAAATACTATAAAATTAAAACTAAATAAAAACTAAAAACTAAGAAAGGGCCCCCGTGGCAAAGTACCACAGATGCTGGCAGCATTTCCTCGTTGTACAGCAATGCTTAAGCGTTGGCCGAGGAAGCTGCCAGCTCTATGGTCTCCGTTGGTTTCTATTAGCCTTTTTGATAACTCCTTAAAAAGGCTAATAGCACCGGGTCCCCACGGACCAAGGGTCTCGACGCCAAAAGGAACGAAGTGATATTCCGCACCGAGACCCTTGTACTTATTTTTCTTCATGCTTTCGGCCGCCTCAGCCGCCGCGCCTGGTTTAATTACCGTTCCGCGGAGGTGTGACGAGGCTAGGGTGTCTACACAAGTAGCATCCCACACCAGCACTCGCCCCATACTCCACGGAATTAAAGACATACCGTCAGGTCTCTTGCCGTCGTCCCTAGCGATACCGGTTGGCTCTAGTAAAGCGGGAACGTTGACGGAGGCAAGAGACCGGCGGATAATGTCATTGAGCGCGGCGTGTCTAGAGAAGCGGCCCGCACTTTTTTGGCATGAAAGTCCGTGGTGACCCAGACAATCGACTTCATTGCCACAGGGGCATATGTGTGGAGAGCAGACCCGGACACCAAGACGCAAACAAGTTGAAATTCGGAGTGTTTCAGGCTCTAAAAAAGTACCAGTATTTGGCGATGGGTGTGCATGTAGCCAGTAGCCAGCTTCTTTGGTTCCCACCGCCAAGAGCCTGGCACGCTCAGACCCTGAACTGCTCCTTATAAGGGTGTTATAAGTTATATTAGAGGTTATGTCATCCCAACACCTCTGAGAATTTAAATTGTCTGGAAAATTACTGCTTGGGTAGGCAAGTCTCCAGGCATTTTTGGCTTCCTCCAAGTCGGCAGTCGTGTAGTTTGAGGGCAAAGCGCAAAGGATTTTACCTACTAAACTGGCCGAGCTATGAACGGAAGACAAAAAAGCTGGAAAAGAAACACAAGAAATTTTGCGGATCCCTAGTCCACCAAAGCGGATGGGGAGGGATGCCTGAGTCCAGGATTGCTCGCTTAGCTGAATGTTCAAAATAGAATCCAAATTTAATTTAATAATATCATCGATTTGCGTTAAGAGATTTTGAAATTTCCAAAAAGGGCAGCAGCGAAGCAGGTACATAAATTTAGGAACAAAAAGACAGAATTTAAGAACCGAAAAAGCATAATGTGGACTTATTTCGAGAAGACGGTCCTCGTAATTTTGAAATTTTAAAACAGTGTTTTGAATAAAGTCTGGAATTGCGTCTTCAAAAACAGGGGACCCTAGGAGGTTGAGTGATTTTTTGTCAACTATTTTTATTTTTGGTGTTAGATTGTCAAATTTTTGTTTGATAACAGAACAACTCAAGGAAGAATTTTGAATAAAAAGTTCGCATTTACTGAAATTTAGTTCTAAACCTATTGCTTGGAATTTAGATTGAATGGACGAAAGGTCAGATAAAACTGTATCGACATCACCTCCTAAACTCCCATCATCTAAATACCAAACGTTAAATTTTGACTTTAAATTTTGAATGATTGGATTTATAGCTAAACTAAAAATTGCCGGCCCAAGGGGGTCACCCTGCTGGCAGCCAACTTCCGAAGACAATGCGTTTCCGCGGTACAACAATTTAGTTGGGTCCGCGTAACAATGTAAAAGATAATTATAAATTTCCGGGACGTTCTGTTTTATTTCTGCCAGTAGGGTGTCCCTGTTCACAGAGTTAAATGCATTTTTGACGTCAATTTTGATCAACACTTCACAATTTCCGATGGAGAGGTACGTGCGTAAGGCATGGACAGCTGCCTCGCAACCTCCTTTTATGCCAAATCCTAGCTGAATAGGTTCGAACTGAGCCTGTAATTTTGATGAGATGTGCCGAACTGCAATTTTGGATGCTAAGCGACGAAGTGTTGATCCAACGGCAATCGGTCTCACCCCCCCGTCTTTTTTAGTGAGGGCGATGAGGTTAGCACCGTATAAAATGGGAACAATTTCTGGATTGATATTGCCGGAGTACATAAAGTTAATTAAATAGGTGATTGAATTAATGAGATGCGTCCCCGCATCGCCCGCCGAGCGAGAAATGAGGTCTTTCAGGTGTTGGGGTGAGATTCCGTCCAGACCAGCAGCAGAACCAGTTTTAAAAGAATTAATCGCTGTAACAATATGATTATTTTGAATTTTTAAGCAAGCCTGGATTGCCGTTGGAGGGTCGAAAAAATATGGAGTTAGAGGAGCTGGGGGATGTTTAGTCTGTAAGGCCAAAAGGGTGTCAGGAGTATCCGGTGACAGCACGTCGCTTGAGAAGAGGAGACGAGCGGCGCCTTTCAAATCTCCGTCGCTAATTTTCGATTCAACGTTTTTGCGAAGGTTAAAAAATGTAGTTGATTTCTTTTTAAAACTAAGAGAGGGAGATGAAGGATTTACACAGTTGTTTTTAATTTTTTGTGTGAGGGAAACTTTCGAGTCATCTTCATGGACATGGAGGGTGCGGTATGAGAAAAGTAAAAGGTTCTGCCAGTCTTCGGTGCTATTGCTTTGAGTGCATTTATCAATAATGTGCGAAAGATGAGTCGCGACGGAGATTCTGGCCCCGCGAGGAATTCTTTTTAAAACTAAACAGTTATTTTTAAGTGTACTAAGATGAAAATGGAAAGAACCGGTAGGTGGGTCAATGGCAGCAGGAGTTAAAGATGGAATAAGAGGATTAACGTTTATGGGTGTGCAATGTTGGCTAAGGCATGATCTGTGGGTTTTAGTGACATGAATATTCAAACCTCTGATACTCTTGAATGATTTTGAACACTGGTGGCATGTGTGTAAGTTTGCCGACGTGCCATTACCGGGTTGTGTCGCGGGTTGCATGCACACTATTAAAAACTAGACACTTATATAAATAAAAAAAAAAAGCACTTGAATAAAAAAAAACAAGAACCACATTATCAAAAGCACATTAAAAAAAAAACACGAAACAACTGGCACTGAAACTGGAACACGATCAAATAGAAAGGTAAAACGGTAAGTAATCCAAAATAATGTTGTTATTTTTATGTTATGACAGTATGAAGTAGGTTCGGCGGTTGCTAAGAGAAGAGGCGTCAAAATGATTTTTCTTGAATCCACAAAACAGAAAAAGACAGTAAGTATGGAGACCTCAGGGTCGCCCACAGGAAACAGAAGTGCGGTAGTAAAAGTAAAAAGAAAAATAGCGTTCTAAGCGATCAACAACTCCAAATTTATAACAAAATGTTAAATAATGCAAAGAAAAGTGTTGACATCTTCACGTCGTCTTCATTTGTTTTTAAATTATTATGAACCTTTTTTTGGATAAAACACCAATTTATAATAAAGCAATCACTGACAATACATTGGCCAAGCGATGTCCAAAATATTTACTCGGTTTACTTTATTTACGATATACCTTATCCATTAACCTACCGCCAAACAGCAGTGTTCGCATTGTTGTGTTCCGGTTTAGGGATAAGACAGCCGGTGAAATGACTAGCATAGAGGCATTCCATCTTAGTCCTCAGGGTTTGCAACGCATTTGCAGTCTTAGGATTGCATTGCAGTCTTGTGAATGTGAAGGTCGGTCTATGGGTCACAGACAGTTTCCACTTACCATCAGGTGGCCTGTGTGCTCGTTTGTCTTCTCTATGCCATAAAAAAAAACCTTATAGTTGTTTTAGTCAACTTTCATTCTGAGGTTAGAAAGTTGTTTACTAAATTAGTTGTAACAATCCTTTAAAATGTAAAAATATCCTTAAACAAATGTACTTGCAGGTCGGATGCAATCGCATGAAAATGGCGATTAGTTTAGTTTTTCTTATTTAAATTAATTATAAGTTTAATAGTACTGAGCGATGGCAGCGACAAATTAACCGCATACGGTTTCCGTTCGCTGTATTAAGCCAATTTCCTTGTAAATTATTATGAAAAAAAAACAAAAAAAAAACAAGTAACAATGAACATGGTATAAAGGAGTACACTTTTCAGACAATTTTCGTGTTATCTAAAGCCTTTTACCGTTTTTTTTTTCAGGGAAAGGACGGAAACACAGGTGGTAGAGCGGGTATCTCAGCCATGCGTCGGAGAACCCTCAAGGACGTGTTACGTGAACTCCACTAGAACTGTGGTAAGACAGCAAAATAAAATAAAATATAAATCTTTGAAATAAAGTTGACCCCTACTTTCAGAGCTGGTAACTCTCAAAAGGCTGAACCGATTTTCATCCAACCTTGCTAAGAAGTAGCTTGACTTAACTAGCTTTGTATTAAAAAAAACTGCATCCGAATCGGTCTATTCATTTGAAGGCTACGACGCCACCAACAGACACGGAGGCACACAGATACTAATAACAAATCGTTGCTTTAATACAAAAGCGACACAAATCAGAATGTGTTTGTGTTGCATTTAAAATCGGAATGCTATTTACTTGAAGTTTTAAATCAAACAATTTGTTTTTGTTTGTGGCGCTTTTGTATTTATGCTGTGAAATTGAGTAGTAGAGTTTAAGACAACACCGAGCAAACGTCGAGCGTCCAGTGGCGCCCTCATTACTATTATTGTGTTTTCTAATTAACTAAAGAATTTCCTTGCAATCAGACGATACCTTTTTGTAGCGCAAGTAAAAACACAATTTATGGGATACGTAACAAACTTTAATAACAATTACCCTTTGAGTCGTCAGCTTAACGGGAAAAGGTGGCCACTTTTTTCCGTTAAGTTGATAACTCGAAGGTGAATTATTATTAAACTATGTGATATACCCTATAAGTTGTGTTTTCATTTGTAGTACAAAAACCTTTCGACCAATTTCAAGAAAATACTTTAGTTTATTAGAAAACACAATAATAGTAGTGAGGGCGCCACTGTACATCCGGCGTACGCTCGGCGCAGTCTTAATTTATGACTCAATTTCATAATAGGTATTTTATCTCACTGACTCTAAATTAAAATCTATATATATAATAGGCAAACCTGACTCGCTGACTTATATATCAACGCACAGCTGAAAAAACTGTACCTAGAAACTTGAAATTCGGTACAGGGGTTCCTTTCATGATTTAAGTGAGAACTAAGAAAGGATTTTTAGAAATTCAACCCCCCACGGGAAGAAATAGGGGGAGTAGCGAGGAACTGATTCTACGCGTACGAAGTCGCGGGCGTACTCTAGTCTGTCAACAAACGGAAACTTATTTTCTCAAACATGCAATGAAATGTTGGCGTTATATTAGTTATTTTTGGCTTCAGTGTCACGTTGCGGGCGGAACAACTACAAAATTGAAGGCCCAGGCCGGGAAGTTTTATTTTTAATTTTAATGTAAACATGGCGGCTGTGTTTATAAACAGGCTGAATAGCTTAATTATATTTTAAACATTTTTGAGAAAAAGTTACAACGTCAAATACGGAGTGCATAAACGTTTGGGAGACATCCGCGCTGTGTCGTGTGCGCCCGCCGCCCGCCCGCCGGTTGCCCGCACCGCCTGCGATCTAATTGTAAGTTGCACTATAAGTACCTGACATGCCTCCTAATTACCGCTGCGCTCCTGGTACTTTATTTTAACATGCAATGACTTTTCTTCCCTCGGGTGGACATTACCTATATCAATTTACTTTTTTGAGTGATGTATTTTTTTATTTAATTCAAGAAAAGTACGTATTTACCTCGCCGTGAAAAGGGGTTGCCAGCCTCGTAACTATCCGGCCTTGCTTCGCTCGGCCGTCTATATCACTCGGCCGGCAACCCCCTACTTCCCGGCCTCTGTAGTAATGTTCTATTCCCGAGTATATTATAGTAAACGATTATCATTATATCATGGAGGGATGTTTGGCAGTGAGTCGTGCATCCTGCGTGAGTAATCTACACTTAAATCAACCTACGCTTTAAAAAAGATAAAAAACACCTACTGTGCAAAAATTGTAAGCTGATATTGTAAACTTATGTATAAATAGAGGATGCCCGCGACTTCGTACGCGTCGGATAAATTTTCCGCCACTATTTTAATCCGTTAGGGGATTAATTTCCAAAAATCCTTTCTTAGTGCACCCCTAGGCCTCAGAGGAAACCTACGTGCCAAATATGGAATCTCTAGTCCCAGCGGTTTGGGCAGTGCGTTGATATATAGATGTACACTTTTTGAAAAAAATATACCTCGCCTAGTTTCTGACGCGGTTCTTCTCGGGGCAAAGGTTTTCGAACCGGTGGTAATGCTTTTTGATACTAGGTGCATTATATTATGCAAAAAAAACAAGAATAAAGAACTTTGACTTTGACCAACACGTCTCATAATGCTAAAATACCAAAACACCCGTTGTTTTAAAACACGATTCCTAATTTGACTAACATGTAACACAATGCTATTACAAAACGCGTTAAATCTAAAATGAACTAATCTCAAAACACCCAGAAATTAAAAAGGTTGATTAAGACATTTAAGACTGCCCCAAGCGTCCAGTGGCGCCCTCATTACTATTATTGTGTTTCTATGGGAGTTTTGAATCTATTTAATTTAATATTATTAACGTTATACCTACGTTAACGGGTCGGGGCGTCGCGGATTGCAAAAAATAAAACGCGGCAACTAAAACTATTAGGTACTTAACTAATCGCATTGGGGTTTTGTTCTTTCAAAATCAACGGACGGGCGGACGAACGAGCGAAATCGCAGCGGCGAGTTTAGGTAGTCCCGTCAGAGCGAACAAAACACATTTTAGCGCGTGCATTATACGTTCGATCCATCATCGGCAGAAACCATGCTGCTAAATTGAAAATGCACGCGCTAAAATATGTTTTGTTCGCACTCGCCCGTCCGTCCGACCGTCGGACTCATATTTATATTAATTGCTCAAATCTCAAAACTGATAATGGGTTTAAACTAAAAATGTTAAAATCAAAATGATTACTTAAACGTTACAGTTAACACGGACGATAACGGTCGGTGAGCTTGAAACAATTCGATGGCGTCCATCGTTTTGATGTTAATTAACGCTGTGTTTTCGATAGCGTATCGCTAACTTCATTAAAACGTGCCGGCAGTTCGGTAAACAAACTAATAGGGAAACGGTAATGTAAAATATTTTCCTGACTTTGATAAGTCATTTTAATACTCGACCAGAATTTAACCTCGTAAGGTCCACTATACAACAAACGGGTTTTTTTTATAAGTGGGACTTTGAATCGACCATCAAGGCAATAAAGTTCAATTACGCTCGTTCGGTAGTGCCATTTACAGTTTATAACCATAGGAAAATAAACCTTATTCTTATTAGAACACAGTTCAAATGAAATTGCCTTGATTATGTACATCGTTTTGCACACTGGGCCTTACGAGCTTAAAGACCATTCGCATTCCCTAAATCAAGTCCGATTCCCACGATTTTTTTTTTGTTGTAGTTATAATAAAAACCTAGGAATGTACGTTTTTTTTTTGATTTGTTGATGAAAAAAATATTTTTTTGGAAGAAAAAAACTGACTTAGGTTTTCATAATATCTACAACCTCCCTCAGAATTCCTAACAACGTTTGTCCTAACACATCGTTTGTCCGAATTTTCATTTGCCTTAATTGGTTTTCAAATGAATTAGGCAACTTTTTAAGTTTTCCAATTATATCGGCGGTTCGGTTAGGTATGGGTTGTATAATAACGATACTAAAAAGTTTTAAAATTTAAGCGGATATGGCTTAAGGATAAACGAAAATTCGGACAAAAGATGCATTAGGACAAAATTATAAGCCTTATCACACTAGCGTAGCGTGTTTGCCGCGAGCTATACACATATTTGCTAAACCAGCGTTAATCTCTTTTCTAGGTTGGATTCGTGTCAGTACAAAAAGAAGTATGCTGCAAGGGTTACGACTGGACGGCTAGAGAAGACGGTACTGAAGTTTGCATCCCCCAGTGTCGTGACAACTGCCCAGGCGGTCGCTGCATCAAACCAAATGTATGCGTCTGTGACAAGCCACTCGTGCTTGTCAACCATGGATGCATCGCCCCTGTATGCGACGAACCCTGCACAAACGGCGAATGTACAGCCCCGAACACATGCACATGCAACGACGGTTACACTCGCCAAGATGACACCCACTGCATTCCCCACTGTACCGAGTGTAACCATGGCGTCTGCACAGCACCAGACACATGCGAGTGCAACACTGGTTATACAAAGAACGAAGGCAAATGCGCTCCTGAATGCAATCACTGCGTCAACGGTGCATGTACTGCCCCTGATGTATGCACCTGCAATGTTGGATACAAATCCATAGACGGCATATGCAAACCAGATTGTAATGATGCGTGTGTTAACGCAACTTGCGTGGCTCCTGGTGTTTGTGAATGCTTAGACGGCTATAAACCACAAGAAGGTAATGACAAAGTTTGTCAACCTAAATGCGCTTCATGTGCTAATGGAGAATGCGTATCACCAAACGTATGTTCCTGTTCTGAGGACTATGCTTTAATAGATGAAGATTGCTCACCTATTTGTGAAAATACGTGTGTCAATGGTCACTGCTCCGCTCCAAGTGTATGTACTTGCAATGATGGATACATGCTCAATGAACTGAATTCTTCCATCTGCTTTAAGCCCTGCAGTGCTTGTATCAATGGTAGGTGCAACCTGGACGGAGAGTGCATTTGTCCGGACGAATCTGAACTGGTTAACGGCACTTGCATTTTATTGATACCGTAAGTATATTTTTTCCATACTGCCCTTTTACGGAAAAAAGGCCTATCTACTATATTAATTGTATTGCACTCCCAAACTTATTACAACCATTGAGAGTTTAATACGCTTCTATCGATTAATTCTACTTGTGCCTTTACTCCGTAGGAGGGCAGCTTAGTCTTCATGAGTTTTACAAATAACTAGTTATGAAACAAGGCACTGTTCTTGACTACATTCTTGTTGTGCTTTTTTATCTGTTGTTTGTCGTTTGTCACGAATAAAAGATTTCCTTACTTTCGTAAATTTTCGTTTTTTGCTGAAGTTTCTGTATTTAAATATGAATGATTGGTAAACTATGTGATTGCTTTTGTTTCAGTGAGCATGCACCATCAACTACGACGGGGTAAGAGCTTATTTTATAGTTATAGTCGAACTCATAAGTAGCTGCATATTTTATTACCTTGTCGCAATTTAACGAAATAAACTGAGAATCGTTTGAATTTAGTACCTATAACAATAGCTGCGACAAGGTATTAAAAGGTTTAGCTACTTATGTGTTTGACCGTACCTGAGTCTGAACGTGAATCGAAAGCCGAGTTTTCCTGAAGATGACAACTTGACAGGTCGATTTCTGGCCCCAAAAATACTTATTCTGTTATGTTGGTGAATCATAGACCCGTCAACGTAAAAGCAATGCAACAATAACAACCAGTACAATACAAGTTTAGGATATCTGTTCATCTGAAATAATAATGATAGGTTCTTAATTAAATATAATGGTTATTACATTCTTGAACAAAGGTCTCCACAGCCTCACGTTCACTACCATTCTAAGTAGAACCCTACGTATGTACTTCGTGATCTAGTATCCATAGTATAGTCTGTGCCAAATGTGATTGGCAATGATGTTTTTTTTTTTTTATGTCATAGAGAAGACAAACGAGCACACAGGCCACCTGATGGTAAGTGGAAACTGTGACCCATAGACATTCGCATTCACAGGACTGCGATGCAATCCTAAAACTGCAAATGCGTTGCCAACCCTGAGGACTAAGATGGAATGCCTCTATGCTAGTCATTTCACCGGCTGTCTTATCCCCAAACCGGAACACAACAATGCGAACACTGCTGTTGTAAACACAACCAAACAAACCAGTTTACCATTGTTACTCACACGTACCATTGTCACCATCACGTGTTTTTAAAGACGAGGTCTTGCAATTATTTGTACCCTTGATCTTTACTTTCACATTAAGTTTCAGATTAAATAAATATTAATTACACGTTTTAAAAAAAAACACGCTTGATATTTGACGTTGTGACAAACAGTACATTTGTTTACATCTTTAGCAATTTCAATTGGCACAGACTACATTCGGCCTTATAAGTAACTGCACACTTTGGATAGATATTAAAAAACCGGGCAAGAGCATGTCGGACCATGCTCAGTGTAGGGTTCCGAAGCCGTAACGACAAACACAAAAAACTATCTCAAAAATCAACATGTATGAACCAATTTTCTATTTAGTTATTTGGCGCTGTCTTAGATGATTTTTAGTAGGTATAAACCCGTTAGTCGCCTGTATCTCAGGAACTAATTAAGTCTACTTAGTAATTATTCTTTTTCTTATAAATTCGTATATAATAGCTCAAACAAGAGCCAAGCTTTTAAGCGTGAGATCAGTATACCTATGTAGGTAGTTAGGTATCTAAACTGCTTCAAATCGACTTTAAATTACAATAAAAGTTTTATCTTTTATAAAGTAATTAATAGAAATTGAAAAAAAAACAAGGGCCAGTAAATAGAATTTTAAGTTTTCCAAACGATACTCGACTCAAATCAATAATCTAATCGATTATTTGTAAACTTTCAGATCGCAAATCGCAAACTTGTGGGTAGCATTCCGGGGCACGTCCGAACAGCATCTAGGCGCTCGCGCTTATGAGCGCGGCTGTCGCTCGATTTGTTACTTGGACAGACTCCCCCCCCGCGCGTCCTGCACGCCCCGTTAACAAATTTTTCTATCAAAGTTATCATAGGCGATTTTGATAGGTATAAACACTTTAGTCGCCTGTATCTCAGGAACTAATTTTGTCTACTTAGCCGTGATAGTTTTCCTTTAAAATTCGTTATATGCGCTTTAGTTGAAGATATTTTTCAGATTTTTAGTATTTGTAGTTTTGGCTGTAGGGGGGGGGGGGGGGACACTTGACTCTAACAAAAAATAGCGCTTTAAAGCTTAATATTTCATAAACGAATCCCTTAATCGAAAAATTGAGTTCATAAACCCGAAATATTTTTGAAAGACCTATCCAACGACACCCCACACTATGGGGTAGGCAAGAAAAAAAAAAGGCATCCCCACTTTACGTGTAGGGGAGGTGCATTAAAAAAATATATTTTTCAAAATTTTATTTTACCACTTTGTTGGCGTGACTAATATGTATATTCATGCCAAATTACAGCTTTCTAGTACTATGAGTCTCTGAGCTAGACTGGGGACGGACGGACGGACGGACGGACATGGCGAAACTATAAGGGTTCCTAGTTTGACTACGGAACCCTAAAAAGCGGCCAAGTGCGAGTCGGACTCGCGCATGTAAGGTTCCGTACCACTATACATCTAAATAAATGTATTTCTTTATTCTTTATTATATTGGAGTGGATTGAATGAAAGGTAAAATGCGGTTTACGATTTATAACGTATTAAAAAAAAACTAGTTATTAGATCTCGTTCAAACCAATTTTTGGTGAAAGTTTGCATGGTAATGTACATCATAATATTATTTTTACATTTATCATTCCCTTATTTTAGAAGTTACGGGGGGGGGACACACATTTTTCCACTTTGGAAGCGTCTCTCGCGCAAATTATTCAGTTTAGAAAAAATATATATTAGAAACCTCAATATCATTTTTGAAGACCTATCCATAGATACCCCACACGTATGGGTTTGATCAAAAAAAAAATTGAGTTTCAGTTCTAAGTATGGGGAACCCCAAAAATTTATTGTTTTTTTTCTATTTTTGTATGAAAATCTTAAAGCGGTTCACCGAATACATCTACTTACAAAGTTTCCACAGTATAGCTCTTATAGTTACGGAAAAAAGTGGCTGTGACATACGAACGGACAGACGGACGGACGGACGGACGGACGGACGGACGGACGGACGGACGGACAGACATGTTGAATCCATAAGGGTTCCGTTTTTTGCCATTCGGCTACGGAACCCTAAAAAGTGCACCAGTTCAAACATGACGCAAAGTGACGATGCCCTAAATTGCAGATACTTATTATTATTATTATTATTGTTTATTTATTAACCAAAAAATTGCATATTTTTCTTAAAAAATAGTCTGCAAAACTGTCACAACAGCTTATTAGGCCGACTGTACAAGCTTAAAGCTTAGTTTAGGAATAAACCATTTATATGATTTGGTCCCCTGACATATTTTTTTCATCAAAAATACACCGATCCTACACGTGTATTGCGGAGTGAATTAAAGTCAACCTTTAATTGATCTGTGTAAAAAAATCTTTCAAGTCGTTCCAACTTGTCGGAGACACGTGAAACCTACAACATCCTTCTTTTCGGGTTGGGTTAACCACTGGTCACCATGGTTACAGGCTAGCTGGTCTGGAGATGTCGTGGATGGTAGGCGGCGCCGTGTGCCTGTTGCTGGTGGTGCTGGTGATCGTCGCCATCGACCGTATCAGGCGCAGACGGAAGGATTTCGGCCCGAAGGAGGCTTCTGACAACGGTAACTATTAGTAGATTTTTAAAAGTAGCGGCACTTTTTTATCATCTGTACTAATATTATAAAGCTGAACAGTTGGTTTGTTTGTTTGTTTGCTTGAAGGCGCTAATCTCAGGAACTAGGTACTGGTCCGATTTGAAAAATTCTTTCAGTGTTAGTAGATAGCCCATTTATTGAGGAAGGCTATAGGCTATGTACCATACTCACATAAACTGAAGCAAAGCGAGGGAGGGTCCCTAGTGTTAATATATTTTTTCTACTCGCGTAGTTTAAACCGCTAATATTGATATCGTTAATGGTATCAGAATACCTATAGCGTAACCGAAGCGTGAATACAATTCTATAATGAACGTTTATCTACTGTCATATCGTAAAGTTCGAATTATAAAAGTGAAAGTGCAAAATGTGGTTACAGAATTATTAACAAGTTTTTAGAGTTGTTGGTAATTCTGTAGCTCTGCCTACCCCACTCTGGGAATAAAGGCGTGAGTTTATGTATGTATGTATGTAAAACGAATTAATATTCGCATACCTACTTTATAAACACAATACCGAATCTTAAAAAAAACAACACTTTATAAATTATTTCTCTAACAAAATAATGTTACCTAATCCAAAAAGTTAATGTCACTAACGAGGTTCCACATCAATTATTATTTTATAATGGGACGCACATGCGGTTCGCGTTATTGTTACAGCATTACCAAAAGTTTTCATTCAATTTATTACTTGTCTGTGACAGCGCCCACTTTAACGCATGCGCGGTGATGTGCTAAGTTTTGGCGCCATCATTGAATAGTTTTTGTAGTAATGTATGAGAGTAGATAAAGTAGTGTATGAAACTGCACATAACTAGTGTTTTAATACCCCTCATTATGCAACAATTTCATCAAACTACTATTCTATAGTAATAATAGTTCTATAATAATTATTATGGCATTAAGGGCCCATTGTTTAACAGATAAAGACAAAACATTGTATAGCTATTCCACCGTTTCTCAACGTTTGTTAGTAAGGGGGATAACGTATAATTTTGCCTGGACAAATTTTAAATGTTAAACCCCGTGTCCAAGTCGTCACCACAAAACTAGAACGGTAACTAGCTCTCGCTGCCTGTGGCTTCAGCCAGTTGGCAGCTCTATCTTAATTAGCAGTGGTTTGTGGTCGCTACTGCTAAAATATGAGAGCAAATTGTTACTTGTCCATGACTCCAATTAATTCGCTTTAAATTAAATGAAAACTAAGGGTCTGTTGAAGCAAATAAATGAATATAAATTTAGTCTTAACGCGGTTATAACTGTGGCTGTTAACATGCCACAGCTACTATTTTCTGAAAATGTTTCTTGTAAATCAAATAAAATATAAAACGGAAACTTACAGACCTAGATTTTTTTTAATTTTCTTGGCAGTTTGGTACGCGATTTAAGTGTCGGTTTACAACCGTCTTAATGAGTATACATTGTAAAGATGTATATGAAATACACAGTTCAGCCCATTATACCTAACTACATAGCCTTTATTCAACACGGTAAAACAATATTGCTTTTGACTTGTTACCATATCGTCAACGTTACCATAGCTCTGATTTACTTGAGAGTAATGGTGGCAGAATATAACAATACCAAAACTCAAAAATAAAATATTTTTACTGTGTTGAATAGAACCCTAAATGATGTTACGATCATTGATATATTTGACTAGCGACCCGCCCTCGCTTCGCTTCGGTTTATGTGAGTGTAATAATATAGTCTATTGCCATCCTCGATAAATGGGCTATCTAACACTGAAATAACTTTTCAAATCGGACCAGCAGTTCCTGAGATTAGCGGGTTCAAGCAAACAAACAAACAACCAAACTCTTCTGCTTTATTATATTAGTATAGATGATAATATATAGCCGATAGCCTTTCACGATAAATGGACTATATACCACTGAAATAATTTTTCAAATAAGATCAGTAGTTCCTGAGATTAGCGGGTTCAAGCAAACAAACAAACTCTTCAGCTCTGCTGTATAATATTAGTATAGATGATCACAACGCGTTTGATGATCACGCTTATGAATATAAATAAATAAATAAATATTAGGGGACAATCTCACACCAATTGACCTAGTCCCAAACTAAGCTCTAGGCTTGTACTATGGGTACTAGACAACGATATAAATACTAATATAGAGAAATATATACTTAAATACATTAGAAAACATCCATGACTCAGGATCAAATATTCGCGCTCATCACACAAATATCTGCCCTTACCGGGATTCGAACCCAGGACCGTTAGCTTCGTAGGCAGGGTCACTACCCACTAGGCCAGCGCGTCGTCAAATATGATGCTAAAATAACATTGTATTCCACAGATAATCATTATGCTGCTAGCGTGGTGTACACTCTCCCTGACACCCTCATCCGCGAAGAATACAGGAGACAAGACGACATAGACGAAACCGAGGAAGACGGGACCACTGAGAAACTCATGCCGACGAGCAAAGTATAAATTAATAATTATAACAACTTAGATAAATCATTGTAATTTATAAACTAGATATACGGTTCAAATTTCTCAATTAAAATACTTTGTAGAAGTTTTATTCGTGTTATTTTTTTTCACCCTAAGGTACTTACCGATAATTATTCGTTGATGATGAAACAGATGGCCGTTGCAGCAAAAATCTTGACAATTACATGACTGTCAATTTTATCGAGAGCATTATAATGTATATTGATAAAGTGTATGTACACTTTTAGTTTTGAATCATTATTGTGCTGGTTTGACCAGCATCAAAAGACCGCAAAAGCACCTAAATTCAAAATTTAAAATATTTATTCAGAAAATTGGCCACGTGAGGGCTTTTTCACACGTCGATCATAAGGAGTGGATCTGTTTACGCTTCGGACAAGACCAACATTGCGGAGGAGAAGCGCCGCAAGAAACTCCAGCAGAAGGTTTCAATCAAAAATTCAATAATATTTAAATGTAAGTTACATTACACGGTAATAATGTGGTTACAGTAGGCAGGAGCCTCACGCCTCTCTCCTTGGCAAACGAGAACTGGCGCAGACCAACGGTGTTGAGCACTGAAGACCGCAAGAACGTATGGAAGAGCAAGGAGCTACACGGACGCTGCTACCAGGCCCTAACAAGGCCTGACGTAGACTTTTTAGCGTCCGTGAACTGGCTGCAATTTGGTGACCTCTTTGGAAAAACCGAATGTTTTTTTCTGTGCAATTGCTGATGAGGTCAAAATGACGAACAATTACCGGAAATTATATTCTGAAGGACGGCACGGTCGACATTTGTCGAGTTTGCCGTTGCCCCGGCGAGTCTCTCAGACACATAATTTCGGGTTGTCCGGATTTGGTCAACGGTGAGTACTTGCACAGACATGCTCGTGGCCAGGGTCATCCATCAGCAACTTGCTCTTCACTATGGTCTTGTTGAGTTTGAAGTGCCGTAGTACTATAAAGTACACACCGGCAACACGAAAATAATCATGCTATGCTATATCATGGATCGATCTGTCATCACAGACAGGACTATTCTCGCCAATAAGCCTGATATCGTGTTGACAGATCGATCTCAACGTAGGGCAGTGGTCGCCGACGTCACCATCCCATAGGAGGAGAACCTCGTGAAGGCCGAAAAGAACAAACTCAGAAAGTACCTACTTTGACTTGGGTCACGAGGTGACCGCCATGTGGGATGTTGACTCGACGATCATTGTCCTTATAGTTGTTTCGGCTAACGGTCTTATAGCGAAGAGTTTCGACCAACAGCTCAAGACTCTCGCTAGATGGCTGGATCAAGGGTTAGATTTAGAACGCAGTACTTACTCGACACGGCACGCATAGTGAGGAGGTTTCTGTCTCTGCGCCCTAACCATCGGTAGCTTGAGCCCCGCCCCACTGCTGGCGGCACTGGTAGGATAAGTTATTTATAATGTTTTGTATTAGTGTTGTTATTTTTCTTTCATATTTGAATATTTATCACTACATAGTATAAAATAAAGTCGCTTCCCGCTGTCTGTCCCTATGTATGCTTAGATCTTTAAAACTACGCAACGGATTTTGATGCGGTTTTTTTTAAAAGATAGAGTGATTCAAGAGGAAGGTTTATATGTATAATAAATTCTTTTTTTATGTACGGGTGTTACAGAAAACTCTTATAAACCGAAGCGAAGCGAGGGCGGGTCGCTAGTTATAAATATCCTAATAATTAAGCCAAGCACAAATAAAATCTTTACAAATGTAAGGCCAATAATATTAAATAAAAAATAATGACGAGGAAAATGATTTAACCAACACATACACACATACATACATCCAATCTCGCCTCTTTCCCGTAGGGGTAGGCCAAGACCACTTCCTTCGCTTTCTCCAAACTCATAAGTCTCTTCATACACGTGCGTCGGTTTAGAGTCTCCTGACCTGGCCCATTCTTAATACGTCCCCGATCTGATCATGGAACGTTCGCCATGGCCTTCCCCTTCCAATATTCCCATTAAGCAAACCCTTCATATTTATTGCTTCTGTGGGGTTATTATGACGTATCTGTGCAATTCATTTTACGCTGAGAGAAAAGGATAGAGTTATGTAACTGCTATAGCTCCGTCCTTTACGCTCACCGTAAAATGAACTGCATAGCCATGTCATAATAACCCCCCTGAAACTATAAGAGAAACTTTTAAACGTTTCATTTAAATGCTTGGTATAAGTACAATTCACTAATGTAAAAAAACACTAAATGTATTTCCATGAAGTTTTCCGTTTTAGTAAACATTGTTTAGGTTAACATTCAACCGATAACGATGTAATTATTACTATTGCAGGCTAACAGGATATTCATCTCACTATTGCGTTTTTCCTATAGCCAGTTAATAAGTTAATGAGGCTCAAAAACTTATTATTCAGCCTTAATTTAAATCTTAATTTCCATTTTACCTGTTTTTGGAGGATGTGGTTATCTTTTGGGTACAGGCGGTTAGTCATGAGTGCATGTATACCTATATCCGGAGAGCTATGTATCCGTGATTGTGTGCTAAAAAATAATAATATGTGAAATGGTCATTTTGTGACCATGTCCTCAATGTCAGTAGGTACTATCAGACCATTGGAACCTTGACCCACCATAGAACTGTGTCACAGAGACGTTATGATTCAAGTCATAAGAAGTGTGAAACAAATTGTTTTATAATGTCACTGTGACACTGTTCTATGGTGGGTCAGGGTTCCATTGGGGTGATAGTACGTAATGAGGACGGTATTTCTCATGTTACGACGGCGACGTACTGTCGCGATTCATTCTGGACATCTAAAGCTGGGTCCACATTTGTATCATTCTTGCGCTCACGATCATACGTAATCGTATCGTATCCTAAAAACTGCGTATCATGATACAGTATCACAACACGTCCATCTTTACCGATCTTGATGCGCTATCCGATCGCGAGCATGTAGGGTATTTATTGAACATAGATCGCGACCGATCAGATACGGTGCGTAGCAAGATCGCGGTCTTTTTGCGTCCGCAATAACGATCATGATACGTGTCTCGGTGCTACACGAGTCGTGATGGGCGATTTCTGATACATTGCACAACTTTCCTAAACTGCGAAAATTACAGCTTCTGAAAGTTACATTTTCGTTTAAATTTCATGAAAAGTTGGGTAACATGTCGAAACTATAGTAATTTTCAGAAATAAAACGATTTCACTTTGGTAACTTAGATTTCTCCAGGGCTTTCGACTGCATTAGCGTACCCTTGCTGTTATCCAAGATGTCCTATTACGGGTTTGATGTCACTGCGATTGATTGGTTTAGCAGTTACTTGTCCGGTCGTGCGCAGGCAGTTGCGTTGCGTAGGATGGATGGTAGTACTCTGTGGTCCTCTCCTTGTCCTGTGACTAGGGGAGTGCCGCAGGGTTCGATCCTGGGTCCTCTGCTCTTTATATTGTACAGCGCTGACATTATTCACAGTATAAAGAACAGTAGATACCATCTTTACGCGGATGACCTGCAACTTTACTTCTCCAGCACGCCGTCGGACATGTTAGCCGCCGTGAACGCAATTAACCAAGACCTCGATCGTATTTCCTCTTGGTCGGATAAGAACTGTTTAGTTCTCAATCCCAGCAAGTCGAAATATGTGGTTTTTGGGTCAAGACATCAAATTCGTAATACTCTGAATGCTCTGACTGCCATCAGGGGTGAGCCAATAGAACAGGTGGTAGAAGCAAATAACCTCGGCCTTCTTATGGATGGCAATTTGCGCTTTGAGAGCCACATACTTAGAGTAGTGAGCAACTGCTTCTATCGCCTTAAAGTTCTATATAATATGCGTGATTACCTAAGTGTCGATTTGCGTGTCGACCTTTGTGAATCGCTCATATTATCTAGATTAATATATTGTGATGTAGTCTATGATGGCTGCATTGTTGGTAGATCTAAGAGGTTGATACAACGTGTGCAAAACGCATGCGCACGTTTTTGTTTCCGCGTCCCCCCCCGCTCCCACATCACTCCCTACTTGAACGCCGCAAACCTGTTGAACATGCCTGCACGCAGGCGCCTGCACCTCGCCACTCTGCTGTTTGGTGTTGTACGTAGCGAGACTCCATCTTACCTTTTTAACCGGATTAAATGGTCGAGAAGTGCGCGCAGGTATAAGGCAATCGCTATCGTGCCTATACACCGGACTGCGGCTTTCAGAGGTAGTTTCAGGTTTGCGGCGTCCAAGTGCTGGAATGATCTCCCTCCTCCTATCCAAGGAGTGTCTAGCAGGTACACCTTTAAGCGCAAGCTTAAGGGCTATTTGTTGACACTCCAGAAATCTTAGTCCTCATCCAGCACTTACCTACACACATCATTATTTCAACCAGTTGCTTTTAAGTTAACCCTTTAATTATTTTTTTAGTTTTATCTAGGCTGTATATCGGTATTTATGTATGCGTTTTATTTTTATTATTATTTTCACGTTTATTCTTCCGCTATACGTAAGTAGTAGTTATGTAAGTAGTTTACACGTATAGTATAGTATGTTTGTACAGGGCTCCGTGACTCAGCGCCGGTACTGGCTGAAAATCAGCGCTGTAGGTGTCTGACACCTCGGCATTTTGCTGAGCCAGTGTCCGTTTCACTGCCGCGAGGACACACAATTGCGTGCTATGCCTGTTACCTTTGTTTTCTTGAATCATTTGTATATTATTAGTGTGTCTTATGGTTAGTGAATAAATGTATTTCTTCTTCTTCTTCTTCTTCTTCTAATTTTCAGCATATTGCTTGAAATTTTAGGTGAAAGTTTCATTTTTGAAACGTATAAAATATTGCAGAAATTTAAATGAAAGTTTCACTTTTAAAACTTACAAGCCGCCCATCACTATACACGATGGAGATACGATACGGTAAAATGATACAAATGTGGACCCAACTTAATAGGAAGTGATATTTATAGTTACTGAAAAAAAGCGGGTTGGCAAATGAAACGGTTGGGAAACGATACTTTTTGCCAAACATATTTTTGCCAAAATGCAGAGAACCGTGTTAGTTAATCTTGTATGTATGTATACATAAGTCTTATTGTATTTAAATTAGATCATAAGTAACTGACTGACAAAGTGGTTATCTCTCTCACCCCTACCGCTACAAGAACAAGATTTTTTATTTCGAGCAACAAGGCTCATGCTTCATAGACTAACATACATAATAATATGTAACAAGATACAGTTTTGGCAAAATTGACGTCGCGGTTGCTGCGGGTAGGTTGCCCCAACCCTCAACCGCCGGAACACGACACCTTTCGGCCAAAACTCAGGACACTCGACGGTCCCCAGCGGCACGCACACCACAAACGAACTGGGGGGTTATTATGACATAACTATGCAGTTCATTTTACGGTGAGTGTAGGGGACAGAGCTATGGCAGTTATATAGCTCGGTCCTTTTCTCTCAGCGTAAACAGAATCGCATAACTATGTCATAATAACCCCCCTGAAGTGCATGTAGCGAAGCGACCGCAGCTGGAACACCGGCAGACTGCATCCAACCTTCTGACAGACGTACTCCTACGTCGCCACCGTAGCACGGTGCTGCAGGCGGGACGCAAAGTACATACATACATACATAAACTCACGCCTTTATTCCCAGAGTGGGGTAGGCAGAGCTACAGAATTACCAACAACTCTAAAAATTTGTTAATAATTCTGTAACTACATTTTGCACATTTAGGCTAAGATGTTTACCAGTGTATTAGTGACAGGTTGCAAGCCCAACGCCTAACAGTACTATACGCCTTTATTCCCTTAGCCGTCTTTTACGACATCCACGGGAAGATATGGAGTGGCACTATTCTAACCCGGCAACCACACGGGGAAATCTTGTGGACGCAAAGTGTCGTGTTATACTCGTATACCCGATATCTACCCGCAGCTTGGAATTCGGGTCCATTATTGCAGTACCACACCGAGTCTTACTTCCTACGTGGTTTGCTGTGTTGCACCAATGTGAATCCTTCCCGGGGATGTTTCGAGTATTCGCATCCGCATCTGCTAATGCCGAGCTTCCGCATAGTGCGGATGTCCATGCGGATGCTAATCTAATGCAAGTTGCGACAAGAGAGAAATTGGGCGGGGCCAGAGAACGGCGCGTGCGTGCGTATTTCTTTTAAATTCGTTACATGCGCTTTCCTTAAAGATATTTTTCAGATTTTTAGTATTTGTAGTTTTGACTGTATTACACTTGACTCTAACAAAAAATTGCGCTTTCTAGCTTAATATTGTATAAATGAATCCTTTTATCGAAAAATTGTTTTTACAAACCCGCAACATTTTTGAAAGACCTATCCAACGACAACGCACACAATGGGGTCGACGAGAAAAAAAATACATTCCCACGTTACGCGTAGGGGAGGTACACAACACAGGTTATTTTGCCATTTTCTTGGCGTGACTAATGCGAAATTACAGCTTTCTAGTACCTACTAAGAGTCTCTGAGCTAGACTGCGGACGGACGGACGGACGGACAGACATGGTGAAACTATAAGGGTTCGTAGTTTGACTACGGAACCCTAAAAATCACCTTGTGTTGTTTGCGGAGCCCTACATTGATTTCCGATCGACACGAGCTTGTCCGGTCTGAAGTCATCCCGCGTACTGGATACATTATAACAGGAAAATTATTTATTAACTGTGACACCCAGCCCGTGGCAGGACGTGGCTTATTAAATACAGTTGCTATATTGATTTGCTAATTGTTAAAATAATATAATCGCAATGATTTTTGGACATTTGATTATCGTCGCTGTTGCTGTTTCGGTAAGTGTTAGTTTTGATTGAATAAAGCGCTAAATAATTAGGTAATTAGTAAAAAAATATATTTCAATCCATGTTATCAACATGTTTTTTTTTTAAATAATAAGTACAGTCAACGCCAGTCAGACGTGTTATTCTACAAATTTGATACCAAAAAACCGGGTTCCGAAGCGGTTACTAAAAATACAAAAACAATGTCAAAAAAACCAGTCAAGTACGAGTCTATTTCGCGCATCTAGGGTTCCGTATTGAAGATAATATGTGTATGCTTAGTAACCGCAAAAGAAAAGACTAATTATGTTATGAATTTTATTTTCGACGCGATAAGGTCTATTTAGGTAGGTTAGGTGCATGACTCGATGTATGAATGTGGAAGAAGCGAAAGAAATTTGTCAAGATCGTAGCAAGTGGAAAGAAGTGGTCTCTGCCTACCCCTCTGGGAAACAGGCGTGATTTAATGTATGTATGTATGTAAGGTCTATTTTGAATAGCCTAAATTTTAACACAAGTTTTCAAAGTTTCTTTTTTAAAACAGAAAATTCAAAAAAAATTGTTTTGAAAGGTGAGATTAAGCGATTTAATATAACACCCCAAAATGCTATAATCAAATCACTGTAATTTTTCAACTCCCATTCTAGACCCCGTTTCAAACATTTATAAAATTCGCTAAGGGTTTCTTGTTGACTATGGAACTCTAAGAAAACGGGTAAGTACATGTCTTTGTAGCAAACTACGACTAAGGATACGAATAAATAAAAACTATTGGATTAGGCAAACCAGACTTAGGGCTGTATTAATAAACTCATCTTGGCTGAGATGCGCGTCACAAGATACGTCAAAGTAAACGTCAAACCATAGAACACTGTCATTTTTGACACATCTCGAGACAAGCATAAGGGTAGAGGCATAGTAGCTGAGATTAGTTTATTAATACGGGCCTCAGTCATCTTTATAAACATCGCTTTACGCCGATTTTAGGTGTAATTTAAACTTAAATGCTTAGGCTCTTTTAAACAGGATTGTTATAATTTTCAGTTGTCTACTGTTGCTGGCAAGGATGCTGGGTTGTATGAATTACCCGTAACAAATGAAAATGGGTGAGTACCTTGTATAAAAATCAGTTTTGAGCGATGCAAACAAACTGGTGAATAACGGTCTCCCTTGGGTAGTGATTATCTGAACAACGACGGTCGGACGGACGGACGAGTTTAAGTAGGCCCGTCAGTGCGAACAAAACATATTTTAGCGCGTGTATTTTCAATTTAGCAGCATGGTTTCTGCCGATGGATCGAACGTATAAGGCTGCTTAATTGAAAATGCACGCGCTAAAATTTGTTTTGTTCGCTCTGACGGGACTGCCTAAACTGGTCGCAGCAAATTCGCTCGTTCGTCCGCCCGTCCGTTGTTTTTGATTGAATACCCCTGGTATTTTTGTTAGTCCTTAAGGCTGGCAACACAAATGTAGTTATGACATTGAAAATGTTCACAGATATAAGAGTTTTATACGAATCCCTACGCTATCTACATCTTGAATTGTTACTTAGTTTATTTCCTATGATCTTAATTATTTCCAAATAATTTTATAACTTTCCATGATCTTTATTATTTCCAAATAATGTTACAACTTTCCATGATCTTTATTATTTCCAAATAATGGTTACAACTTTCCATGATCTTTATTATTTCCAAATAATGTTACAATTTTCTATGATCTTTATCATTTCCAAATAATGTTACAGCTTTTCATGATCTTTATTATTTCGAAATAATGTTACAATTTTCTATGATCTTTATCATTTCCAAATAATGATACAACTTTCCATGATCTTTATTATTTCGAAATAATGTTACAATTTTCTATGATCTTTATCATTTCCAAATAATGTTAAAACTTTCCATGATCTTTATTATTTTGAAATAATGTTACAATTTTCTATGATTTTTATCATTTCCAAATAATGTTAAAACTTTCCATGATCTTTATTATTTTGAAATAATGTTACAATTTTCTATGATCTTTATCATTTCCAAATAATGTTACAACTTTCCTTTTCAGGTCTATGGGTTTATATGCTGAACTCTTATGCACAAAGGCTGGGTATGTATAATTAGTATCTAAAATTGTTGAAATATTCATTAGATAAATAAACAACTCATGTTCCGGTTTGTATTTCTCTCTCACTTCATACCTTCTTGTGCTGGTCTTATCTATAACGATTAAGAATAATAATCAAACCCTCACTCTATGAGCTTTTACACTTTAATTTAATTGAAAAAAAAAACGTCGTTTATCTAGGAGCTCGTCGGTACAGTACAATTACTGTTATTCTCTATCCGCAGTCTGTTTTACATTTTTAAACGCTAGTCAATATGCATTCGGCGAACGTTATCGAAAATGTATAAGATTGTCGAGCAGTCGGACTTATGTTATTTTGTCAGTTTTCGACAATCATTTACGTTAGCGTTATGCATCTTGTTTACGGCTTACATTAAGGAATGCAATTTAACCGGTTATTAACCGTTTTTGTATGCAAATAACCGGTTAAAACCGGTTATAACCGGTTATTTGCATTCGCTTCTCAACACCCACTTTTACTATCACTTAATCTAGGTATTTTTCCCCATGGTGACCACTTCCTCATTAGGTAGAAAATGATTAAACGTCATTTATGTTCACGTCTATCCTGTTTCATATTTTGCAGACTTCCTGTGTTTGCTGTACCCTTAGATCACTTCCTCACTTGGCGGTATGCGTGCAGTAAAACTTATTGTCGGCATAAACTCTGCGTGTTGATTGGTAGACGCCATTAGTTGCCTAGCAACCCTTACCGATTCAGTGTTTTACTGCAAGTATACCGCCAAGTGAGGAAGCGGCCTTACAATGAGTTACAATTACCGTAATTCGTAGCGAGTGGGATGCCTTGTCCCTTGCAGACCTCGCAGTATTCTTATAGAGTGCGATGCCCCATGTCCGAGCTATGACTATGCAGTGTTCGGAATTTTCACGGCAAAACAGAAGACTGTCGCAAATTTACTAGGGTAAGAAATAATTTTTCATCGATTCGAGAATTACTATGGAATATTTTATAATTTAAAATAATATGCAAAAAAAAAAACAGTAATTCACAGATTATTCAGTGTAAAAGTTATTATTTAAGCCTTAAAATTAATGACTATCTACTCTTATCACTATCAGAAACCAAATAAAATGGCATGTGCTGCTGTGTGTACTGATGTGGATTTTGAAGAAGAAATTGAATCAGTTTCGATATAACTTTACACAAACCTAATGTATTTTATAATATATTTATATTTATTTGGTGGACCATTATTTATTTTACCATCGATATCGATGAAAAATTATTTCTTACCCTAGTAAATTTGCGACAGTCTTTTGTTTTGCCGTGAAAATTCCGAACACTGTACAGATGTAGTGCAAAATGATTTTCCTTCGGGAAAACTCGGATCTCAATCGGAATACGATGGCACCCGAACTGTCAATCAATGATTGTATTAAATGAGTGACGTTTTCATGTCCATTAAAATGGAACTTTATTGTTTAGTGTCAAATGACAAATGCTGTCATTTGTCACTTTGTCATTTGACACTAAACAATAAAGTTCCATTTTAATGGACATGAAAACGTCACTACCATCGTATTCCGATTGAGATCCGAGTTTTCCCGAAGGAAAATCATTTTGCACTACATCTGTATCACTATACATCAATGTGTAATTCAGTGTTAAATATATCAATGTTACACACATCGAAACTGCCTGAGGATCAACTATATTCCTATACACTTTTAAATTATATATCACAACGCAGTAGTGTGATGGAACCAGCACCCTTACCATGAGTTACAATTACCGTAACCGTCTAGCCTATCCTCGTACAGTTTCCTCAATCATGGTCAGGTTAACTGGAAGAGATCCCTTAAAGGGATAAGTTCGCCTTTGTACATGTTAATCTTAAGTTTATGTACGAATTTACTTGAAGTTGTTTTTTTTTTATTGTGCAATAAAGAGTTTACATACATACATACCGTACTAGCTAGCGAGTCGAATGTTCTGTACCTTGCACTGTATAAGAATACTAGCGAGGTCTGGGAGGGAGAGAGCTTCGACTCGCAGCGAGTACATTAAATGTAACTCATGGTACCCTTACCTTTACCTACTGTACCCTTACAGTAGTGAACGTTCAGCTAAGCGTTTTGCGGGTGGTAAGACCTTGTGCAGGGTCCGTCCGGATCGCTACCACCATCTCATCCATTAACCTGTTCCGGTTTGGGGATAAGGCAGCCGGTGAAATGACTAGCATAGAGGCATTCCATCTTAGTCCTCAGGGTTGGCAACGCATTTGCAGTCTTAGGATTGCACTGCAGTTTTGTGAATGCGAATGTCTATGGGTCACAGTTTCCACTTATCAACAGGTGCGTTCACTCCCAAAATACCACAATTTCAAAATACCAGACTACTCTCTTTACCAGATTCCCAAATCACCAGCTTCGAAATATTAGGTAAGCATAATCAACGATACCAAAATTTTAATGTTATTTTTTGAGATTCATCAAGTATATTGACAATCTGGTATTTTAAAATTCTGGTATTTCGGGAATGAGCGACCAGGTGACCTTGTAACACTTTCTAGTCTAGATTTTATAGATTTAGCTAACTTTGTCTACTAAAACAACCTACATGAAGTTTGGACGAGAATGTAACTTTCAAAGTCAATTTATTACCTTCTTTTGGTCCATAAGGCCAGCGGTTATGGAAGAAATGCATTCCGTCACTTCGATACTATCTTTTCTCTTCACTTTCCCAACTTGTTAGCACTTAATCACGCTGATATTTGCACAAATAGAACATCAACAAACAGATATAATTTTTCTTGTTTAGCCATTAACTGTCAAACGTAACGTTTCGATACTTCTTTGTTTACATTTCTGGATTTCATCCGCGGCTGTCACATTTGACAGTCGTCCATATATTTTTCTTACAATTGAACTTGTTTCAGCTTCCACATGAATATATTCTAATCCTGAGCATCATGTAGGACATTTAATCATAGATCTTCACTAATTACTAAAATATATAATTCATTTACTTACAATTTGGCTGGTCATTATTAGTCTTCCGTGTCGAACAAAACGCAGCCGTAAGTTGGCAACCCGGTAATTTTTGGTTTCGTTTCAGGCAAGTTGTGTTCGAGTGTATGGATAAACGTCACCCATTTTGGCTTTTTATTTTAGTAATGCTTTTCGGTAAAAATAGGATGAAGTCTGAAGTTTCCCTTCTATTCCCCATTCTTTATGTGTGTTCGTTTTTCAATAAATTATGTCTTTGATTTCGGTCGGTTTCGTCCAAATAAATCTCTAGCTTCAACGACGAAACGGAACACATGACTATTGGTTCTCGATCTTTCTATCGACCTTTTTTTGACCTCTGCATTCAGATTTTTCTCGACCATGTGAACACACACAATTTTAAGTCGCTGGATCAATTTCTCGCTTCGGGGTGAGTTTTGAGTCGAAAAGGTGTCTTTTATTTGCCTAATGTGGTGACATTCTAATAAATCTGTTCAATTACTTTCAGCGTTCGGCCCAGATTGTTTAATTTAACTTCAAATGATGTCCTAACTAAGGAGAATCACTACTGTGTCTGTCCACGTTTTGTCCATCCACTACTCAGGTGAGGTTTCTAAACTTATTTATTCGTATCTAGTTGGAAGCGGTGACATTGTTTTGTTGACAATGTTTCTCAAAGCATTTGTTTTAATTTCAGTTATTCACCGATGAAAATCCCTTAATTTATTATAATACTTCAACGTCGCTTCACTCTTTTACGGCGGCCCCGCAACTACACGGGTGTGCTGATGTCCGACGATTTAAACAAAACTATCACTATTGAGGGAGAAAACGGAAGTCCAACCGCGTGTACATCGGGTACCGCGATCCACAAGTCAGATTCTGCTACAATTCAATGGTAACGGCGGGCGCTGTTTGACCTGTAGCCAAGCTGTGTCTGACCTCTGCCCATACGGGATCCTGCGGGTGATGTTCTCCGGGTGAAGCTCCGTGTTTCATTTCAACCAACACCCTCAAACTCTTACTTCTAAAGCCGGTAAATTCTAACCTTTTCTTTAATAACTTAATAACGGTACCAAAGCAACCGAGAAAGCCTCGCTCTTAAGTAACTACTTATAAGATAATTATAGTGCCAACTTGGCACTCTGTAAAGAGGGTAAGGGGAGGACTTAATCAATAAATGTTTACTTGTTACTGATTTATGACTTTTATTTAGCATATTCTCATTTTGACGGTGAACTCATCTGGCGCTCATAAGTATAAATTTGATGAGTCTCCACCGCTCTGGTCACCTTCGAATCACACGGCCTGTTCTCATGCTCGGTTTATTTCAGTGGCGCCCAACGTGGGGCCAGTTTGAGAATTTGCTAAGTAAATTTAACAGGTTGCTTTGGAATAAGTATTTTTATTATAACTGAGTAGTGTATAAGATATTTCTTTTGTGTTTTATTATTAAGAAACATAACCCAATAAGGGAAAATGTTTATTGTTATCGGGATTTAAACTATAAATCTGAATCTTTAAAGGTTTGAACTTAGAAATTTAAAACCTTACTTGAAGTTTTAAATGAAATTTTCTCATCCTAAATTTATTAGAAATTTGCATTGAAACTTGAAGTTAAACTTGTTTTTAAACTCGAATTTGCTGGTAATCCTTAACTTCGTGGTTTGATTTAACTAGTTTACTGTGATACAACTTATTTACAAATTATTCTTTTTTCTGGTTTAGTATCAGTGTTTTAAGCTGTTTTTATTGAGAATGTCTGTTGTTCAAATTTACTGTAATTTTATACTATGAACAGTTAGAACTAACTTGTAATATTTTAATATTATTAGACTTGTAATTATTTTTTTTCGGACGCTTTGGGTTGCTATTAATTTAACCTTAATTCTCTTATACCAGCGAAATAAGAGTTGTTTTTTTTATTGTGTTGGACTTCGGCTTTATTCTTAACGGTCTACTATTTATTTCCATAATTTTAGTACAAAACAAGATGGACTTTTTATTAGCCGATTGCAGTATTGCACATCTGAAAAAAGACGAAATCAGTCATTGAACTAGTTATTAGAGGTTGTAAGGTAAATCCAGTATCTCGTCGTCATAGTTTACAACAGGTGCTTGCACAGACAGCCGAACTAGCTAATAAAGGTGGTGTGAATTTTAATCTTTCTGGAAGTTCAGACGTGTCGATGGAAGTATCAGTCCTACAATATAAGGTGGAGGAAATTGAGATTGCTTCGCGTTCAGATCTTACTTCTTCTTCTCGATCTCGACTATTATCGCGCTGCAAATACCTCCTTTGTCGCATTTCCCGTTTGACACAAGACAACGAGGACGTTCAGCTGCTTCACACTACTTTAACTGCTATACTGGATCGTCTACAGGTGGGTAGCGATTCCGAATCTAATGGTGTCGACAGTGACTCTGGTTCTGAGGCCGTCCCTTCTCAGGTAGTTAAAAGTTTACTCCATATTTTCTTCATCATGGTCGGGAAATGATATTTGATGGTTCCTTCTATAATTCAACATCTCCCATTGACAGGGATGCGATTGCTGTAGATGATGGTTGCACGTTCTCTGATAAACTTAACGAATTAAAATCTATTTTTGAAAAGGTGCAAAACTCTCTACGAAGTGCCCACATACGTAACGCTCACTATTACAACTTGCGCAAGCGGCCTATGGTACTTCAGGAAGGACAAATAGTATACAAGAAAACATATCACTTATCTAACGCGGCTAAAAACTTCTCAGCCAATTTGGCACCGCGTTATGAGAAATGTATTATTCACAAGAAACTCGGACCCTTGGTATATACTTTGAAATCCCTATCTGGTAAAAATCTAGGAAATTTTCACATTAAAGATCTAGTCCGTCCTGGCGAAGCTGCGCCCACTTCTTAATGTTAGATATATCCCTGTGTGGTATCCGGGTCCGAATAGTGCCACTCCATTTCTTCCGTGGATGTCGTAAGAGCCGACAAAGGAGATGAAGGCTTCCAATACCGTTGGGCGATGGGCTTGCAACCATCACCCCTACGCTGGTAAACATCTAAGCCTAATTGTGTAACTCTACCTTTCCTACTCTAAGAATAAAGGTGGTATTTATTATGAGTTACTATATTCATATTTCATTATTGACGTTTACTGGAGTAAAGCTTAGTGTTTGTAATTAACATCACCGGTCTTTGCTCACATTCTTTGTTTCAACGTCTCTACTGCAGACATCGTATCTGCTTTGTCAACGGATAGCTTGTTAGGACTGAGTGTCTCGTCCTCATCTAATAAAATTCTTTCATATTCCACGGGACTACTTTCTCGTGTATAGCTCATTGGTCGTGTGTCACGCCTGAGGTATGTAGCCTAAGCTAAAAGCTCTAAACTAACTTAACATTGGTGTCGCTCATCTAAGCGTCTCGCCTCCTTTACTCACTCTTATAAATATTGTAATCTTACAGAAGATGATACTTTTCGAAGTTAATTATATATAAAATGCTGAAAAAAGTAAATTTTTGCAAAACTGTTTTCCAGCCTCATTTTTTTGTTGGATTCTAGGTATTTGAGAAATGGTCAGCATAATCTGCCTTTCCGATCCTATTCCAAAGTGCATTGTTAATAAAGTAAACATCTAATGCCATAGTTAATAATTTTGAAATAGGAGAATTTGAGTCGACTCACTCATTCATTACTAGTAAATTGTAAGTTAGCAAGTACCGTGTAATTTTATTAGGTTAGTGCGCGCACATATTAGTTAAGTCGTAGTGTGAAGGGGTTTAGGTTATCCGTGGAACGTTAGGATACCTACTCTCCGACACATGATTTCATTTGTCTGCCCAAAATTGGCACAGATAAACCAATTTTCTTTGGTTTTTCTTCGTATTGTCCAAAAACTTAGTTGTAAGCATTAGGTCTCACATATTAGTTAAGTTGTAGTGTGAAGGGGTTTAGGTTATCCGTGGAACGTTAGGATACCTACTCTCCGACACATGATTTCACATGTCTGCCCAAAATTGGCACAGATAAACCAATTTTCTTTGGATTTTCTTTGTATTGTCCGAAAACTTAGTTGTAAGCATTAGGTCTCACATATTAGTTAAGTTGTAGTGTGAAGGGGTTTAGGTTATCTGTGGAACGTTAGGATACCTACTCTCCGACACATGATTTCACATGTCTGCCCACACTTGGCACAGACATTTTTTTTTTGGTTTGGACTTTTCTTTGCTGTCCAGAACATAGACATAGGCATATTCGTTAAATTAGTTAAGTAGTAGTGTGAAGAGGTTTAGGTTATCCGTGGAACGTTAGGAAGCCTACTCCACGACACATGATTTCACTTGTCTGCCCACACTTGGCACAGACAAACCATTTTCTACTTTTCTACAGTTGTGCAAGACATATCTGTATAGTATGCTCCTCTTATAGTTTAATTTAGTAAAGTTTATAGGACCACTAAGTAGTCTAGATTCCGTCGCTTACACCATGGGTGTAAACGGTCTGAAAATATTTCTTACTTTGCTCTTCTTATTTGGTGATAAGCCATTCTGCCCTACGTTGTCAGAATGTGTCTTGCTTATTTCACCTCAAAGCTCACTACCTACCTCTAGCTTCATGCTTCTCATACTTAGGTCTCTGATATTCTTTCTTCTGTTCAGTTAAACCATGTCTTAAATACTAAAAAAAAATAACATAATTTATCTCTACTACTCCCCTTTTATTTTTACTCATAGCGAGGAGGCTTATAATAATTTTATTTCAGAATTTAGTTAATTCTGAAATAAAATTATTTTACCCAACTAAAACGGTACTGTAACACTTTCTAGTCTAGATTTTATAGATTTAGCTAACTTTGTCTACTAAAACAACCTACATGAAGTTTGGACGAGAATGTAACTTTCAAAGTCAATTTATTACCTTCTTTTGGTCCATAAGGCCAGCGGTTATGGAAGAAATGCATTCCGTCACTTCGATACTATCTTTTCTCTTCACTTTCCCAACTTGTTAGCACTTAATCACGCTGATATTTGCACAAATAGAACATCAACAAACAGATATAATTTTTCTTGTTTAGCCATTAACTGTCAAACGTAACGTTTCGATACTTCTTTGTTTACATTTCTGGATTTCATCCGCGGCTGTCACATTTGACAGTCGTCCATATATTTTTCTTACAATTGAACTTGTTTCAGCTTCCACATGAATATATTCTAATCCTGAGCATCATGTAGGACATTTAATCATAGATCTTCACTAATTACTAAAATATATAATTCATTTACTTACAATTTGGCTGGTCATTATTAGTCTTCCGTGTCGAACAAAACGCAGCCGTAAGTTGGCAACCCGGTAATTTTTGGTTTCGTTTCAGGCAAGTTGTGTTCGAGTGTATGGATAAACGTCACCCATTTTGGCTTTTTATTTTAGTAATGCTTTTCGGTAAAAATAGGATGAAGTCTGAAGTTTCCCTTCTATTCCCCATTCTTTATGTGTGTTCGTTTTTCAATAAATTATGTCTTTGATTTCGGTCGGTTTCGTCCAAATAAATCTCTAGCTTCAACGACGAAACGGAACACATGACTATTGGTTCTCGATCTTTCTATCGACCTTTTTTTGACCTCTGCATTCAGATTTTTCTCGACCATGTGAACACACACAATTTTAAGTCGCTGGATCAATTTCTCGCTTCGGGGTGAGTTTTGAGTCGAAAAGGTGTCTTTTATTTGCCTAATGTGGTGACATTCTAATAAATCTGTTCAATTACTTTCAGCGTTCGGCCCAGATTGTTTAATTTAACTTCAAATGATGTCCTAACTAAGGAGAATCACTACTGTGTCTGTCCACGTTTTGTCCATCCACTACTCAGGTGAGGTTTCTAAACTTATTTATTCGTATCTAGTTGGAAGCGGTGACATTGTTTTGTTGACAATGTTTCTCAAAGCATTTGTTTTAATTTCAGTTATTCACCGATGAAAATCCCTTAATTTATTATAATACTTCAACGTCGCTTCACTCTTTTACGGCGGCCCCGCAACTACACGGGTGTGCTGATGTCCGACGATTTAAACAAAACTATCACTATTGAGGGAGAAAACGGAAGTCCAACCGCGTGTACATCGGGTACCGCGATCCACAAGTCAGATTCTGCTACAATTCAATGGTAACGGCGGGCGCTGTTTGACCTGTAGCCAAGCTGTGTCTGACCTCTGCCCATACGGGATCCTGCGGGTGATGTTCTCCGGGTGAAGCTCCGTGTTTCATTTCAACCAACACCCTCAAACTCTTACTTCTAAAGCCGGTAAATTCTAACCTTTTCTTTAATAACTTAATAACGGTACCAAAGCAACCGAGAAAGCCTCGCTCTTAAGTAACTACTTATAAGATAATTATAGTGCCAACTTGGCACTCTGTAAAGAGGGTAAGGGGAGGACTTAATCAATAAATGTTTACTAGTTACTGATTTATGACTTTTATTTAGCATATTCTCATTTTGACGGTGAACTCATCTGGCGCTCATAAGTATAAATTTGATGAGTCTCCACCGCTCTGGTCACCTTCGAATCACACGGCCTGTTCTCATGCTCGGTTTATTTCAACCTGTGTGCTCGTTTGTCTTCTATATGCCATAAAAAAAATTGGGTCCAACATTGGTGCCGTGTCACTAGCAAAATATAAAAATAATGTACAGATATAGTGAATAATCCTTTCCCATCGTTTTTGGTCGGATAACTTCGTATTTACCTTGCTTTCTCAGTTGGCATATTGATGGGTACTGAAGCTAATTGAGAAAGCTAGATAAATACGAACATATCCGACAAAAAACGATGGAAAAGGATTATTCACTACAACTGTAGTTGTTTTCATGATCCTTGGACTTTTTGATGTGTGTATTAGAGCCTAAAATGTTATAGGTAATTAAATAATCATTTTTTTTTGTAGCTTCGTGCCTATACAACAGAAAAAAGTTGCACCATCCAACAATAAAACTGAAGATGATGAAGTGTAAGTAGATATTAATTAATCCACACATCCACACATACACACGTAAATCAAACATATACACATACAGTTTATATGTACATACATACATAAATTCTACGTATACGTACTCACACATTCACTCACACACACAAATATATACATACTCGCGTCACTGGTAGATGACGTGTTACGAAAAGTCACGTGATGTGCCAGTGACGCGATTGGTTTAAAAACTAAACAAAGAGAAACGTAGCCAGCGTACTGCATCTTGTCTGGGCCCTCAGATGAAGTGAATAATGTTTATTATCGTTTTTTGTCGGAAAAGCTCGTTTTTATCTTGCCGTCTCAGTTAACTTTAGTACCAACATATAAGCTAACAGAGAAAGCAAGATCAATACGAACTTATCCGACAAAAACGATGGCAAAACATTATTCACTACATCTATAAGTTGTGCGTATAAGTAATACCTATAAACATTTTATTTTTGACAGGCTTCTCGCAGGGTCTGTGCAGCCGATGTCAGCATCGACCATCATCCTGGTGGTCCTCGCCGTCGTCGTCATCATCATCAGCACCATTTTCTTGGGCAACTTCTTGTACCACAAGGCGAAAGCACATGAATACACGTTATAAATGAAATCCCGTCTGTTTCACTGTGTTTTTCACATAATGTTTGTTCAAATCTAACATGTTTTATGTTCTATCGAAAGTATTTATTTTTTAGTCAAATAGTTAAGTGAAACTGATCAGAAAATTAAGTTCTAAAACTATAAACTGAAGACTAAATGAAAGTAGGAATCTAACTCGTTTTGCCATTTAAATGGGTTCCCCTATGGAATCCCTAATCGTAAGTTGTCCTATTGCATCCTTTGTCCGAATTTTCGTTTATCCTAATGTCATTTCCGCTTAAATTATAAAACGATTTAGTGTTGTTATAATTATTTATAATGCACCCTTTTTTTTTTGACGGAGAGTTTAGGCTTTCGAACCCTCCCCCAGACGTGTAGGACCATAGTGTGGGACCCTATCCCCACGGTCCTACTAGGTGTTCAGGCGGGCACCAAACTGCCTCCGCCTTCGCCCCACACGTCTACGCCGGAGCGGGTGCGCATCCATTTATAATACAACCCTAACCTAAACGAACCGCAGATATAATTGAAAAGCTTAAAAAGTGACCTGACTCATTTGAATACCAGTTTAGGGCAAATGAAAATTCGGACAAACGATGTGTTAGGAAATACGTTATTAGCGGTTTTGAGGTACACCCATTTAGTTGCCCAGGGCCTCTATGCAACTAAAAACAATACTTATTGCTTTTAACGTGCTTCCGTGTTATCAGGGTTTTGATAGCCCGTATCTATTTCATTTACTTAAGAGGATTGTGAAGCTATTCCTTACAAAATAAAGGTTTTTTAATATGTTGGAGATATTATTTATTATTTATTTATTTATTTACTAATGAAAATCTAGAGGGTTCTAACAATTGGAACCTATTTGACGCCACGAGTTGTGTAGGTTTTTTATTTTAATTACCATTGTTTTCCTTCTTCATTATAGGTACTATCATTTTATTATCCTTATTTTATCGCACTGCTAGATCAAAACAGTAGTAACTCAAAATACAACTGTATTCTAAAATCAACTTTAATACAACTACTATGGGCTTGAAACAAAACTAACAAAGATTTTGAGTTGATACTATTTTGACTTAGCATTGCAATATGTAAAATAGTTTTCAAAACGTCGCACAGACGTTTTTAGTATGGGGACGCGACATAACGCTCTGTCTCCGCTTTTATTGTTAATTATAAGATATATTAAATCCAGTTTGAATATTATTGATGGTTTTAATATAGTATACTCGTACGTTACCAAACTTAATGTTTTTTATTTCACTAACGCTATCACCTTTTTTGATCCTAAGTCAATATAACCAGCCATTAAAAGGGTCCCCAAGCCGTTACACGAAAACTATCCAACAACAACAAGTACAGTCAACCAATTTGATTCCTAGGCCACTATGGACTTTGTCAAGGTGACGTTGTAAACCAAATCATAGGGAGGCTTTTACGTTTTGGTTGACAACGTCACTTTAACATAGTCCAAAGTGGCCTAGAAATCAAATTGGTTGACTGTACATCGTTGCTTAAATGCAATAGGGCCACAAATCAAAATGAGTTTGTGTTGCATTTAAATTCGGAATGCTATATCTGTTTTTGTTTTGAGGCGTTTTTGCATTTAGGCAGCGACATATTAACTAATTCTCTTAGTTGATTTTAGTAGATATATACTTGTGATATTCGTGATAGTTTTTCGTGATTCCTTTTTACGTTTAAGTGCTTTCATGATATTTTTCAGATTTTTAGTATGTGTGGCTGTAGGGGGGAAAAATTTGCAATTAGAGTCTTATGCCCTTACTTATAAACGTTGAATAACCGTGGGGTAGCTAAAGCATGCTTTGTCCTTATCTGTTAAAATATAAATGTCTCAATGATAGATAAGGACAAAACATGCTTTAGTTACCCCACGGTTATTCCACGTATATAAGTAAGATCCTTTAATCGAAAAAATATTATTTCTACAAACCCGCAATATTTTTGAAAGACCGACAAATAACATCCCCACTTTACGTGTAGGGGAGGTACCTTATTTTGTTTGTCTAGATTTTATTGTACCACTTATTTGGCATAAGTAATATGTACATTCATGCCAAATAACAGCTTTCTAGAACACAACAATCTCTGAGCTGCGGACGGACGGATGGACGGACGAACGGAAGACCAGCGCTGGCTCTGCCAGCATCACGCTGAGTTGTGTCCATTTCGTGACAAACCACTTATGCTTTTGTTTTCAGAATTATGTATCTAATTTATGTTTGTCACGATATTTTTTTTCAGACATGGCGAGACTATAAGGCTTCCTAGTTTGACTATGGAACCCTACAATTCGAAAATCTTATTGATAATGCCGCACATTTGGTTTAGATTCCAATGTTGGTTAGGTTACCGTTTGTAACTATCAGGGCTGGTTTTTCAATCTACCTATTTATTTTATCGAATTACCTTTCATCGAAATTTTCATTTCTCGCCTCATGTGTTTTTATTTTTGGTAGCCACCAGTCTTTAACCAAACCGTACTACGTAATTAATATCTAACATATCCTGAAAACATCATGGTTTCAGCAGAAAATAGCGTTCGATGAAATTAAATTTGTTTAAATAATGCAATCGATGAAGTGTAATTCGTTATGATGATGTAGGTACCCTAGATAACACAAACCGGTAGATAAACTTTAGCTACTTAATTATATTTTGTATTTTTCATTAATATTAAAAAAAAGGAAAGCTATGTGTCCGAACGAACCTATATATGGTTTTCTTTAAAGAAAGCTAAAAAAGGGGCAATGGCGGTTTCCCCGTTGTCCGACTGCGTAATCCTACCGACCAAAATGAGTATCATAAATATGAGGTAGGTTTAGGTTATTTTAGATCTGCAGCTGGCTCAGAGGGCCAAAACGTCTAGAAATAGAGCTCCGCTTGCGCGGAGATCCGTCGACCCTGCTAATTTGGTAGGACCACGGGCAAAAAAGGCTTTGTTTTGCGGGTGGTAGGACCTTGTTCAGGGCTTATCCATTAACCTACCGCCAAACAGCAGTGTTTGCATTGTTGTGTTCCGGTTTGGGGATAAGACACCAGGTGAAATGACTAGCATAGAGGCATTCCATCTTAGTCCTCAGGGTTGGCAACGCATTTGCAGTCTTAGGATTGCATTGCAGTCTTGTGAATGCGTATGTCTATGGGTCCCAGTTTCCACTTACCATCAGGTGGCCTGTGTGCTCGTTTGTCTTCTCTATGCCATAAAAAAAAGAAGCTGGGCTGGGTTGGGCCGTTTAAGAGACATTAGCATTAAGAAACTCGCATAGTTTCGCCGTGTCTGTCTGTCCGGCTGTGTGCAGGGTAGTGATTCTGTAAACAACGCCGGTCGTGCAGACTGTCGAGTGATATCCAAGCGGCGAGATTAAGTAGTCCCGTCAGTGCGAACAAAACACATTGTAGAGCGTGCATTTTCAATTAAGCAGCCTTATACGTTCGACCCATCGTGCTGCTAAATTGAAAATTCACGCACTACAATGTGTTTTGTTCGCACTGACGGGACTACTTAATCTCGCCGCTTGGATATCACTCGACAGTCCGCACGACCGGCGTTGTTTACAGAATCACTACCCAGTTTTTTTCCAAAAAGTCTTTAACTAAATATTTAGCTGTAATTTGGCATTGCTAATTCGTCTTTCGATTGTTGTGCTTTGTCATACATAAAAACGCCATCTTTTCGGATACCTACTATTCATGGGAAGTCCGTTGAGTCATATCCTGCAACGGAAACGGAAACAGGTATGCTTTTATCTTTGGATTAAAAAGCAACACCAAGGCATCAGGAAGTGAGGCTCTGTAGCGAATTATTAACGGGTACTATGATTAATAATAATAATAATAATAATAAGCATATATTTCGAACCAGAATGAATATACAGTTCATAGATGATTAGTAACAAACAATACTCTTAAAACTATGTTAGCAAACAAACACATAAAATGTAAAAAATTAAGATAAAAGGTCCCCTCTGGGCTCCATGGACTGAGTTCCAGTGGCGAACTATGGGACAGTGCAACCTATCTAGGATCTTGTTTAGGAGGCTGCTGGAACTGCAACTTATTCGACGCATCAGGGAGGCAACTCTTGCGCATTATGGCCTGAAAGCCATCGACACGAGCCTCAGCAAACATGCCTGATGCACTACAGAAACGAGGCAGTCCCAACAACATCCTAAACCCATTGTTATATTGGACGCGTATGGCGTTGACAGATTAATGATTCATGTAAGACTAGAAAACTATAAGAAAATTAGGTTAGCCAAAGATCAACCTAGGGAAAATGGAAAGCTAGAGTAATGGAGAGCTAGAGTGGAAAGTAGAGGTACGAATTACTTAGGGGTTTTTAGATAGAACGAATTGATTATGAAATAGAATTATTAGCGTGAGGTTTTTTTGTATTTCAAGAAGTTATCTAAAGAAATATCTTAAACAAGGTTCGCACTTTTGGTTCTGATGACGTCAAAATGACGACATTTCACACAAAGGTGCTCTGCATTCATTTAGCAGGCGTTGAAGTATTAACTGCTACAAATTAATAAATATTATAAAATAAGAACCGGCAAAATTATAAGTTTTAAATAAACCTTAATCGCAATCATAATACAGATCACGGTAGCAGCGTATTTTTTTTCACCATTTATTAGCAAAAAAATGCCAAATTGAGTCCATTTTCTTTTAATAATATCAATGACTATTTGATCATACCATTTTTTATTAAGTACCATACAAAAACAGTTTTTAATGATAATGTTACTGGAAGATTTCTGCTACTGTCCATCTCAATGTCAGTATCGACGAACTCAGAAAGTTTAATAAAGGTTTACAATTTTACATACTATTGATACTGCAACCTGGGGAGTAAGGGGGAACGGAAATTACATCTTATCCGACCCAATTGTCACCCTCACCTGCTCGCGCTAGTGGTTCTTTTCAGGATAGCTAGCGGCGGCGGCCCATGGGTCGTCGCGGTGCTCCCTGCTAGATAACGGACGAGGCAATGGCGACCGAGCATAGGCGGTATAACCTAACACCCAGTAGGGCAACCATCTGGAAGAGGCTTCAGTGGCCTGGGGAGCCAAATACTCTCCAAAAGTTCTGGTGCAGAAGGCAACGGGAAACCACTGCACTATTCTCCCAAGAAATCTAGTATGAAATGAGTGGAAATAGAGATGATATTTCGGCATGCGATCCGGCTACCACCCGGCGCCAGGACGATTCCAGGTCGCTTGGTGTGAAGTGTGCTACTGGCCACACTAGGGTGGCTCGCCAGGCACAGTGTGGACAATATGCTACTGGGGACGCCACAAAGGTATCAACGAATGAAAAGTCTCTCAGAAAAATGATTGCATTGGCAACATGGAACGTCCGTGGCATGATCCAAGTTGTGAAAAAGGAAATGATCGACAAGGAGCAACAGGGTTACAAGTTAGACATCCTGGGCCTTAGCGAGACTCATATGAGAGGCACAGGTTTCTATAAAACGAGCAGAGGGCACACCGTCTATTTCTCTGGTCCAGATAACGAAAGCAGCAAGGGCGTGGCGATATCTGTAACACCTGAAATCCAGCAATGTGTTCTCGGGTACAACCCTGTGAGCGAGCGAATAATAACCTTAAAAATTAACACTAAGCCTTGTCGTATGAACATAATACAGGTGTATGCTCCTACAAGTGCATCCAGTGATGAAGATATCGAAGCATTCTATAACCAGTTAGATGACACTTACAACTCGCTGCCAAGGAGGGAAATGAATATTCTTATGGGGGATATGAATGCTAAGGTAGGATGCACCGAGAATGATAACCACCTGAGAGATGTTGTTGGACGGTTTGGACTAGGTGTACGGAACGATAGAGGCGACCGGTGGTTGCAGTTCTGCGCGGCCAACTCACTGTCCATAATGAACACCTGCTTTAAACAGCACCCTCGTCGTCTTTATACATGGACGTCACCAGGGGACAGAACGAGGAATCAAATCGACTACATCGCCGTACCAAAAAGATGGAAATCGTGCATAATCAACGCCAAAACATACCCTGGTGCAGACTGCGAAAGCGACCATAATCTGCTTGTCGCAAAAATGATAATCAAGCTGAAAAAGTGTCAGCGAAATTACGACAAGCAAAGTCGTAGGCTTACACCCGGGGAACAGACAAATTTCAAATCTCGGTTCCAGCAGAAGATAACAATTGGAGTTCAGTTGGATGAAGATTTCAGTGTGGACGAGAACTGGAGAACAATTAAAAATCTAGTGGCCACAACCCACAAAGAAAGCCAGGTTGATGCGCAGGATTTACCCCGCAGTTCATGGTTATCAGATGAGACATGGGACATTATTAACAAAAGAAAAGACTTACTTAAAACCGTCTCAAATGATGATAATCATGAGCAATACAAAGCTCTCACTGCGGAAGTGCAGAGGCGTTGTAGGGTGGACAAGACCCAGTATTTCAACAATATATGCACTGAAATTGAGGATCACGCTCAGAAGATGCACACTGGAGATCTTTTCAGGAAAATAAAATCTATAACGCGGGATTTTAAAGCAAAAACATGGGCTATAGAGGACGCAAATGGAGGCTTGCTTACTGAGATTGATAAGGTGGTGGACAGGTGGAGAGGGTACTGCGATAATTTGTATGCAGATGCGGTATCGTCCACCAACCTTAACTATAGCATATCAGATATTCCTCTAGAACCTAATATACTGAAATCCGAGATTGAGTTGGCACTGAAGAAGCTCAAAGTGAATAAGTCGGCCGGAAGCGACTGCATTTTTGCCGAAGATTTGAAACTCATAGGTGATAGTGGAGTTTGCCTTTTACAACATCTGTGCAACCAGATCTGGAAGACAGGAGAATGGGCCAAGGACTGGCAAGAATCCACTCTAATACCACTGCACAAGAAAGGCTCCACTAAATCCTGTGGAAATTACAGAACTGTGGCACTTATATCCCATGCAAGCAAAGTTCTGCTTTACATCATCAACGAGCGCCTTAGAGCATTCCTGCAGTGGCAGATTCCAGCCGAACAAGCGGGATTTGTTAAGGGACGTGGAACACGGGAACAGATCGTAAACGTCAGGCAGATCATAGAAAAGTGCCGTGAGTTTAATATTCCTATGCTGATGTGCTTTGTGGACTACTCAAAAGCTTTTGACTGTGTCAGGTGGGAGTGCCTCTGGACTATCTTAATCGAAATGGGAGTGCCCAAGCACCTCGTTTTTCTCATCGCCAAACTCTATCAAGATGGAAGCACGGTTGTAAAAGTGAACAATGTTCTGTCCAAGCCCTTTAAGCCGCAAAAAGGTGTCAGGCAAGGGTGCATCCTATCCCCGATCCTTTTTAACATCTATGGGGAATATATCATGAGACGAGCCTTGGAGGGTTGGGATGGTGGCATATCCATAGGTGGCAAGAAAATCAGCAACTTGAGGTATGCAGATGATACTACCCTTTTTGCATCGTCTGAGCGAGAACTAGCGGAACTGCTTTCTAGAGTTGAGAAGGAGAGCGAATTAGTTGGCCTCAGTATTAACAAGGCTAAGACCAAGGTGATGGTAGTGGACAGACCGGGAACACTAATTCGCTCCAACGAACTCGGGGACCTAGAACTTGTTACACAGTTTGTGTACCTTGGCTCTCTTATTACCAACGAGGGTGGCAGTGAGAAGGAAGTATTGAGGAGAATTCAGATGTCCAAAGCAGCGATGACTAAACTTACTAGGATATGGAAAGATCGGAATATTTCCCGAAAGACAAAAGTGAGGTTAGTACGTGCGTTGATTTTCTCAATCTTCTCGTACGGTGCCGAATCATGGACGATAAGGCAGAAAGAAAGGGCAAAAATCGACGCCTTTGAAATGTGGTGTTGGAGGCGTATGCTTCGAATTCCATGGACCGCACGTCGTACCAATGTATCCATTCTTAACGAGCTCGAAATAACCACGAGGCTATCGACTATCTGCTTCCAGCGGATACTTAAATACTTCGGACACGTCGCTCGCAGAGACCCGGACAGTTTGGAAATGCTGATGGTAGTTGGCCAAGTGGACGGGAAAAGACCGCGCGGTCGATCACCTACCCGTTGGTCAGATCTCGTTAAGAAGCTCACTGGCCAGTCGATACCTAAAGCTATTAGGACCGCCGAAAACAGGAACGCATGGAAGAACATGGTGCATCAAGTCACGAGAAGTTCAAACTAGACACGACCTTCAGCAATGAAGATACCGACTAAGAAGAAGAAGAAGAAGATACTGCAACCAAATTTCAACCTTACAATACGAGTAAGTACTTATTTAATTTTTAATCGTCTTGCGTACTAATTGACGTCATTGGCACCAAAACTCCGACCCCTAAAGGCCAAGTATGGCTGCGTCTATATCGCGTGTCAAATGTGGATAAAGCATCCGTCACTCTCGTACCTATTTACGTGTCAGAAGGTGACGGATGCCTTATCCAAACGTTGTCACGCTGACACAGCCATATTAAAGGGGCTATGATGAATGCATTTTAGTCGCTTAAGAGTGGCGTCCCCAAAGTCTTACAAATGTGTATGAACGCCATTTTTTTTTTTAAATCCTTACATAATAAAAGATTTGTTTTCAATAGAGATAAATTGTACATACATTTAAACGTCAATTTATTAGTTCACGATAAGTGTAACTATAAATAAAATTAGTCAATTGGTTGGCAATAATATTACCCCCACTGTATATATTTTACCTCGGATCACTTCGTTTACCCGAATTTCATTTGCCATAATGTGTCACTTGCCATAATGTTAATTTGCCATAAAGGCATTTTTTTCTGCAACTGTAAACCTTTCAGGTAATTTTTACATGCCATCGTATAGAGCCCAATAGGTTAGGTTAGGTTTGTTTTATAACAATTCTGAATAGTTCACGATTTCAGAAAAAATGCCTTTATGTCGAATGAATATTATGGCAAATGACTTTCGGGCAAACGACAGAGAACCATTTTACCTACCCTCCTTGACTACAGAAAAACCTCAATTATATAATTATTATATTTAAACACAATTTAAACAGGTAATACAAAATAAACGATGACATCGCTATAATTGCATATTAATTATAAATATGATAATTTTCAACGAAGTGAGAGAATCATATTTATTTTTAGTCTTAGTATGTACTGTAGAGGAAATTAATATACACCGTGGATTATCCTCACCTATACTTTGTATGTTAATACATTGGGTATAAGTGGAGTTTAAAATAAAGGCAAAAGTAATTACGATTATAATATTTTAAACGTTTAAAGTAAGTCCCGGGATCGATTTCCGGTTTGGAAAAACAATTGTGGTATGACCGCAAGTATTTGTTGCTAAGTCTTTGGTTGTTTCTTGCGAGTGTATATAAGTATTTATTTCACTGTATAAATACCTACCTATGTTTATCCTTGCCTAGTACTCATAGGACCAAAAAGCCTTAGAGCTTAGCTTAGGACTAGGTCAATTTGTGTAACATCGTTCCCCCGATACATACATAATAAATAATAATTTATTTATATTATTTTTATTTATTTATCTTTGTCCTCAGGGTTGGCTACGATTTCGTCATCTTAGGATTTTAATTAGTAGTGCAGGAGTAAAAAAAAACTCCCTATATAAAATGCTGGTACAGTCAGCAGCAGAAGTTGCTATGCAACCGAAGAGGTCAAAATGATCTGCACTCGGCTCTATTGTCAAGAGAATACGTCTAGATCATTTTGAGCATGTCATTCTCTTTAGCTACTTTTGATGCGGACTGTGTGAACCGGATATAGGATAACTATTTTTAGAGTTCCGTAGCCTTTATAATATTAGACTCAAAGAAGTTCATGATTTGTTTAAAGAATTCAACAATAATACAATTAAAAATTAAAACGAAATATATTTAAATTAAAATAAAACTAAGCTACTAAAATATTAATGATATAAATAATATTCACCACTATAAAAAGAACCCCTCCTCTAACAGGTCCGCTCGCGGCATGGTCCCTTTGACACTGGCTGCAATACCTCTCTGGATAGCTAGCCCAATCCCTCGGGAGAGGTAAGCACCAGCTCTAGGATCTCCAGAACTAGTATAATGTCATAACGGTTGTATGTTCTGAACCGTTTGGTATAAGATACATATAATACTTTTGCGGGTGGTCCTACCACCTACCTCGTGCAGGGTCCGTCCGGATCGCTACCACCATCTTATCCATTAACCTACCGCCAAACAGCAGTGTTCGCATTGTTGTGTTCCGGTTTGGGGATAAGACAGCCGGTGAAATGACTAGCATAGAGGCATTCCATCTTAGTCCTCAGGGTTGGCAACGCATTTGCAGTCTTAGGATTCCACTGCAGTGTTGTGAATGCGAATATCTATGGGTCACAGTTTCCACTTACCATCAGGTGGCTTGTGTGCTCATTTGTCTTCTCTATGCCATAAAAATATATTTACACGGTGGGGCCTGTAACTAGAGCAAAAATTAAAAATGTACATTCTTCTCCTCAAACTACGCAACGTTTGTTTGACGACTTTGAAAAAAAACTTGCGGTTTGAATTTTATTACATTTTAAAGTTAAATCGAACACGCAATGTACTATGAAATTGATTATGTCTGTAGAGTGACTAGACTGACAGGCGATGTCAATTAGACGGAGTTTTAAGTACATTGAAAATACTATTTACTTTGTTTGAAAAATGAAGTTTGAGGGGTACCCTGTACCTCACCACCACCCTGCATATACATATATACTCGTATACAGTTTTTTATGGCAAGGTGTAGGCATACCAGCACACAGGCCAGTGATGATGTTAAGTGGGATCAGACCCATAGACATTTGAATTCTCAAGACACCAATCTCAGGACTGCAATATTAAGACTCCGATTGCGTTGCCAATCTGAGGACTAAGGTGGAATAAAAAATAAATAAATATCAGAGGTCAATATCACACCAATTGACCTAGTCCCAAACTCAGCTCTAGGCTTGTGCTATGATGGTGCTAGACCACGATCAACATACTTATTTATATAGAGAAATACATAGAATATCTCGGCTCCGATATTATTAAACGCCATAAATTATATGTATCTATGTGTATTTCGAGGTCCTCTAAATAACTATGTAAAAATCATCCGTGGCCGTTAAAAAAACGGACAATATCCTTCGAACGAATTTACCCAATGCCCTTTAGTCAATGTTAATCGACTGTTAGTTCATAATATTTTGACAGCTGTTAACGCTCTAATCGTCAGTTAAGTGGTTAACATCGTATGGTGAAATTGGTACTAAATAACGTAGTTTACCCTGTCACAGATTAACTCATAAAAATTCGGCGTTTAATCTTATGTTAGTTCTTATAACAGTTAGATCGAATGCGACCTTAATCTCTTTAGAAAACTCCGAATCACAGTGTGACCTTCTATTGTTTTTTTTATACAAAATTAACATTAAATAAATAAAATAACAACCAAAATGTCACACCAATTGACCTAGTCCCAAACTAAGCTCACGGCTTGTATTATGGGTACTAGACAACGATATAAATACTTACAGAGAGAAATATATACTTAATTATATAGAAAACATCCATGACTCAGGAACAAACATTCGCGCTCATCACACTAATATCTGCCTTACCGGGATTTGAACCCAGGACAGCTAGCTTCGTAGGCAGGGTCACTACCAACTAGGCCAGCGCCTCGTCAGCACACAAATATTCAATGTTATCGCAAAAATGCCGCAAAATAATGGTGTTATTTAATTGGGGAGTTCCGAGTTTCCTCTGTAGATACCATTTGTCTGTCTCTTTCGCTCGCCATAGCCGATAAATCGTGACGGAGGGATAGCTATGTAGCACAATTCGGACTTTCCTCTCGGTCTAACAAAATGGAGGCCGTCTAGTACCAAATCTGTACAGTCAGAGACAAAAAAGCGTCTGTGATGCCAAGAGAGCCCTATAAGTAATTAATTAATTACAAAAATACAGATTACTTACCTGTAAAAAACTCCTTTATTAGTGCACGAGGAATAGAGTAATTGCGACCTGAATTTTAAAACCATTTAGTGTTTAATTAAGTTTAGTTTGTTAAGCAACAATGTATTATTACAATATAAATTGCATTGCATGTCAAAATATAGAAAATTACATTGATATCGTCAACATTCATACCAATAATAAAACAATACAAATACAACTTTCAAATTATTAAAAATAACATGAATAAACAAGTAATAAATGGGTTTTTTTCCGATATCGAGTTTTGTTTCAACCTGATGCAGTTTTTATAAGCGTGAATTAATGGGCATGGTTAAAAAATATCTGATTTAAGTGTCCAAATCAGTTCTTTCTTTTAAACTAATATGTGAAGCTATTTTTTTTACAGTTAAACTCATTTGTAAAAAAAAAACTGAACAGATTTATTCGACTTTAATTTTGTAGCATTCGTGCCTCACCCTGTATTATATTTTATTGAATAAGGGCTATCGTAAGTTGACGATACGAAAAAACAAATCAATAAGGTCTAACCGAGTTTTTTTTTTGTTTTTAACTGTACAGTATGCACGGAAAAGTTACGGGTAAATCCAACGGAAAACGATAAGACGCATATAGCATGGTTTCAGGCCAGAGAAGTGACATTGGCCAATGTTACAGGCATTCTGGACTGAACCGTGGGGACAGACGGACGCCCTGACAGACCAACATGTTGTACCGTGCATTCCTAGTTTTGTGCCTGGCTGTGGTAAAAGTGAGTACCTAGATTAATTTTTAGGTTATGTTTTTTGAGATTATAATAGGTACTTACTAACGATTGTGATTACTGGGTAGTGATTCTCTGAACAACGACGGTCGGACGGACGGACGAGTGAATGTCCAAGCGGCGAGTTAAGTAGTCCCGTCAGAGCGAACAAAACATATTTTAGCGCGTGCATTTTCAATTTAGCAGCGTGGTTTCTGCCGATGGATCGAACGTATGAAGGTACGAATGCTGCTTAATTGAAAATGCACGCGCTAAAATGTGTTTTGTTCGCTCTGACGGGACTACTTAAACTGGCCGCTGCGATTTCGCTCGTTCGTCCGCCCGTCCGTTGTTTTTGAGAGAATTACACCCAAAGGGCCTCTCTTCCTATTGTTTAAACAATATTTCTTTTGATATAATTTTAAATAAATAAATATAAGGGGACAATCTCACACCAATTGAACTAGTCCCAAACTAAGCTCTAGGCTTGTACTATGGGTACTAGACAACGATATAAATACTTATATACAGAAAAATATACTTAAATACATAGAAAACATCCATGACTCAGGAATAAATATTCGCGCTCATCACAAAAATGTCTGCCCTTACCGGGATTCGAACCCAGGACCACTAGCTTCGTAGGCAGGGTCTCTACCCACTAGGCCAGCGCGTCGTCAATACATGTTACAGATGTAGTGCAAAATGATTTTCCTTCGGGAAAACTCGGATCTCAATCGGAATACCATGGCACCCGAACTGTCAATCAATGATTGTATTAAATGAGTGACGTTTTCATGTCCATTAAAATGGAACTTTATTTAGTGTCAAATGACAAATGCTGTCATTTGTCACTTTGTCATTTGACACTAAACAATAAAGTTCCATTTTAATGGACATGAAAACGTCACTCATTTAATACAATCATTGATTGACAGTTCGGGTGCCATCGTATTCCGATTGAGATCCGAGTTTTCCCGAAGGAAAATCATTTTGCACTACATCTGTATAGTATTGTTCGATTACGATAGCATGTCAAAAGGGATATGATTTTATTGTGTAGAATAGCGGTCCTGCGGGCCTAGTATGGCTGCGTCTATATCGCGTGTCAACTGTGGATAAAGCTTCCGTCACTTTTTGACACGTGTACTTATTTACCAGTCAGAAGGTGACGGATGCCTTATCCAAAATTTATCACGCGATAAACGCAGCCATAAGGCCCCCTGATATGATGGTGATAATGATAGGGCTAGTAAGCTGTTGAAATGGCTAGTTTAGTGTAGATAAGATAGGTTGAATAGGGTTGCCTATACATTTGAAATCTTAACATAGTAAATATTCAAATGGCAGTGTCCTTTCTAAATTCAATAAAAAATATATATGGTGGTACCTACCTATAACAATATTATTAAAAAAAAAAAAGTTTTAAATTATTATGGCTGACGTAATTTTAATGAAGTAATTTAGATCTAATATAAATTAAGTACTTTGATAGGGTTAATCAAAGGCCATAGCCGGGTTTCCATAGGAAGTCGGCCCTTACATCAAATGGGCTGGGGATTTTTTTGTCAGTACGTCTTGTAATGAAGAATATTTTAGCCGAGTATGAACATCCTACTTGTAATAGTTTTTGACTTATGATTTTTTCAAGTTTTTTTTTTAATGTTTGTTTTTCTGGATGTATTCAAGCGATTTGCTTCAAATTTTGAAATGACGTTCTTTAGATAGATTTGCATCGCCACCCAAAAAATGAATACTAGTTATCGTATAAAAAAAAAACAATTAAAAAAAAAAAAAAATTTTATGTGGTTGTGAAGTAGTGACACCCCTAGATTTTTTTCTCAAAATAGGCCATAGATTGGCCTACTACTTGCCTAAATATCAAAAATTTCCAGGCGGTACTTCCTACAAAAAATCTGCAGAATGTGAGACCAAGTTGTGTGTCAATCGGTGTTTTTCAATGTAGTATTCAAACTCTTGGATTATGTTTGAGTTTTCTGATCAGTTTGTCGTATTTAAGAGTAAATGCTAATGAAATGACAACTTAATGTCATCGTTTAAATATTATAAGGTCAAGTTGGGTAAGTGAAACACCGGGGGAAGTGGAACACTTTCAAATATCTCTTAAATAATAGCTTTAATAAAGCACAGACTTTTCGGTAAAGCAGTTATTGTCATAATAGTTCTGGATTCAAAAAAGAGATGTCGATGCGGTTTGCGGGTAAAGTAAAAAAACCATTGCAAATTTTTAGTCTGTGAATAAAATATTAGCGAGTTCAACCCATCGTCAAGTTACTTATTATTTAACTTGTAAAACCTGACTTACGGAGCGGTAAAAAATGTAAGTAGTAGGTATAACTTTTAATTGCTTTTTCACCTGTGTGTATTTGTTTTACGTAAAAGCAACAGATTTACCCAGGATTTGATGAAGAAAAATATAACCTAAAATTTACATATTGAGGTAAGTGAAACAGTGCCGGCCGGGGCAAGTGAAATGTATGTTTCACTTACCCCAGTTCAGGGGCTCTAAACATTTTTCATCACGTTCTACTTTTCGTAAACTTGCCGTTCATACAGTGTTTTTGTCTTTTTTTTGTATTTTAGTTTATTTTAAATACATTACTTTGGAATTTCTAACTTGAAAAAATGCTAAGTAGTAAATACTTAACTTTAATTTATTTTCAAATTCCTAATTTCTGTGGAAGATCTAGAAGTACTAAAATAACGTCTCGTGAATTTTTCTGATTGTTATGATTATAAGTCAATAAATGCCACGTTTTTTTCCAAAACCGATACTTATTTAATTCAAAGTCCATTATTAAATCAACCAGTTAACAGACGATGAGAGTGTTAACAGCTGTCAAAATGTATAAACAAAAAGTCGATGAACATTGGTTAACATTTTACATCGTTTGGTAAAATTGGTAATAAGTCGCACAAACCTGGTGTTTACTTATCTTGTTTAATTTAAAGTAAAAATGTAAAAAAAGAGTGCTGTCTTCGCCAACAAACTGCTTTGCAGTTTGGCGAAACTATTTTAAATGTTTTTTCAATGTGTATCCTTGGCATAATAAATAAAAAAAAAAAAAAAAAATTTGAGTACCTACCCCTGGTTTTGGATATATGTTTCACTTGCCCCAAAATAACGTTTTTATCTTTTCTATACAAAAATCCCCTTATTTTCAATGTTGCAAGGATTAAAATAGCTTAATAACTTTAGTACTTTAGTACTTTTGCATCTGAAATACCTTTTAGTGCAAGTACTGAACGACAAACGCGACTGTTTCACTTGCCCCAACGGCGAGGCAAGTGAAACAGTTTTTTGTGTGCGTACATTTTCTTTTATATGTCTGTTCTGAAGGCATCTAGAATAATATATTGTTAATTTTATAAATCGTCTTAGTTTTGCAAAGATACAACTTATATTGCTACTGTGATAGACCTAACATTTTATTAAATCCACTTGATTTTCTTTAGAAATAAATAAAGTATGTTTCACTTACCCAACTTGACCTTATTGCAGTTAAATAACAAAAGAGAGACCGCTATACTAGCTCTTTATCGTGGACAGGGTATAGGCCCGCTGATCTTTTAACCCACGAAAAAACAACAGAGGAGTTTCTCAAGTCAACCCTTTTTTTTTGACACTTATATTGTTGATTACAAAGTACCTACTTCCACATCGCATTTGAATATGACAATTATGTCTCACTAAATGAAAATTTTAAAAGAAGTTAATAAGAGCTATAATCACGTTTAAAATACGACATCATGTCAAAAGCAATATGGTTTTATCCAGTAAAGGCTCTGGCGGCATGGTGCTCATAAACCCATCTTATAAAAGTTCCTATTCACTTGACCGTAAGAGCTACTATAATGTCAACAATATGATTAAGATGTGGAAACAAGGTGGACTGAACCAAATTGGAATGGAGCCTCTATACTTATTAATTGTTTGTTACAGATAACGGTCGCCAAACAATGTGAAAACTTAACAATGGCAATGTCTGCTACCGATGACGGGTAAGATAAACTGTAGAAAAAGAAAATTTAATTTTAACAATCAATCAATCATTTTAGCAGTAAAATTCGTGATAGTATAGCTCGTTCGTTCAAATAGTTTGCATGCTTTGATGTGTCGCTACAATTGTCGGCGACTTCAAAGGTTTGTACTGCACACTATTTGAACGAACGAACTGGGTAGTGATTCTGTAAACAACGCCGGTCGTGCGGACTGTCGAGTGATATCCAAGCGGCGAGATTAAGTAGTCCCGTCAGTGCGAACAAAACACATTGTAGCGCGTGCATTTTCAATTTAGCAGCACGATGGGTCGAACGTATAAGGCTGCTTAATTGAAAATGCACGCGCTACAATGTGTTTTGTTCGCGCTGACGGGACTACTTAATTTCGCCGTTTGGATATCACTCGACTGTCCGCACGACCGGCGTTGTTTACAGAATCACTACCCTGTACTACAGAGTTGTAATTTGGCATAGATATACATTTTAAATCATCAGTACCCTTACCATGAGTTACAATTACGGTACTCGCTAGTGAGTCGAATGCGCTGTTCCTCGCACTCTATAACCCCCTTACTTATAAACGTTGAATAAGCTTGGAATAGTTTATGCCATGCTTTGCCTTATCTGTCATTGTGACATTTGCATCTGACAGAAAGTGACAAAGCTTGGCATAAACTACTCCAAGCTTATTCCACGTTTATAAGTAAGGGAGTAAGAATACTGCGAGGTTTGCGAGGGACTCGACTCGCCAGCGAGTACGGTAGTTGTAACTCATGGTAAGGGTACAGTTAGCATTTTGGGTAGCTCTTAAAAAGTAATTATGTACATGTTATATCAAGTTCAAGACTTGGGGAACCGTTTAAGAAATATTGAAGTCGAAAAGTGTAATTTTCGTTAAACGTACGTTTTTTTTTATGGCATAGAGAAGACAAACGAGCACACAGGCCACCTGATGGTAAGTGGAAACTGTGACCCATAGACATTCGCATTCACAAGACTGCAATGCAATCCTAAGACTGCAAATGCGTTGCCAACCCTGAGGACTAAGATGGAATGCCTCTATGCTAGTAATTTCACCGGCTGTGGCACGTTTAATAATATCATCGATTCTATAAGATCGGCGTGTATAATGATCGCGATCTTTTTGCTTCCACACTAACGATCATGATACGCGACGGTGCAACGCGAAGGAGATACGATACGGCAAAAAGATACAAATGTGGACCCGGCTTTAGACGCGGTCGTTTTATTACAGAAGTATTAAAGTCGTTTTTTTTTCAGGAAAGTATATCTGGATGTCAACGAGTTTTGCCGCTGCGCTGGGTACGTATTAAGTTTTGACGATATTATTTATTTATTTGATTTTTTATTTATTAAAACACGGTAACCCATCATTTTATCCAAACTCAATTCATCAATTGCCATTGTCATTCATCGAACGTTATTTTCTGCTGAAACCATAATGCTTTCAGGGGGGTTATTATGAGGTAGCTATGCAGTTCATTTTACGTTGAGCGTAAAGGACAGAGCTATAGCAGTTATATAGCTCTGTCCTTTTCTCTCAGCGTAAACAGAACTGCATTGCTATGTCATAATAGCCCCCCAGGATATCTGAAATACTAGTAACGTAGGTTAGGTTAGGTTAGGTTTGTGGCTACCAAAAACAAACGTGAGGCCAGTAATGCCTTTCTATGTAATGAAAATTCTGCATAATGATAGGTTTGTTGTAAGGGGTTTCGGTAAAATACGTTTTTAACATATTATTACTGTTTCATAATCAGCATGAAAACCTCAAATGATGGGGTAAGGGCAAAATTATGTGTTTTTTTTTATTAAGTTCACGCTATTATTATTTGTAATTATTACTCCGTAAAACTATATGGGTCGACAAATATCAGTTGTTTGAAATTGGTATACCAAATTTCAAGGACATATTGGAGATATTTTTTTATTAGCCTTGTGTAGTATCCCACTGCTGGGCAAAGGCCTCCTCCCTTGATGTCCACTCCCCTCTCTCTGTATTTATCAAGTCATATTGTTTTAGCGTATTGTCAACGTTACGACAGCTGTAATGGCGGTTGTTTTAAAAACAATACAATACCATGTTAATTGAATTTTAAATAGTTATTCAAAGTATAATGATGTTCTAAATATAAATGGGTACATTCTGACTTATGACGTTTTCAGATAATCAGACGTAAAAATTAAAATGTAACATAAACCATGCTAGGGCATAGCCATCTTAAAAAGTTCAGTAAATATTTGTTTTGGGACAAGCTTTTGTTGCTGTCTGTATTTTTTTTAAGTCTCTATTTGCTTATCAAGTTATTGAGTCCCAGCTCCCAACACAGTGGGTCTCTACGTTAAGTGTAGCGGAGATCCTTACGATACCTTCAAACTCCATCATCAGATCAACTCTTTGATACCATAATATTGAAAAAAGAAATACGCATAAGTACTAAATATACTCTACTATAGTATGTTATGTTTGAGCTAAGAAAAAAAACGTAGTTTTCAAGGTTTTTATGTTTGTCTCTCTTCCTATTTTCTTGCTTTTAGGGTTCCATACCCAAAGGGTACTAATGGGACCCTACTATCCGCTTTCCATCCGTCAGTCCGTATGTCTGTCAGCGGGCTGCATCTCATGAGCCGTAATAGGAAGACAACAAATACAAGGTTGGCCCCCATACAAGAATTGTACAGAACCCTTCGTGTGCGAGTTTGACCCATACTTTACCTGTTTTTAATTTAGTCATTATTATAACAGATACGAGAAGAAAGAAATATCGGAGACAACAACGTCAGCGGCAACCGAGCCCGGTGGTCCGACAACCGCGCCGTCTAGTACTGGAACCACGTCCACTGGTACTACAAGCACGTCAGTAGGTCCGACAACCGTGCCGCCCGGTACTGGAACCACGTCCACTGGTACTACAAGCACGTCAGTAGGTTCGACAACCACGCCGCCCGGTACTGGAACCACGTCCACTGGTACTACAAGCACGTCAGTAGGTCCGACAACCGTGCCGCCCGGTACTGGAACCACGTCAACTGGTACTACAAGCACGTCAGTAGGTCCGACAACCGCGCCGCCCAGTACTGGAACCACGTCCACTGGTACTACAAGCACGTCAGTAGGTCCGACACCCGCGCCACCCGGTACTGGAACCTCGTCCACTGGTACTACAAGCACGTCAGTAGGTCCGACAACCGTGCCGCCCGGTACTGGAACCACGTCCACTGGTACTACAAGCACGTCAGTAGGTCCGACAACTGCGCCGCCTAGTACTGGAACCACGTCCACTGGTACTACAAGCACGTCAGTAGGTCCGACACCCGCGCCACCCGGTACTGGAACCTCGTCCACTGGTACAACAAGCACGTCAGTAGGTCCGACAACCGTGCCGCCCGGTACTGGAACCACGTCCACTGGTACTACAAGCACGTCAGTAGGTCCGACAACCGCGCCGCGAAGTACTGGAACCACGTCCACTGGTACTACAAGCACGTCAGTAGGTCCGACACCCGCGCCACCCGGTACTGGAACCTCGTCCACTGGTACTACAAGCACGTCAGTAGGTCCGACAACCGTGCCGCCCGGTACTGGAACCACGTCCACTGGTACTACAAGCACGTCAGTAGGTCCGACAACCGCGCCGCCTAGTACTGGAACCACGTCCACTGGTACTACAAGCACGTCAGTAGGTCCGACACCCGCGCCACCCGGTACTGGAACCTCGCCTACTGGTACAACAAGCACGTCAGTAGGTCCGACAACCGCGCCGCCCGGTACTGGAACCTCGTCCACTGGTACAACAAGCACGTCAGTAGGTCCGACAACCGCGCCGCCCGCTACTGGAACCTCGTCCACTGGTTCTACAAGCACGTCAGTAGGTCCGACAACCGCGCCGCCCGGTACTGGAACCTCGTCCACTGGTACTACAAGCACGTCAGTAGGTCCGACAACCGCGCCGCCCGGTCCTGGAACCTCGTCAACTGGTACTACAAGCACGTCAGTAGGTCCGACAACCGCACCGCCCGCTACTGGAACCACGTCCACTGGTTCTACAAGCACGTCAGTAGGTCCGACAACCGCGCCGCCCGGTACTGGAACCTCGTCCACTGGTACTACAAGCACGTCAGTAGGTTCGGCAACCGCACCGCCCGGTACTGGAACCACGTCCACCGAGCCGACAACGTCAACGACCCCCAAGATAAAGTCAATAACCAGCGGGCCCACATCAGCCCCCCTTATGTGAGTGTTTCTTCTTACTAGATAATATGTGTTTTCACTAATGTGCATAATCTATACTTATTTACCTAACCCTTCCAGAAGCCATTCTCTAAATAATGGTATCTAAGCTAAGTTTAATGGTATGTACCTAATCAGCAATTAGCATTTATTAACCAAGATTTAACTGTGAACAATCATTCAAACTAAATGGAAGTACGCTTAAAATGGAGATCACTCACTGACTGATCAATGGTTTTTGTTACTCAGCCGACGAATCTGCAAATGGAAGCCAGCAGAGCATGAAATTTTAACTCCTATCGAATAAATACAGTAGAACACAATTTATATGGCGTGTCGTGAATCCTCGTTCGCGCACAACGATTCCGATGATTTCCGAAAGCACGATTAAAACCCACGATCAGACTTGTACGTAATAGTTATAAGGTACAAATTAAATTGCATCTATTTTTTACATTTCAATCACGCACCTTTGACGGCTGACTGAATGACACGCGGGCGCGCGTCAACATGGCGTCACTAATAATCAATACACAGGGATAGTAAAGGGCACATAACCCAATCACGCAACGCGTGGATCAAGCTGACTGGTTCCCGCGTTTCGAAAAAATGACATCCGCGTAGGTAAAGTCACGGAATGAAAATGTTGACCACCTTAAGATCTGATTTTGCTTGCTCAGTATAAGTTATCAGTATCTGCTTATCGACCGAGTATGACACATTTTTTTTTATGGCATAGGCATGGCAAACGGGCACACAGGCCACCTGATGGTAAGTGGAAACTGTGACCCATAGACATTCGCATTCACAAGACTGCAATGCAATCCTAAGACTGCAAATGCGTTGCCAACCCTGAGGACTAAGATGGAATGCCTCTATGCTAGTCATTTCACCGGCTATCTTATCCCTATCCGTCACTACAGATACATGGTTACCATGGTCACGCGTACAAACAACAGCCACTATTGGTTCAAACTGAACTCAAGTGTTTATTGGTCGTTACAAGTGTTGCTATGGTCACGTATAAACAACAGCCATTATTGGTTCAATATTATTTTTCTCGTCTGTTACCCAGTTTAAAAAGGTGACATGTGCTTGCAACGCGTAAATGAATTTATTTGAAAACTGGTCAACCTTTTCATTCCGCAACTGTACATCGGTAAGCCATTTCAGTTGTGTTTTACAGTGTAAAAATATAAGGACGATATTGATATCAGCGCCCTCTAGTATGTATTAAGTAAATCTAGTGGCAAGTTAACATTGCCTTCCGTGCTGTTGTCGAGTAGTAAATAGGTTCAACACGTTTTCGAATGTTAAAGTCGATTCGATTAGTCAACGTATGATTTAAATATTTGTGCTCAAGCTACAGTTTGTCTATTCATGGGCTGTATGACGCAAGGTTATTGCAGTCGTGATTAAATGGCAAAACAAAAGAACATGGAAAAAAAAATAGTATCGGTTTCTGGCTTAATATTTTGGAAGAACGTGCCTTGTTACGATCGGCATTATAAGTAGCTGCAAACATTAGTCATATTGATATTTCACTGTTAGGTTATGTTGTGAGCTGTCAAAGGCGTTCAGACTGGTAGATGATGTGAAACTAGGAGTCACGTGATTGACCAGTGACGCGATTAAAAACGAAACGAATAGAAACGCCATTAACGCATCTTGGTTAGGTTCTCAGGTACAACAGAGTGCATATTATGCTTAAAAGGCCCACCCCCAACCCCAACGAAAATGTTAAGACTGCACCAAGCAAACGTTGAGCGTCCAGTGGCGCCCTCATTACTATTACTGTGTTTTCTAATTAACTAAAGAATTTTCTTGCAATCAGACGATATGTTTTGTAGCGTAAGTAAAAACACAATTTATGGGATGCGTAACAAACTTTAATAACAATTATCCTTTGAGTAGACAGCTTAACGGGAAAAAGTGGCCACTTTTTTCCGTTAAGTTGATAACTCGAAGGTGAATTGTTATTAAGCTATGTGATATACCCTATAAGATGTGTTTTCATTCGTAGTACAAAAACCTACCCACAAATTTCAAGAAAATACTTTAGTTCATTAGAAAACACAATAAAACTAATGAGGGCGCCACTGTACACCCGGCGTACGCTCGATGCAGTCTTAAGAACTTAAGTGAGTTGTCATAGTAAACTTCAAACACAACATCATATGACACACATGACAGTGACAGTGATATTTACAATGACAAGATTCTAAGGATGCTCAATTTTTTAATTGGGTGACTGTATCTATGGGATTCTAACCCAGTATTTACTTCAGGTCATCTGAGGCTGAGGGCGAACATGGTGAGAACAGCACTTCAGTGTTGGTGCTGCTGATGGGATCTCTGGGATTGGCTGGCTTGATCATCGCTATCAGCTACACAGTCTATAAAAGGCACAAGTCCAATAGCTACGGTAAGGAAATCTGACAATATCTTATTAATTTACTATTTATCTAACAAAACTATAAAACGAAACTTAATCGAAGAGTTTAAAAATGCTGAGTGAGTGAGAAAATGCTTTAGTTTATTAGAAAACACAATAAAAGTAATGAGGGCGCCACTGTACATCCGGCGTACGCTCGGCGCACTCTTAAGTCAATAGGCGTGAAAATGTTACTTTGATTTGCAACAAAAAAGGGTCAGGCAAAAAGAACAAAACATCCTGTCTATACTATACTATATTACTATATCTATACTTCTATACTTATATTTTAAAACTGAAGAGTTTTTTGTTTGTTTGTTTACTAAGTGAACTTGTTTGAACATCGGTTTGAGATATAGGTACGGTAGAAAGGCAGTGGACTGTATCGCTTCCGGAAAAGAACATCGGGCGGTATTGATAGATTTTTGCGGATGCGGATTTTCAAATCGATGCGGATTCTCCACGGTTGGATGTGGATGCGAATATTTGCAACCTTCCTGAATTAGATGTTTACATATTTGGTGATTTCTATTGATTTACCATTAAATTCGTCATTATTCTAACATAGACTTTTTGTTTCAGTTTTGCCGAGTCACGGTGAAGGAACCGCTCTCAACAGTATGACGTAGTCGTGAACTCAGTGTAAAATAGTATTTAAGAAAAACATTCTAACCTAACTAAAAATTTTGAGGTTATTTTCTACCGTATTTTTTCATTTAAGTAATCTGGGTAGTGATTCTCTGAACAACGACGGACGGACAATAATAACACCCCTGTTGCTACGCTGCCGTTCCTCTTGCGTGTAATTGGAGTCGTTGGGGTCGAAAATACCCGTTTAAGTAAGCTAATGTAAGACTTTTTACGCAGTCGAACTTAGGGTAATGATAGTGATCTGAGTTTTGTATCAAAACTCAATAAATTTTCGTTAATAACAAAGTATTCGTCTGCAATCAATAAACATCCATTCATAATTTTGTTTCTTGTAACAGATTTTTTATCAATTATTAAATCATTTCGTTCAATGATACGTTTATATAATAATAAGAATTAAAATATATCTTGTATAAATTTTAAGTTACACATTTTTACCATCATAAATATTTAGTATTTTATTGTAAAATCTGCATGCACTATGACCAACATGGTAAATATCCACGAGATAGACATCGTTGTAGAGGGAGACCCAATATAGCACGTTGTTTTTGACTATTGACTGCAAACATTACTAAGGGCCGTATTAATAAACTCATCTTGGCTGAGAGGCCCGTCACAAGATACGTCAAAGTAAACGTCAAACCATAGAACACTGACATTTTTGACGCATCTCGAGACGAGCATTAGAGTTGAGATTAGTTTATTAATACGGGCCTGAGACTTGCTGTCATGTTTTTAATATTGTGTTTAGTTGTAAGGTTATTGTTAAATGTAACAGTTAAACAGATAACTTGAGATTTAGGGCTGATTTTTCATTCTACAGATAACACTATCTGTCAGGTAAATTGTAGCTCTGTCCTTATCTTTCTTATGACAAAGAACAGGACAGAGCTACAATTTACCTGACAGATAGTGTTATCTGGAGATTGAAAAATCAACCCTTATTTGATAGGTCAATCAATAAATTTGTTTGTAAATTAAAATCTGATGGAAAACAAGTTGTTTTCTACAAAACTTTAGTATTACCAATGATAGTTTAACTAAACATTGAATGGATGTAGAGCATACTATAGGTAGGGCTTGAATGCGGGTGTTTTGTATAATGAGATTAATAAGTTCCTTACAGTACTGAAGGTTATCGCAGACATAATCACTCGGCACCGGATCAGCCCAAAGTGAGCTTTGAGTTGTGTTAATACGATACATTTTTGAAGGTTAAGTGAAAATAATAGCCAGCCGCAGGCCTCGCGTCGCCCACTGATAAAAATATCTCAATTTTAAATGTCTGACTTTGAGATGATCTGGTGCCAAGCTGTTACGTCTGCGAATACCTTAAAAGCTACCGCAAACTAACAGTACACACAGCAACACATCTAGCTATACACTTCAAAAATCTGAAATATTGCATGAAAGAGAGTCGCACTAGAATGCGTATGTTGTTGACATAATACACATATATACATCTCTTTCTTTTTCTCTCTGCTCTGTCTTTAATGGTTAGTTAGGTGTGATGTTGTGTGTACGTAGGCCGATATTGGCTTGTCAGTTCGTCGTATGTTTTCTAAAAAAAATCGCAGGTTTTGGAATGTCAGGCGACCTGACAGAGTTAAAACTGCCTAGGGTGTTGGCACCAGTGTTGGACATTTTTACTGACAGCACCAATAATGGACACTTAACTCTTAATTCAATGAACATGCGATCATAATTGATGATGCGTTGGCCTAGTGGGTAGTGACCCTGCCTACGCAGCTAGCGGTCCTGGGTTCGAATCCCGGTAAGGGCAGATATTTGTGTGATGAGCGCGAATATTTGTTCCTGAGTCATGGATGTTTTCTAATGCATTTAAGTATATATTTCTCTATATAAGTATTTATATCGTTGTCTAGTACCCATAGTACAAGCCTAGAGCTTAGTTTGGGACTAGGTCGATTGGTGTGAGATTGTCCCCTTATATTTATTTATTTTATTATAATTTTATAAATTGACTGTTGCAAAACTAATGAATAACCCTTGGTTTCTGTTAAATAAGACTGAAGGGTTTACCATTGGTTCTTGTCATTACTGGTTCCATCATCATATTTTGAAAATCGAAGGCTTGAAGTTACGTTAGCTACATCCCTGTCATTCGGGACTAAATCGTGAGAAAGGGTTGGAGATAACTCAACTTCGAAATTCTTTTTTCAAAGTAGGGCCTCAGTACCTTTTTTTTACAGTATTATTTTCTCGCAGGATTCTTTTACAGTGCGAGGGACAGAGCATTCGAGTCGCTAGCGAGTACGGTAATTTTAACTTATGGTTGAGGGTACTAAAGTACTAAAGTAGTACCTACTGAAATAGAATTACAGTTATGTTGTATATCAGTTTCATTTGAACCGCTGGTTTTATATTTGCTTGCGTGCTGTAATTACCCGATCGTCAGTGAAACTGCAATACCGCGTAAGTAACATTTTACATAAGGAGCAAAATGCACCTTTTTAATAATGTTGTAAGGTTTATTTTGCTGTATCGTTAATTTGTTAGTTACGCGGCTTTGCAGTTTCACCGACGCGATGTAATTATATTATTTTTAATACGTTGCTTTATCTTATCTGTAGGGAAATATTTATTAATACATTTGTTAGCTTATCGGTTTCAATTTAAAACTAATCTCATATTAGTGCAATCTGAGTTGCGCATAAGGTTATAATTATATTATAGTGACGTAGGTAGTATTTTTTTAATAATCGTTGCCATATTTGTTTTGTGTTGTCTGACTTGTGTATTGTAATATTTGTAATAAATAACTAAATTTAATGGCTTTTATTTTATTTATTTTATCGTCAATTCTGGCCTATTCTCTTTAGACATATTTCCGTCAAACTGAAATAAAGACCTCCTAAATTCTAACCATCTTATTGGTAAACACGCAATTAGCAAATGTGTGTTTGAAACATACTTCGTCATTATGACATTTGAATTTGACGGAACGACAAAGAATGCTTTAACTAAAATAGGTTTATAGTGTGTTTATGAATAAGAGAAAATTCTTTACGTGAAATACAAAAAAAGTGAAAAAACAGTTATTTGGATTTTTGTACAAGATACGAGAATTGAACTCTTCTAAGGATGACTTTGATATCTGCCAAGACCAACTTAATTTGATATTTTTTCTTTACTTACCAAGAATAAATTAGTATTAGTATAGTAAAAAATGGTCTGCGTCTTTAGAAAAATAACAAAGAAAAACATCGAGGCAGGAAAAAAAATAAGACACCAAAAAAAACATACTTTAACCCTAAGTATATAAATGGTTTTTTTTTGGCATGGAGCCTGGAGGTGTTGAATAAAAAACTATTTGGTAATGAATGGTAGTATGATAGGTAGTTAAAATGCAAATATAAGATTGTATATTATCGATGACGGTTTGTCATCAGCGGATGTGCTCTTTATTTATTTATCATTCAAGTACTGTGACAATTTGTCGAAAAATCTCGGGACAGTCTATCACGAAATAAATAATTTGATTGTCTCGAGATACAAGATTTATATAGTTTACGACTGTACTCATATATTTATTTATATAATAGTACTTATGCATTTTGTCAACATTAATATTATAAAGAGGAAATATTTGATTGTATGTTTGTTTGTTTGTTTGCTTGAACTGGATAGGCTCTGAAACTACTGGACCCATTTGAAAAATCTTTCACCATTAGATTTCTACATTCATCCTGGTGAACACAGGCTATGTTTTTGTTCTGCGCGAACGCAGTATTGAGCAACAGATGAATGATATATTTCTGTTATTTATTTATTTGCTATCATTTAATAGCCTATCATGTCCCACTGCTGGGAAAAGGCTTCCTTCCCTTTCTTCCACGTAGCATTGGGCATTCCCCCACCAGTCTTGGTCTTGATTGAAGGCATCAAGCTCATCACACCAAAGTCGCCGCTTGGTCTGCCGATGATAATTATGTGCTTATTTATCTATTATATATATAATTTCGTGTTGTTTTAGAAAAAATATTGGTTTATATTATTATATTGTATATGTCTATTGTTTGTTACATTTTTTTTACTCGCTCCAAGGTAATTGGAAGAGATCAGGAATTAGTTCACTTTTGTACTTTTAATTTTATTCCTGTAATTTTAATATTTGCGTAATGTAATTGTTTTAATACAATAAAGTTTTTACATACATACAAGATTTTTTGCCAACGCTCAAGTAGATGAATTGATATACTTTCGTGATCATCATTATATCACCTTTAAGACGCCAAAATTTGTCTTTGCCGAGGGATTACCAAAGTTGTGGTCTACCACCCTGCAGTTGATGTTCATTTGCACTTCATGATACAAGTTCGATTTCCCCTTGCAATAATATTATGACGGTGACAAGTGTCAACCTTAGCGATAATTAGGTCTCACAGAAACTTATGTCAAAACTGGTAGACCACTTTCTTGTTCAGTCGAACTCATAATGTAAGTAGCAGTATATTTTAGTAGGTTGATGGCACCGGTCTTGGACACTTTCAGCTGACCGGCACCAGTACAGTCAAGGACTTTAATTGTGAAGCCACTATGGAACCCTGTCATAATGACAGCGTCAAACCATATGAAAGAAATAACGCTAAAATTAATGATCAACGTTATGCGACAGGGTTCCATAGTGGCTTAACAATTAAAGTCCTTGACTGTACCTACACTTAACTTTCAATTCAAATTTCTTACGGTATTAAGTTGATTGTTCTGTGAAATAAGAATCAAGTGTCCGAAATTGGTCCGTGTCCATTACTGGTTCCGTCACCCTAAGTACCTTGTCGCAATTACGTATTAAAGTGAGAGTCGTTTGAATTTAGTTTTTTTATGACACGGAAAGGCAAACGAGCACTCAAGCTATCTAAATATAAATGTAATGTAGTAAATGGGATCTGAGACCCATAAGTCATTTGAATTCTCAAGAGGGCCATTCTACTTTTCAGTGTATGTACACTTTTGTTATCGTCCGATAAAAAGTATACTTACCAAATGATGAATCCGCAAATAAATAAATAACATGAACTTAGAATGTTTAAGTTTATAATTATTCAATTATTGTTGAAGAATCTTGGTATCTTGCAGGTAAATTGCACTTTTTCCATAGAAAAGGCGGGGTCATCAACGTCCACTGCGTTACTCACTTTATAGTTATTTCAAATAACTTTTTATGAATTCAGTTTTTTCTAAATATAAGCTTATTTACGTCCCTTTTCGAGTTTCAAGTTAGAAAACGCCGCACTTTACCGTTTCTTGAAATAAAAATAGTTTAGTGAGAACGTGGCTAAAAATTATGTGCAAAGAAAAGTAGAATGGCCCAAGACTACAATCTCGAGAGCGCAATCTTAAGACTAGCTGCATTGCGTTAAGGACTGAGATGGAATGCCTCTGTTGTAGTAATTACATTGGTTGTTCTATCCCCTCGCCGGATCACAACTGCTTGGCACATGCTGACACACATGCGCACACCCACACATACACAGTGAGTCAGGACATATTTTATTTTATTAATGCTAAGTTAAGTACCTATCATATATGTTGATTTTTGGAAGAGCGAGGCGGCCCAACACAGGTTTTTTAAGTCTAAAGGGAGGCCTCAGTAACTGTAATTTTATAAACTGGCTAAGTGATAATAAATAATTTTTTATTTTGATTTTTGGCGGTGGGTTAGTGGTTAAGATGGTGGTAGCGATCCGGATGAACACTGCACAAGGTCCTACCACCACTAAAACAATACTACTCGTAATGTAGCGACAAGGTACTAAAATGTGCAGTCACCAAATAATAACATAACTTCATACTTACCTGGGTTTCTCAGTTAGCTGAGAAGGGTAGGTACTGAAGCTAATTGAGAAAGCAAGATAAAAACGAACTTATCTGATTAAAAACGATGGGAAAGGATTATTTACTACATCTGCATATTCGCTCGGCCATTTGGCAAGGATGGATGAAAGAAGATTGACGAAAGAGATATACAGATCGAAAGTGAGTGGACGGGTCGGAAGGGGCCGCCTTAGGCGTACTTTTTCGAGTCAAATAGTGGAAAAGGGCCGAATCTTAAGTACCTACCCGAAACCGACATGCGTGCATGACTCGATGTATGAATGTGGAAGAAGCGAAAGAAATTTGTCAAGATTGTAGCAAGTGGAAAGAAGTGGTCTCTACCTACCCCTCTGGGAAACAGGCGTGATTTAATGTATGTATGTATATTGGTATGACAGTTTGGTCACCCTATCTGAATGGACCTACAGAGTGTTGCTAACTTTATACAGTAAGTTAGGACTGCGATCGCGTCATCTCTAATTAAAGCAGTGTCAACGGAAAAGCGAAATGATCCTGAAAATATCCCTCTTGTTTCTCTTATATTTGGATTACAATGTCAAGGGCCAGTATTGTACGGAGAGCAAAATGTAAGTTTAGTTTGTATCAAATATATTTAATGCAAAAAAACATACACAAAGCAGTTTTTTTACTGTCAAAGTGTTAGCCACAGCGATGTCCTAGAATATAATGTTTAAGTATGAGAGGTAGCTCGGTAACCTATCTCAAACACTAAAAATCATTGTCCGAATTTAATTTTTCCGAAAAATATTCGAATTATTATCGTTTGTCCGATGAGAGGTATCGTAAATTTATTTCCTCACCATTTTACGTTTAGTAAAAGCATCGTTTGTCCGAAAAACTTTACCAGTCTCATTTACTTACCCTATGAATTGTTACGTATTTTGTTTATTAGCCCATTTTTTATTTAACCAATGATACTTTTGCTATCATATTGTCTTTTCTGGAGAAATACCGTAATCAAAATCCATAATAGTAATTATTCTTTAAATGCCTAATTATATGTACAGTCTCATACATAACTTTATCTACATGCATATGCTATAAGTTTTCTACAATATGTGAGAAACCTATATCTGTGGTGGCCCTGTAACTTCATGTTAACATTAAGGTATCAGTCACTGATACTTTAATTCGAACATTTAGATGCAACCACGTCACTAACTGATACTTTAATGAAACGCAACATTTCAAAGTTAACGTTAAAATACAAACACAGATACAGGTTTCTTAATATATGCTATTTGCTTATCGTCTCTGAACATATTGTGGGGAAGTTATGATATGGATGTAGATAAAAAGATTAATGGCCTTTAGGCAACACGACTTTGGAAAGATCTTCCTCTTAAAATCAAGCAAGCTCCGAGTAAGTTTGCTTTTAAAAAAGAAAATTCACGGATTTCTTTGCAGGTAGAACTGACAACATCTTGATCTGCTGCTTGCGTTATCTATTTTATTTATTCTATTTTTGTTACTTATGTATGAAATTACATTAATACAATTTACCACCACTGCAGGCATCGCCACTAAAATCTCTGCTTTTTCTAAAAGTTAACTGGTAGAAAATGCCTTAAGGCGTTAAGTTCGCCTTTTGTACATAAAATATGTTCTTTTTTGGCCTCTGAATCCTTAATAACATTTTATCCTAACGCATCGTTTGGCTGAATGATCATTTGTCCTAAATTGTGTTTTCAGCTGAGTGAGACAACTTTTTAAGTTCCCCAAAATACCTGAGGTTAGGTTAGGTTAGGGTTGTATAAAAAACAACACTAAAATGTTTCATAATTCAGCCAGAAATGACTTTAGGATAAATGAAAATTCGGACAAATGATGCATTAAAACAAATGACGATTAGGGATTCCGTAGGGGAACCTCTTTGTTGCAATACAGATAAAATAAAATAAATAACTTATAGGTACTATTATCTGCTCATAAGCTATCTTCAAGATTAAGCTAATATTACCTTACTTCATTTGTAGAGTAATCAAAATGGTAAGAGAGACCTATTACAACACGATTACGGAAACTTACATGGACAAGTGTTTTTTCGGGCGAAGATGCCAGAAAACCAGGACGCGCTATGTAGAGACCTATAGAACTGTTCCGGTAAGTAAGTTAGTTCCCCTTGTCTCTATTGGCAAAATGATAAGTGATAACTGTGCAAAATTGTACAATCGACAACGAAAACGTGCCAAAAAAAATATAAATCTTCTTTGATAGTCTCTTCCATATGTATCTTTCTAAAGACCTTGCCTCGTTCATAAAAGTAACCATTTTTTGTAAATGTTCCTCCGATGATGCAAGGAGAACTCATTCATCCTTATTCCACACTCATACTTTCTCGTATATGACAAACAACTGTCCATGATTAGGTTGAACAACCAAGGAGACGCTACATAGCCCTGTGGAACACCACGTTCGATGCTATACGTGCAGGCACTCGAGTCATCATGATTTGAGTGCCCGTATCATAATACTGTCCACCCCATGCACGGAAAGAGTTGTCCAAAGATCATCCCTCACCACACTGTCGAACGCCTTCTCTAAGGCAATAATTGCAGAGAATACCTTCTGATGCTTGGCTACAATTTCTCAATAGGGAATATACAGGACTTTTTTTCTCAGCTTCAATGAAAGCTGATTCATGTAACAAACAGTTGAGAACGTCACGTTGAAGAGGCAACAAAGATTTTTGCCTAATTTTTCGAGCAAAACCGAATATAACGTGAAGTTTATATGGCTGACGTGTTACATGACGCCACAGTGCATACCTATCGGATCTCTCTCCCTAATTGCTGTCTAATTAGCAGTTTAAAATGTTTGTATCATCCGGATTACTTCGTCGATTTTTATTTTGATTTCACTTTTGGTGATTTCTTTTACGTTATTTTCATATTTAGTTGAGAAATCCATTCATATTTCTTATTATTATGTATGATTGATCGATCCACACGCATTCCATCTCCTTTTAAAATCTAGATTTGATTTGAATTTGGGAAATAAATGGCTTAAGTAGGTAGTAATTAATAATAAATATTATTTCATTTCAATTTAATCCCTTATTGCTTTTCATAATGATACAGCTTATTCAAATAAATAAACAAAATCAACCCTGGAGATTAAGGCAACACTGGGAGAGAGGAGAGGAGGCATAAATTAATTAGTACATAATCTTATAACCATTATTAATTATCGTAATGTCTCTTTTAGGTAAATTCTTTTTTTTGTTTAATAGGCTTTGTTTAAAAACACTATTTTCTTCTTTTATACTTTTAAGGAATTTATTGTTTTTTTTTTATTGTCAATTAAATAAAGAGAAAATAACATCTGTTTACAGAAGCGCATGGTTGAACATGTCCGAGTGTGCTGCATCGGATACTTGATGCAGGATGCTCTCGCGCAGGATGGATCGTGAGTACCTGTTATTGACCCCCAGTGCATACAAGGGGGAATTATAAGTTAAACGTTTGTTTTTAACGCTATTACCGCTATAAATACGTGTGTGTTCTTGAGGGTATTTATGTGTGTCTGTCTCTGTCTGTTTGTAGCACCGTAGCTTTAAAACTGGTGAATTGATTTGGATGCAGTTTTTTTCATTCAAAAGAAAGTTTTCTAGCGGTGGTTCTTAGCTAGGTTTTACGAAAATTGGTAGAGCCGTTTATGAGATATCAGCTCTGAAACGAGGGTTTACCATTATCTAAGTATTTACTAGTTATTAAGACATCATGAAAAACACCGATGATGTAGGAAAACGTATCGAAACTTTTATGAGATCATCTTGCACCGTCTTATATACAAATAAGTAGGTGTTTTTCTTAAATTTTCGAGATTCTTCTTTCTATCTCTCTCGTAAGATTTTTGGCATATTTTCCTGCTGATCTACGCATGTTACTTGATATTCTATTTAATTTATCTCTATATAATGCTAGACTAAGAAGTGTCATTGTAATATGAAATATGTTTAAAAAATGACTGATTGCTGAGTTTCTTACTGCGTTTCTTCTTAGCAGTGGTCTCCTCTTGGGAAGCGCTGGTAGATTCTTGACGTGTAAAACTGCCCGTGCGGCCTACTTACTGAATAAATGTCTTTTATCTTTTTTTATCTTTATTATATATTTTTTATTGATAAACAAACCGCACAAAGAAATTCATACATAATACAATTCACATATAATAATACAGTTAGCAAAAGTTCCCATTCAAAGTTAAATACATTATAAAATTGGTTAAGATTGACAGTGTCATAAATAAATGTATAAATATTAGAGGACTATCTTCACACAAATTGACCTAATCCCAAACTAAGTTCCAGGCTTGTACTACTATACTCCATTTATTTAGGTAATTAACTAAATGTCAACAAAGAAAGCCATGTTGCTGCACGCAGCTTTAACGTGTCAGTGGTCCGCTGCTATTGGCTGACGAACTAATCACTTGATTTGTTTGTTCACATATAGTTAAATACCTAAACGACCTACTTATATAGAGAAATAGATACTTACTGCAATATATAGAAAACATCCATGACTCAGGAACAAACACTTGCACTCATCACACAAATATTTTGTTCGTCCCGGGAATCGAACACAGGACCGCTAGCGTCATAGCCAGGGTCACTACCAACTAGGCTAACGTGTAAAAAAAGTTGTTGATTAATTGATCATACGGAATAGTTGGGAGCAAAGCAATCGAGCCACTTTCTATGGAAATTCAGTACTAAGTGGCTCGATTTCTTTGCTCCCAAGTGTAGTAAAAGTAAAATTCTAAGCTAACTATGGAAATTAATACATTAACGGCCTGATTCACAATCGACGAGTAAAGTTGGTTCTCTCCTTGTCTATTTCCAAGTGTAAGAAAGAGAAAGGGCTATATTTTTTTGTCAAATTCACTTTACTTGTCGATTGTGAAACAGACGGTTAATGTCGCACGAAAACCAACTTAATAATATTAGTTAAATTGATTTCAAATCCAAATTGACATGTTATTAACGTTGAAACATGCTAACGCAGTCAAAATGACTGGGTCATTTATATTCTAACGGGAAAAGAACACTTGAAATATTGCAAGTAAACTAAAATAATACTTAATTACCGGTAAACTTAAATAAACTCGGTTTTCCGTCCCTGTTATTGAAATAAATACCTCATTAGGTATTAATTACCGATAAAGTTTCGCGAAATCATATGATTTTTTTATGGCACGCAGGAGGTCAATCACGATATGCTACCAGGAGTACATACCGGAGTAGGTAGGTCACGCAAAATACTTCAATATTTTATTTTTTTATTTTTTTGAAAACTAAAAGACTGTATTTATTACAATACAATCGTATCTACAATTCAAATTTAAAAACTAAACTTATTTTAATTAAAATAAAACTAAGCTACTGAAAAATTAAAGATTAAAATAAAAATCACCACTACAAAAAGAATACCCCCTCTAGCAGGTCCGCGCGCGGCATAGTCCCTATAACACTGGCTGCATTACCTCTCTGGATAGCTAGCCCAATCCTTTGGGAGAGGTAAGAACCAGCTCTAGGATCTCCGGAGGCGTCTATGAGCCGGGATGATAGGGCCTTTATAAAACTTTTCATATCGGCTGACCAAGGTCCCATAGTCTCTACTGCAAGCGCCATAAATTCGTAATTATTTAATAAAGATGAATATTTGCGGCGCTTGATTGTTTGGGCCTGATCAGCTGCTGCACCGGCTCGATTACGGGTTGACTGTACGTGGGAAAGGGCGAATGTGTCAACACATGTCATGTCGCGTCCCACACCAGTGCCCATAAACTATTTCAATCATTGATACTCGTAGGTAGGTACTTCACGGTTTAGAATCTCCTTTACTATCTAAAAACTTGTACTATTGTTTTTTTTTTTTTTTTTTTATGGCATAGAGAAGACAAACGAGCACACAGGCCACCTGATGGTAAGTGGAAACTGTGACCCATAGACATTCGCATTCACAAGACTGCAATGCAATACTAAGACTGCAAACGCGTTGCCAACCCTGAGGACTAAGATGGAATGCCTCTATGCTAGTCATTTCACCGGCTGTCTTATCCCCAAACCGGAACACAACAATGCGAACACTGCTGTTTGGCGGTAGGTCAATGGATAAGATGGTGGTAGCGATCCGGACGGACCCTGCACAAGGTCCTACCACCCGCATTGTAGCACGAACCTTTACTCCCTTACTTATAAGCTTGGAATAGTTTATGCCATGCTTTGTCCTTATCTGTAATTGTGATCTTTGCATCTGACTGAAAGTGACAAAGCATGGCATAAACTATTCCAAGCTTATTCCACGTTTATAAGTAAAGGGGTAAAGGGTCACTTTTCCATGCATTAATTTATGTTAACCTTCTTCACCTGATGCTGATCAGCAATCTTTAATTTGCAGAATATTCCCGAAGTTTGGAAATCTGCTCAAGAAAGTGTGGGAAAATTCTCGGAAATATTTAAGAGCACCATTTACTGTGCATTTCTCATATGTAACTTTCACAATTTGAGAAGTGTTTCAATAGCTCCCCTTTATTTCCACGTATCTTTCGAACAATTGGGAGTTACAACAGACAGACACAGCGATGCACTTACATACATATACAGACGCACACATACATATTTACACATGTTAAACTGTCACAGTGTTAAAAACCAGTATGACATGATCTTCAACCGCCTAATCCTTGCAGGATCAACTGTTCCCCTATATGCTGGCCTCGCTGCAACAACGGAAGGTGCGCCTCCCCAGGGGTCTGCGCCTGCAACCCTGGATACATCCCCGAACCTGGCGTTATCATCACCAACAACTGTGTACCGACGTGTGTTCACTGTGTTCACGGAACATGCACTGCACCTAATGTGTGCACGTGTTCCTTTGGCTACTCTCTGCAGAATGGTGTGTCTTATCTTATCTGGCTACTTCTATACCACTACCTACTCCAAAAGGGGTGTGCTTTAATTAATTTAAAAACATTTTGCATAATTTCATTTGACTACCTACGAATTGTATAACAAACGTTTAACATAAAATCAAAATTTAAGATGGCTGTCAAATAAAATAACGACCTTTTTCATTTCGAATAATGTTGTTTTATGTTGTGAATAAAAACATTCACAATCAAATTCAAACTAATCTAATGTATACATATTTAAGGAAAGTAAAGAAAGCGAATTAAGCATACTGTCATTTTTCTACCAAGATCTCGTGAGAGAAATTGTTGGTCCTTCGGGGCCTTTCGAGGATGGGGGTCCTGGCCACGGGCCCCGTGTGCTTATGGAAAAGACTGTATTGCATACACATAAGTATGTTTTTCGTTGAGATTGTAGCCTTGACCTATATTTGCTTTTTCCCTAAAAATAATCAATTTCAAAGTGGATGTGGAGTGGGTGGCCGTGTTAAATAATAATGAATTAATTATAAGTTCTTTAAATTTTAATGATTAATTTGCGGTGTTTGTCACAGGTACATGTCAAGCAATTTGCACGGAACCATGTGGAAACGGTACATGCATCGCTCCTGACACATGTCAATGCCTATCTGGCTACAGAAAAACAGAGAGTAATATCTGTACCCCTTACTGCTCTCAAGGCTGCTTGCATGGTACATGTACCGCACCAGATACTTGCACATGTGACATGGGATGGCGCAAAACTCTTACTGAAGGATGTGTACCCTATTGTGAAAAAGAATGTGGTAATGGCACTTGTATGGCACCTAATGATTGCGAATGTGCACCAGGATACCAAATTGACAGTAATAATGTGCCTATGTGTGTACCGCAGTGTAATATTGATTGTGGGCATGGTACTTGTACTGCGCCTAATGTTTGCGAATGTGCACCAGGATACCAAATCGAAAGGAGTAATGTGCCTCTGTGTGTACCGCAATGTAGCGTTGATTGTGGACATGGTACTTGTACAGCACCTAATGTGTGCGAGTGTGCACCAGGATACCAAAACGACATTAATAATGTGCCAATCTGTGTACCACAATGTAACGTTGATTGTGGACATGGTACTTGTACAGCGCCCAATGTTTGCGAATGTGCACCAGGATATCAAATTGACAGTAATAATTTACCTATGTGTGTACCACAATGTAGCGTTGATTGTGGACATGGTACTTGTACAGCGCCTAATGTTTGCGAGTGTGAACCAGGATACCAAATTGACAGGAATAATGTGCCTTTATGTGTGCCACAATGTAGCGTTGATTGTGGGCATGGTACTTGTACAGCGCCTAATGTTTGCGAGTGTGCACCAGGATACCAAAACGACTGGAATAATGTGCCGATTTGTGTGCCACAATGTAACGTTGACTGTGGAAATGGTACTTGTACAGCACCAAATGCTTGTACATGTAAATCAGGATACCAAATTGACGAAAGCAAATCACCATTGTGTGCACCACTTTGTGAACCCAAATGCGGTAACGGTACTTGCACAGCTCCCAATGTTTGTATGTGTGCACTAGGATACCAAATTGATCAGAGCCATGTGCCTTCATGTGTACCACATTGTGACACGAATTGTGGTAAAGGCACTTGTATAGCACCAAATATTTGCTCATGTGAAGTGGGATACCACTTCGATGTTAACAAGGTACCCGCTTGCGCACCGTATTGTGCACTCTGTGAAGGAACATGTGTTGCCCCTGGCAATTGTGAGTGTGAAGAACCTTTTAAAGCTAGGCTTGTCACAGCCGATGGACAAAATTGTGATGACACTACTGACCGCACATGTGAACGTACAGTATGTACAGTAGAAACAACAACCAGAACTGCAAATGAAAACATTACTTATGGATATGACGATATTGTACTGAATGATACGATTAAAATATACAAAAGAAAAAAAGTTAATGAGACCGGGAAAATTTCTGACGAAGATTATGACTACAATTTAAACATAACTTTTGAAGAAAATGGTACAATCGTTGATGTTATAGAACACGAAGAATGGTAAGAGACAATTTAAAACAGCACAACATTATTTGCGTAGATGGCGAACCTATTTCACCTATTTCTATAAATTGGTCAATTGAAGGTTCAATGATTTCTTATGTTTTAGGATCCAATCTAACTGGGCATACGCAGCTATATCGACAGTTGTAGTTATTGTTTTGATAATTCTTGTATCTATCGCTGTTTTTTGGAGATCATTGGCAAAGTGTTGCGGCGGTGGAAGCTATTTGATTGGAGGTACATATTATGTTTGTTTTAAGCCTATATGTATATTTGAGATTGCCTCAACAATAGTTTAGTTTAGTTTATTTATTCATCTATATAACATTACATTACGATACAAAACGCATTGTATTGTATGTCAAAAAACACAAACACTCCGGCTTTTCAACGTCAATAATATTTGTATATATTTATTTTTGTTTAGTGGTAATAGGACCTTGTGCAGGGTCCGTGCTGATCGCTACCACCATCTTGTCCTTTAACCTACGGCCAAACAGCAGTGTTCGTATTGTTGAAATCCTGTCTGGCCTGTAAGACTGCTAATGCGTTGCTAGTCCTGAAGACTGGCAACTCATTTGCAGTATTAGGATTGCAGTCATGAGATTGTAGTCTTATTCTTACAGATGGGCCCTTTCAAATGCACTTCGACCTTCTTATACACTCAGCTGTTTAAATGTGCAGCCTCCTCACGTTTTTCCTTTACCGTAAGAGCATCGGGAATAAAAGCTACAAAAACTCAGTGGTACATGGTGACCGCGGGGGTTGGAACTCGGAACCTTACGATCTCGAGTCGACCCCCTAAACTACTAGGTCACTAACGCTCTCTGAATGTACTCGTAGTCTTAAGGATGCATTCCCACGTACCATGAGGTGGCCTGTATGCTCGTTTTTTCCTCCTGTGACAAAAAAAAATCTTTGGCGTCGACTTTGGCGTCGACTTTGGCGTACGCGTGCCCAAGTTTTTAGGTTTCATAAAACCAAAGGTAATGTTCTTATTTACTGTATTGTTTAATCTTTTCTGTAATTTTGTTTCAGAAAACAATGGCCCAAGTGAAAAAAGCACCGAAATGAGACTTTCATCTATACTAAAGAAACGAGAAGTCAATTCTACTTAAAGGAGATAAAACTGATGTTATTAAAATAAGAAAATAATGGATAATAATGTTTTTAATTGTATTATTACACGACTTGCAATGGCACATTTTGCAAAACATGCTAAGATGTTTACCATGTGACATGTTGCAAGCGCATCGCCTAACAATACTACGAGACTTTAATCCCTTATGTCAGGTTCCTACATTCAAACCGCGGATAGATAGGGCTTACTTCGGGTTAAAATTTGACATTTGTCCATACATGTCATAATGTGTTAAATTTTAATCCGTAGTAAGCCTATCTATCCGCGGTTTGAATATAGGAACCGGCCATTAGTCGTCTCTTACGACTTCCACAGGAAGACATACAGTGGTACTATTCTAAGCCGGCAACCACATGGCAAAATGTGGTTATAGAATTAACAACTGCTTGTTAAAGTTGTTGGTAATTCTGTAGCTCTGCCTACCATCTGGGATGAACGCGTGACGGTATGTATGTATGTATGTTGCAATGGACTGAGGTCGGAGATAAGATGCATTTGGCGTGTATTATCGTTATCAAAATTGTACAGGGTTGACGTAAGCTCTCAGACGGTCACGTTGAGCGTCTACGATACTTCCATACATTTTGTCAGTCGTCTAAAAGCGCTTACGTTAGAGTTGAGCAAGTCGTCTAGCCTCACTCTTATTAATAACACGTCACTGAATGTTCAATTACCAGAACATTTAGGGTACGAGTACATTGATTTTCATTTTCACTATCACGTGTGTGTCACATGTATTTTAAACAGAACATAGAACCGAGTACACACAGCAACACATCTAGCTATACACTTCAGAAATCTGAAATATTGCGTGAAAGAGAGTCGCACTAGAATCGAATGTTGTTGACATAATACACATATATACATCTCTTTCTTTTTCTCTCTGCTCCGTCTTTAATGGTTAGTTAGGTGTGTTGTTGTGTGTACCTAATATTCAACACCCCGTTTAAAAGAACCCCGAACCCATAATTAGGAAAATGTAGTTTCATTGACATGTGAAGAAATTTTCTTCATGATGACAATGTGATCCTTTATTATTAAAGTATAAGATAATAAAGTAAGTATATCAAAATTTAATCACATTTAACTGAAACCACATTTGTTAGGGTACATGAATCCAGACCCTATCGTTCAAAATAAAAAACATATTTATACTTAGAGATTCTTATAATTAAACCTAATATCAATGTGAACAATAATAATTACGCTGATTCGGCACAAAAAGTAATAAATAAATGATTGATTGAGATTCTTAGAGAGAGTTTGTATACTTAATCAAATAACAGTGGCATTTTTTTTATTAAAAGCAGAAATAAAGCTTATCGACATTATATTTATCACAGGTATCAAAAGGAAACTAATTACGAAACTTAATATTTTTTGTGACAAAATATGTACTATTAAAACTTATAATTAGGTAATTTTAGACAAACAAGTAAGGTAGTAAAAAAAAGTTTACAAAAGCTGCACTCATAAATACATAAATATAGTTTTAAAACTTAGGCTTAGTTCAATATCCTCCGTGTACAATTTTGTACGTAAAAATTGCTCCGAGTGACCTACCTGCAGGGGTGTCACAGCGGCGAGTTAAAGTAGTCCCGTCAGAGCGAACAAAACACTTTTTACCGTGTGCATTTTCAATTTGGCAGGATGCCTTCTGTCGATGAGATCGAACGAATAAGACTGCCTAATTGAGAATGCACGCGCTAAAATATGTTTTGTTCGCTCTGACGGGACTACTTAAACTCGCTGCTCTGGCATTCACTCACAGTTCGTTCGACCGACCGCGTTTTTAAGAAAATCACACTCCGTGTAAGGAGCGACGGGAGGAGTGCATACAGCTCTGTTTTATCGCGTTATTGGTTTATCAGTTGACATGTTGCGCTCGCGCAGTGATCGTTTCGCTGACTCCCGAAATGCCATATCTATTACTAGCGGTTCGGAGCTCTTTTTACGTGTGTCGACCTGTCGACCTTATAAATGGCACCATTTAAATTGTTAATAATAGTCTCCTTATTCGTTGATGTTGTTGAGTTATGAGTGGAGAGGTATATTGTAATTCAGCTCTTCGATTGACCTTCTTTCCCGCAGAACGCACGCAAATCGCCCCTTCACACCAAAGTCCCTGTAGTAACCAGTTCTACATTCACAGGTGTTAGGGGCCGAGCAGTACCCGTTTTGGCAGCCTCCTGGACAATGCGGTAGACACCTGAAATAAAAAAAAAACTAAATAAATATGTCCACGGGGGAGTCGTTTAAAGATCTCTCCGTAAAACTATAGACGACAAACTTTTTCCATGACAATAGCTCATCAGAATGGCTTTTTCCGTCAGCTTGTAACATATCAGTAGAGATCGGTGAAGCCATCGCTTAACTTGCATACGCTTGTAAACTTGTTGAGCGTACTGCAGTATCGCGTTTCAACTTTGCTCTAAGATTATACTTGTATATAGGTCATGTAAGCTGATAAAAAAGAAGTGATTCAGTTTCTTTATAATGTAAACGTTACACGTAATAAATAGTAAAGCCATTTTTTATTTCAAAAAGGTTCGTCATTAAATTAGATATCACAGTAAATTAAAATATAATAAACAACCAAATATAAAAATAAAAAGATTGGAATACATAAAAAAGGATTTGACATAGTAGTAAACGTACCTGGCACCTGTGAGGTCAGTCTGGTCGTGTTTGTATCCAGGGAAACATTCACAACTGTTGGGTCCTATACAGTTTCCATTAAGACAAGGCTGTGTACACTGGGTGCCTCGGTCAGGCCAGTTCAGGGTCTGTTCCTGACCTTGAGGCTCAAATGCCTGTCCATTAACATTTGCCTGTCCTTGAGGTACATTTTGCCCTTGGCCATACACATATTGACCTTGCCCGTACTGCCCTTGGGACGTATATTGACTATCTGCGTTATGTTGCCATTGAGACGAATACTGCCCTTGACCATGGGTTTGTCCTTGTGAACCTTGTTGCAAATTGAAGGTTACGTTCGCAAGAGGATTGTATGAATTCTGGGAATAGACCTGACCGGTACTTTGTTGTTGATTATTTTGCCCTTGTGTTGAGTCTATATCTCCTCTGTGTTGCCCTTGAGATGCACTCTGACCCTGTACTTGGGAGACTCCGTATACACCTTGATTAGAGGTAGAATTAAATCCATTCGGATTATTTACCAGGCCGATTACACCTAGATATTGCCCTTGAGATGAGTATTGACCTTCATTACGTTGCCCTTGAGAACTATATTGACCTTGAGATGAGTATTGACCTTCATTACGTTGCCCTTGAGAAGTATATTGACCTTGATAGTGTGTACCCTGCGCACCTTGTTGCAAATTAAATGTAGTGTTCTCTAGGGGATTATAAGGATTCTGACGAAAGACTTGGCCAGTCGTTTGTCCTTGAGATGAGAATTGACCTTCATTGCTTTGGCCTTGGTACGAAAGCTGACCCTGTCCTTGGGTATATCCTTGCGTACCTTGTTGCAAGTTAAACGTAGTATTATCTGAACGATTTAATGCATTCTGGTAGTAAACCTGGCCATCATTACGGTTGATGTTATTGGGCTGATTAGGATTGGCAGGATATTGATTCTGAGGAAGAACAGGGTACAAATGCTGTTGACCTGGTTGACCTTGGTTAGTATTGCTTGGCTGGTTGGGATAAGTTTGACCTTGTTGCCCGTGAGGGTACTGATTTGGTTGACCATATGGGGATTGTGGGTAAGGACTGGGATATTGATTGTTAGGGTTTTGACCGTTGAGGTTTTGGCTATTAGGTGGATAAGGATAGTTGACAAGGGTCGTCGTGTTTTGAGGATGGCTGGCATTTTGGCCGTGGTTCAAATTATGTGTTTGGTTCGGCTGTAGGTTCTGGTTGGTATTAATCTGGGGCTGATGAGGAGCAGGTCTTGGAGATGAAGAGCAGGTGTTGGGTGCCGCACACCAAGTGTCCGGAACGCAAGGCCTGCAATCAAGTTTAATAATAAGTTTATGCGCACTGACTGAGTTGAATGGTTTGATTAGGTTTAATTTTCTTCGAGTGATACCGCTACGTCCTTTGATTTGCATTAGGTACAATTTGTCAATCTTGGTAGCTTCTTCATACTAAAGACATTTGACATGATCTACTTCTAGTGTACAAAATGATCGTATTGATTTATTTGGTTGATCATCATTATCTAACCTGCATATTGGTTTAAAGGTTAAATAATTGACTGACTAACATGGAAAATAACTGGCACACTCTGACATTGACCTTACTCAAATAAGTGTCTATTTTATATATAAAATAAAACTTCTGCAGTTGAAAATAAAATAATATGATAGTTTCTGAAAAATGTTTAGTCTGAAGTACAGACAGACAGTTTGACTACGGAATCCTAATATGTATAATGGATGAATAACCAGACCAGATAAAACAAACTCTAATGGGGTCGCCACTAATACTTTGGTTGTGTGTTTTATGAATTGCAATAGAAATGTCAGTTCATATAATTTCTGCATTATGGCGAGATTTCTAATTTTTCTGATCAAGTTATAGTAATTATTATGATTTGCACTTACGGGGAGCACAGTGGATAGCATTCTCCTTTATACAGGATGTAACCTGTGCGGCATTGGCACACGCCGTTGATGCAATCTCCACCGATGCACTTTGTGCACGAGATAGGGGTCGGCGGGGCTATCCCTGACTTGCAGGAACCTTCAGGAGTCGAGTGGTATCCCGGATTGCAGGCGCATGTATTGGGGGCAGTGCAGTTCCCTAATGAAGTTCACATAAGTATAATATTGGTAAAGGACATTTCAATTGTTTTCGATCCAGATAATCATATAATTTTGAAAAACTAGGATTGGGGTACCTACTGAGTATTGTAAAAAAAGATACCTTTTAACACAAACTATTACAGTAAATAACTTTAAAACAAGTACAAGTTTATTTTGCGGATGAAATGAAGAATCTTGGTCAAAAAAGTCTAGGCCGTTTTTTTTCTGTAATAACAAAAAGACGCCTATGTAGGTAGCCGTACAATAGTATCCGACTATCAAATATATTTTTTTGATTCTATAAAGGCACAAATACACCTGCAGTTGTTCAAAATTATAGATTACTAATACAAAAACACTTACCACTCCCACCACAATTCTCCCTACACCGCGGCACACAGAACCTGCCTCCCCGATCCAATGTGAACCCTTCCTTGCACAAGCACTCGCGCCCACCATTCCCACCACAATGTCCATTCTGGCAACCGATGGGGCAGGTGGCCATGCAAAAGCCTGCCAAGTTCCTGACGTGTTCTGGGAAGCATGTGCACGTTTCTGGAGCCGTGCAGAGTCCGTTCACGCAGCCGTTGGAGCAGACGGGGTCGCAGATGCGGGAGTTGTGGATGTTGCGGAGGTAGCCCTCGCAGCAGGATGAGATGCGGCTGAGGTCCGGGCGGGACTGGAAGAGACGGATTGTTATTCATTCCTATCGGAGAGCGGGGCAGTGTAAGTATGAAAGCATAATAAATGTGTTTTATAGTCGGGGTTTTAAGGAATCATAGTTAGGGTCATTTCGAAAATCTTTACCCCACCACATGCCATATCTTGACCACATTTACAACAACAAAGACACAACAAAAACACAAAGGTACAAAGTACGTAAATAGGATACAAAGATAAACGGTTTTTTTAAGATATTGCATTTTTTTCAGTTCGCCAGAAAAATAAGGATTTATCAGTCCAGCATTAGTAGGCGTTAATTTGAATTTAGTTTGACACCAAGGTATTGCGAAGGTCAAACACTAAAAATTACTTCTATACACACACGCGGTACACGGTGTTTAATTACTGTTTTTCTGGCGACCACAGTAGGTATTTATTTTTTTACAATATCTCAAAATCTGTGCAATTTTGCAAAATAGTACTTAACTGGTCAAAATGTTCAGAATGACACTAACTATCATCTCTTAAAACCCCTACACCCGACTGCCAAACACCCTGTATAGCCCTTAAATGATACAAAACTATAGTAATAAAAAAAATAAAAAATGGAACTTATGAATAAGAATTGAAATGTAAAAATTTATATTTTACCAATAAACGATTGAATTGAATTGAATTGAATCGTTCGAATAAGTACTAACTGTTCGAATTAGTGATGATGCAAACGCTATTAACGTTTCTATTTTCTATCGCTCGAAATGTGTGGGATTACAGTTGACTACGTGGGTTATCGTAACGCTCGAGAATGTCATCGCATACATTTTGAGTGATTGCAAAGAGAAACGATAGTAGGTAGTGCTTCCGTTTTCGCTAGGGCCACAGTTGTATAGAAAGATTACATTTGTCGATTTATGGTTGACTAACCAATAAATATGGTGGTGAAATACATAAACCAAACGTTAACCTAGTGATAACGATTGATAACCCCATTAAGAGTAAATGTTTCGTTCTTATTTGGCTTAGTGATGTTTTGATTGGAAAGACAAAGACAAACCCTTTGACTGAACTTGCTTTGAGAGCAACTGCATGTTAGCATACACATAAAATGGAAAAATATGGACTTGAGTAAAAAGTGACACTTCAAAGCGTTGCAGTTGCGCTGAAAACATGGAGGTTGGAAAGCAAAGAGGGAATATAAAAACGGGTAATAGAATACTGCTGTATGAATTGTATTGCACTTCCAACCTTATTATTATATAACCCTTGAGTGTTTCATATGCTTCAATGAATTAATTGTATGCCTTTTTTCCGTACGAGGACAGAATAGTACTCTTCGCAACCAGATGGCCTATACAAGATGGATTACGCTTACTATCGTTTCTATTCGTTTGGTTTGTAATCCAATCGCGTCACTGGCACATCACGTGACTTTTCTTATCACGTCATCTACCAGTGACGCGATTGGTTTAAAATCTAAACGAAGAGAAACGCTAGCTAGTGTAGTGCATCTTGTCTGGGCCCTCTGTTAGAAATGCGCTTCGTTAAAAAGAGTCGTCTATATAATGACCGCTTTTGATTGAATTTCAAACGTATATAACTTTTTAGGTGTGTCAGTGTGTGACTCTGCATTAATGTGTGTAAGTTTGCAGTCAGTAATGTGCGGTTTATCAATAACATTGGCTACAAGTTGTGTTGTACACAAGAAAAAGGTGGTACTCTTGACATTTCACTACACGGGATCTGGTTTTCTACATCTGTGGCTGAAAACAACGCGGCGTTTTATAGCGGTAATTAACTAAGTGGTACTCTCTTTGACGCTGTTTGGTCTCCAATTGAAAATATTTATTCGTTTGTTAAAAGCACACATTTCGTGGAAAAACTTTTTGTAGTTAATTTTTGTGACAAGCTTTATTCGCCGACTGTTATTTTTATTTTTCACAGCCCTACTCCAAATTTTGTGCAAAAGAAAAAGGAAAACTGTAGCGTTTGCATCTTGGCTAGATTGTGCTGAGACCCTAGATGCTTTTTAGATCTTAGACAGCACAATATTGCATTGTTGTCGAGTTGACGCACGGTACCCTTTAGCTCATTCCAATAACATTAATTAGTAAACAAACAAAATAGCTAGCGGTCCCATATTCGATTTCCGGTATGGACAAATATTTTATTTATTTAAGAACACATACCTATAACAGTCGTACATTAAAATACAGTGTGTTACTGGCATGCGGGCATTTATTAAAACTACCGATAATATGTTGCTTTAGCAATTGTTTGCAAGTATTATCAATCAAAAAATAATTAAAATAACTTCACAATTAATTTTCTTAGATACTGTCCATTTTTAATGTAGTGCATGTGCTGCGTGTTAATCGTTATCAGTATCGCTGTTGCTTGGTACAAGGCATGTCGTGGTACGCAGATCATAATAATCAATGTAGCCGTCGACTGTCATTTACACTTGTCAAATTGCTGATTACATTGCTGGCAATTAACATTTTGTTAGAAAGTTAACAAAGCCTGAAAAGTTGTTTATTAATTAAATTAATGTCATAGTCACGTTACAGATATACGTTATTTCAACCTACTTTAAAAAAAGCCAGGGTGCTGGTAACACACAGTATATACAGGTAATTAAGTAACAATATAAAGACCTAGAGATTCATAAAAAATACAGTCAAACTATTTGTGTGATGAGCTCGAGTATTTTTTCCCGAGTCTCAGATATTTTATATGTATTTAATTATGTGTTTCTGTATATAAGTAAGTTGATCGTTGCCTATTGTCCATAGTTCACGCCTAGAGCTTAGTTTGGGACTAGGTCGAATTGTGTAGGACTGTCCCCGTGAGATTCTAGGTGGTAAAAATCATACCGTCTTTGACCCAAACCGTACTGTACCGTATTGTCTACGTTTTGATAGCTCTTATTTACTTGACAGTAATGGCGGCCAAGTTAAAAACAATACCATAAGGCCCACTTGCGCGGACCAGAGTTAGCGTCTTAATCCTAGGTTAGGCGGCAAACCACGTACAAAAGTAGACGCTTAACTCTGGGTTAAGGGCTAACTCTGGTCCGCGCCAGTCCGCCTAACCGGTCAAAGACGATGTGGTTTTACCGCCTAGAATGAAGGCCCTGATTTCTTTATACTTACTCCATTGCCTCTGGGTATGTTTGTCTGATCTCGTGCTAGAGAAGCCGTTCTGGAAGTCATAACATCAAAATTAGTTACTTGTGTTTATAAGGACTATTTTCCTCAACATAAAACCGGAAAACGGATGGCTGCGAGATTAAAAATTGCATTGGAACGAATATATACCTAAACCTAAAATATGTGGTTAGATAAGTGTAGGTTAAGTATGACGAAAATATAATATTATTGTTATTACTACGAACAGGGTAGTGATTCTGTAAACAACGCCGGTCGTGCGGACTGTCGAGTGATATCCAAGCGGCGAGATTAAGTAGTCCCATCAGTGCGAACAAAACACATTGTAGCGCGTGCATTTTCAATTAAGCAGCCTTATACGTTCGACCTATCGTGCTGCTAAATTGAAAATGCACGCGCTACAATGTGTTTTGTTCGCACTGCCGGGACTACTTAAACTCGCCGCTTGGATATCACTCGACAGTCCGCACGACCGGCGTTGTTTAAAGAATCACTACCCAGCAGTGGACGTCTTTCGGCTTACATGATGATGACGATGATGAGAACTCCATCTAGGACTATCATGGTAGCTTTTGAGTTTTGAACTTTCAATTAAAATGTCTATCTTAGACTTTAATTGTTCTTTCAGCTACCATAGAACCCTATCACAATCACAGCGACATTCATGTAAATAAATCTTAACTTAGCATTAGCTTTCTGCGACAGAGTTCTAAATGAATCAAAAGTTACATTAACTGTTTGATACAAAGATGAGAAATAAAGAAGATAATGGAGAAAGAAGATGGTGACACTCACGGTACTTCCACCTCGCAAATGCCGACCCTGGAGTTGGCTGAAGCCGCGAAATTACTGGATCCTTGCGTGTTGTTAAAGAATCTAGAAAAAAAAAGGTAAATAAAGGTAGCGAAATGGTTATTATAGAACTGTCATCACCATGGCAACGCTTATTATAGAATGGTTTTCACGCTTCGGTTATGCTGTATTCTGATACCGTTAAAGTACGCGAGTAGAAAAAGGATTTTTGTGTAGTTACAAAAAACATGCAGAAGAAGGTCTTAGTGTCCTTAAACTATAGTTCAAATACAGTGAAAATAATTGAATAAAATACTGGTAGTATTTTTCTCATTTTTACATCGAAAATTCATATTTTTGGCAAAGTAGAAAATCTGGGATTGACGTGAGATAAGAGACACATAAAACCTTACAATGATGGCTAGATTGTTTATTACAGAATTCTTTAATTTGGTCTTCAATATCACTTTTTTAATGTCACATTGAACCCCAAATATACAGCTGTGTTAAATTCTTTGTCTCAGAAATAACAATGGCATAAGATGTTTTGCTTTTTTGCGAACATATGACGAATTGTGGTTCGCTTTTGGAATAGTAAATAGCATTAGTTTTTCGATGATTCAGAATTTCTATGCCATATCTCTAGAAAATAAATGCTAAATCAATGTGAAACGTATGATGATGATGATTGGTCCGACCGATCTCGGTCACGGCAACCGTTCTAAAACAGACCCTGTTGTCGCTGGTGGCTCGCATGTGGCTTATGTAGCCAATTTTCTTTACGAAAGTTCTTGCGCATTGTGGGCATGTGAGCTCACCATTGACAGTATTGTAGGAAATTGCCGCAGGTGGTCGGGCCTTCAGTTCGTCGCGCTTGGCGTCAAGCTCAGAGCGTTGTTCTTCAAAGTCGCGGACCTTGGTTTGCACCAGAGTCCGCCACTCGGGTGACAAAATAAACAGTCAAGAATGAAGACGAATATTTATGAAAACTAGCTTTATCCCGCGACTTCGTCTACCTACGTAGATTTCGATTATCATTAACATTATTCCCTCTGGAGCTTATAAATTTTCCGGGATGAAAAGTAGCCTACGTATTAATCCAGGGTACAATAGAGGGAAGGGTAGCTCTATTTTAATTTTAATCCAAATCCTTCCAGCCGTTGCACCGTGGAGTATTAAACAAACACACGAACTTTTGCATATATGATATGAGAAGGATAGAAATGTGGAATAACAGTAGTGACTAAGATTGAAAAGGGCATGCTTCGATGGTTCGGTCATTTGGAAAGGATGGATGAAAGAAGATTGACGAAAGAGATTTACAGATGGAAAGTGAGTGGACCGGTCGGAAGGGGCCGCCCTAGGCGTACTTTTTCGAGTCAAATCGGAGAAATACTGGAAAAGAGCCGAATCTTAAGTACCCGAAACCGACGTGCGTGCATGACTCGATATGAATGTGGAAGAAGCGAAAGAAATTTGTCAAGATCGTAGCAAGTGGAAAGAAGTGGTCTCTGCCTACCCCTCTGGGAAACAGGCGTGATTTAATGTATGTATGAATGAAGGATAGAAACGTTCGGGCATGCCTTGTTCTTCATTTGAGGACTAATCAATATTCGATATTGTCTTAGCGATGTTGCACATTACATGAAAAATACATATTAAAAGCGAATATAATTAACAAAAGTATAACTTTGAAAAAGTTTTTTTGCACAGTCGTCATCTACTCGTCAAGACAGATCTAACAAGCCCTAACACGACGGGTTTATCATGTGTAATTTAGCAGTTCCTCTGGCCACCCTGACTCCATCATAGCTCGATGGTACTATATTATTGTATTGTCATTAAAACTAAAGGCGTATGCTTATTTTCAGCTTCATCGGAAACCGGGAAGTGGCGCAAATTTAACTTGCAAGAGTTAACCCTTACATACAAACATAAATACATTGCAAGTTAAATAAAATTTTGTAAAAATTGGCCAACTATCCGTGAACTAACCGCGGCACTGGTTCTCTGACGAACCCTAAACTTTAAATAATTTCAACTGCCTAAACAAAACTTGATTACTGGCATACTGTTACCGTATTGTTATACTTGCCTGGAAAGGTTTTCAGACCCTCTGTACTGGAACTGCCCTCCTCCCCCCTTGCGCTGCTGGAGGTATTGTGCGTCGGCGTTCGGGTCCTGCGCAGGACACCCGACTAGTAGGGCGCCCATCAGTAGTAGGGTGCGCATGATCACCTGTCACATTTATTTATTTCAATTTCAATTTCAATCGTTTATTTATAATATAATATAAGGGGACAATCTCACACCAATTGACCTAGCCCCAAACTAAGCTCTAGGCTTGTACTATGGGTACTAGACAACGATATAACAACTTATATAGAGAAATATATAGTTAAATACATTAGAAAACATCCATGACTGAGGAACAAAATATTCGCGCTCATCACACAAATATCTGCCCTTACCGGGATTCGAACCCAGGACCACTAGCTTCGTAGGCAGGGTCACTACCCACTAGGCCAGCGCGTCGCCGTATGAATTTGGAAGCCGCCATTGAATATGGAATCTTAGAATAATAGGTACGATACGGCTTGAAGTGTGACGCGTTGGTCGTATGAAACTATAATTTGTATGTCTTGTTAAACTTTGAATAATTTAATAAATTACAGATACTCAAAGAAGCATCCATGACTCATAATCAAGTGTCAAGGATCATCTAAAAAAAAAACAAAAAAAAACAGATATCGTCAGCCTCCATTTTTACATTTATAAAAAAAAGTAGATTAACCGCATCTTTGCCCTCAGGCTCTATTCTAGTCGGTATAGCGGTTTCGCTAATAAAATAAGTTTTTAAAAGTATAAACTATCGACCCGCCCTCACTTCGCTTCGGTTTATGGGAGTCTTCTGTAAAACAGAAATATACATAAAATCCTCTTGACTCAGTCTATCTATTGATGAACATCGTATTAAAATCCTTTGCGTAGTTTGAAAGATCCAAACGAACAGACAGACATCATAAAGTACATAATAAAGATTTAAAGAAGATGCCAAAGTGTGAATATTTATTACTTGATTACGCCAGAACGGCTGAAAGGATTTGGATGAAATTTGGCACAGAGATAGATTAGTCTGATATGACATAGGCTAAAAATAAACAAATATGAAAAAAAATAAGGCGGCAATAATATGTTTATAACTAGCAAATGATTACTTAATAACACAATTATAACATTTAACTTAAAAAATACAAGGTTAGGTTACATAATATTGTTTACATAAAGTCTTATCAGTGCATTTCAAGGAATAACTTTTTGTACAGAGATAATACTTTATACAGTCGAATATTTTGATCGCATTTAACTGATCTAATTGTTTTATTGTTTGTCCTAAGTTATTTTACGATGAAACAAATGGAAAATTACTTTACGATTACGAGTTAGATCCGTTTCAAAGTCTATGAAATAAAAGCATATACAGAATAAGTAACTTTATCTATTTCGCACGCTGGTACCTAGACTTTAACAAGTATTTAGTTGACCATTTCTTAAATACTGGTTAAAGTCTAGGTACCAGCGCTTCCCAAGAGTAAACCACTGATCAAAAACTGTAAGAAACTCAACAATTTGTTTTTTTTAATCATTACTACAGTGATAATTTTGAAAATTGTCCCTCGTACAATCTTTTTCATATTAAGTACATATTTTGACAATTTATTGATACGCAATAAAGGGTTTAGCTACTGCGGCTGACAGTACATTTGAGTTTATTTATATCGTCGTAATATTGTAAAGTGAGAGGTTTAATTAGGTACCTACTATAATATATAAATAAACAATAATTATGTTATAATATAATCTACTTCTGAATTTGACCGTATAATATCAGAAGTCCCCAAACTTTTTTGTCTGGTAGACCGCTTTTTTTTCGGTTTGGGTAGACCCCCTTATCTAATATCAAAAATGCTTTGCATGGATAAAACGCGAAGTCTAGCCGGCTAAAACTTGACACAGTTTACCCCGATCGCGGACCCCCATTTTCATCTCATGGACCCTCGTTGTTTTTGGCCGCTTACATGGACCCCTTGCTGGTCAACGACCCCTGGGGGTCGATATAAACTACTTTGGGGATCACTGGTATATATTATACCGATTTATATCACAATGCCATCACGAATTAAGCAAAAAAAAAACTTCTAATTTTGCCAGTTAAAACTTAAGGAAAACGCAATAATTATTTTTACCTTTTATTTATTTACTAGGTAAAATTAACATCTATTTAAAGCTCGGAATAAATGAAATTATGAATCAAACCGTTACTTCGTAAATTAACTAAGTACCTATAGATGAATTTTTAAGTTGAAAAACGAGAATAATAATGACTCAAGCAGTGTTTTTTGTTGACATAGTGACATCAACAAACGTTTATAAGCATGACGTAATGAACTTGACTTACTTAAATGTCCTTGTTGACTTGCCTCCTTAGCTCTTAGAACTGTACTGAGACTAAGCGAGAAGTGTGAGTCTACTAACCATCAGATAAGCAATGCGTGATCTATATTGTTTGTTGTTGGTTCTGTATAACTTTTTTCATGTTGATTCTTTTTTAACTCATTTATTTTTGTGATAAAATATTTGATACTCGTAGCGTATCATTTATTACCAAGCATCATAATCAGGAATAGGAAAATCAGATAGATAACGATTTAAACTTGACCAAATCCCGGTAATAGTTAAGACTGCGCCGAGCGTACGACGGATGTACAGTGTCGCCCTCCTTACTATTATTGTGTTTTCAAATAAACTAAAGTATTTTCTTGAAGTTGGTCGGTAGGTTTTTGTACTACAAATGAAAACACAACTTATAGGGTATATCAAATAGTTTAATAACAATTCACTTTCGAGTTATCAACTTAACAGAAAAAAGTGGCCACCTTTTCCCGTTAAGCTGACTACTTAAAGGTAATTGTTATTAAAGTTGGTTACGTATCCCATAAATTGTGTTTTTAGTTGATTAGAAAACACAATAATACTGCCGTCCATTATCTAAAAGGCGGCTAAAGGCTCTTACGACCTTTTTGAGTTATATATACAGGACGATTCAGCTACTTCTTAGCTATCGATCTATCTAGGTAGTAGGTTTGGTTTCAATATCTTTAAAAACAACCGAGATACAGCCTTCAGACAAGCGGCTAAATTCAGTTTTTTTGGGATAATACTACCAAAAAGGCGGTTATTTAACATTTACCTATCTTAAAGGCGATTAAAAGTCGATAACTGCCAATTTTTAAACGTAACACGTGTTACGGTACAAGACTTAAAAGCAGCTATTTTATTTTCCACAACTTAAAAGCGGCTATTGGACTTTAGCCATCTTATAGCCTAAGAACGTAATATTCAACTGCAAAAGAGGTCCTAGATTAAAAAGCGGTCTATCCGTGTTTACATAAGAAATAAGCGGTTAAAATCCAATAGCCGCCTTATTGTATGTAAATTTTATTATTTTTTATCTAAATACATACCTTAAAGGCCGTCACGGTTTTATAATCTAGAAACTAAAGTAATAAAAATCAATTCTTGCTTCATTAAATGGCGGCTATACGACATTGCCTAACTAAAAGGCGGCAACTCATTCCCCGCGCAGCAGTCGCCCTATCCCCTGTCTCGCCTGTCGGGCTGACGGCGTCGGCCGAAGTCAGTCGCCGGAGTGCTTATCTAAAGAGCTGAGGGCCCAGACAAGATGCACTACGCTAGTTAGCGTTTCACTTCGTTTAGTTTTTAAACCGATCGCGTCACTGGTAGATGACGTGACGTGATACGAAAAGTCACGTGATGTGCCAGTGACGCGATTGGTTTAAAAATTAAACGAATAGAAACGATAGTTAGCGCAATGCATCTTGTCTGGGCCCTTTGGTCGCTTCGCAAGCGGCGCGGGCGTCGATTTCCGCCAATTCCACCATGCCGCTGCCTCCAAGAAAAACGTCTACGTAAAGTTAAAATTTCTCGAAAGGCAGTTAGGTCTAGCTAGTACTATCAAGTAAACTTTCGTTACTGTAGCTTGGTCCCCCACTCGCTTTATAGTAGGGGAGCCCATGAAACTAAACCTAGTCCGATAAGACTACCGGATGAAATATATTATTATAATATTTAGACGCGTCGTTAATGGGAGAACACGAAATGGCGGGTCCATATTGGCTCATAATATAAAATTGGTCTTTTGATTTTTTATACAAATAACGATTTGTGACTATACTCATCATAACTCCGAAAAAATTTGCTCATACTTTTTGTTCATACTTTTTTAAGTCATATTTATCGCAACTCATAAAGCAGTTTTTCAAAAAGCTGTTACATTTTAGATTTTTATATATCTAACCAACCTAACTTAATTTTATCTACACGTAGGATATTTAAGAAATTGTGAAAAATGTACGGTTCGATGAATATTGGCGTTATAAGTTCAGATGATTATAAGTTCCGATCATTTCTACTAAAAAAAATATGAAGAGTATGAAGAGTGATCATTAGGTTGTAAAATTCTATGAGTTACAATTTCGGAGTTCCAATAATCTAACTTGCAATTTTATATGAACTATGGCGCTCCTGAAACATACCAAACCAAACAAAACCCAGGCCGGGGTATTAAAAAAAATCAAAGAAATTTTTAAAATCGGGTTTTTGGTATGATAAGTCTCCCTTTCGTTTGTTCCTCGAAACAGGGGAGGTGTAGGACTATACGATAATGCAATGCTACAAGCCCTCATAATTGGCCTTATCAGTGCCAGGAGCATGACAAAGACGCCTCGTACTTAGAAATCAAGTACGATCGACCTCCTCAAAAAACCAATGCTCATCAGAAAGAGCATCAATTTCTGTGTCAGGAAAACCACTGCTGCATTTTCCAAACACTAGAGAAAGAGGTTGCTGCAGTGATTGAAGGTCATCCTTTGCGCAGTTGTATTCGATCAGACTACCGGATGAGATATATTAGGTCCTTACCTATGAAATTGACGTTTTATATGGATAATTTTATGAAAACTGTGGTTTTCATACATTTAATTTTTTGGATTATTTTGTAACGTCAAATACAAACCAAACAAAATTCTGTCAGGAATATTGGACACTTCTAAGTTAGATTATACATATCTTAATTACTTAAAAATATTTGGCTTCATAAAACTCTGCGTAATTGAAACACTTGAACTCGCAGCACATGAAAAGAGTTGTGTTCACACTTAAATTTTAAACATTAAGTTAGAAATTTAACCATATTATTTGTATCTATAACCTTTGTAACATAGTGTATTATTGAAATTAAAAAAGATCTTGAAAGTTAAAATTGAAATGACTAAATTCCTTACGAAAAAAAACGCCAATTTCATAGGTAAGGACCTAATATATATTTAGACGCGTCGTTAAAGGGAGTACACGAAATGGCGATGCTGCTATGCAAATAACCTGGCAACGGTATTGAAAAAAAAACCCAAAAAAAACGGTTTTCTATTTTACGATAAGACTCCCAAATTTCGTTTGTTCCTCGAAACAGGGGAGGTGTATGACTATGCGATAATGCAGTGCTGCAAGCCCTCATCATTGTTCTTATCAGTGGCAGCACGATCTACCTTCTCAAAAAACCTCTTGTCTAAACCTAGACTCGTTTGACTCTTTTAATTTTAATAACGAGTCTGTTATAAGTGATACAAGTACAGTTGGTAAAAATAAAGCGTGTCACAAAGACGTTTTTTAAAACCCTGACGCAAAAAAGAGGGGTGTTATAAGTGTGACGTGTAAGTCTGCGAGTGTGTGTGTGTCTGTCTGTGGCACTGTAGCTCGTAAAGGGGTGAACCGATTCGGATGCGAATATTTTTATTTGAAAGCAGGTTTTTTGGCGGTTTTCATAAAACCTAGCTTAAAAAACCAGCTTTCAAAAAAAAACGCATTCAAATCGGTTAGTCTGTTTGGGAGCTACGATGCCACAAACAAACACTCAAATACATAGACATAGAGATACATGTTATAAACGAACACCCCTCTTTTTATTTATTAGTTATTGGATGTCTGTTAACCGCAGAAGGTTTCGGTTTTATTTTGAGATTAGGTTTGATATTCTACTTGTTAAAGTTCCAAGTGTTTTTACTGATGACAGCCTTCTATTTTAAGAATGAGCAATTGATCTCTTTTTGTTTTTATAAGTTTAAAGAAAGATATTAATTAGTAGCTAAGCTAAAGTTACGCGTTTAAACTGTGATTTTATCAGTGTACCTTTGCAATTTGTTCCTTTATTATAAAGATTTTTATATTTTGTATGAATTAATTTGATTTCAACTTAGTAAATGGTGTTTTAATTAAGTTTAATTTCGCTGTGTTTTTAGCAACTACCCGAAGTCATTGGATGTAGTAACATACTTCGATTCCAATCCATAACAAAAAAGCAGTTATTTTTATTTGTTCTTCAATTAACTGCCTTTTTCTCTTGCATTAATGATACAAAACGTATATTAGATCCTGCCATATGCACTAATTTTAAACTAGAAGGCCGTTAAAGTCGTATGGCCGTCTTATAGTCATGTCTGTTTGCACAGGATTAACTAGGCATACATAGCTAAAAAGCGGCTTTATCATGTAACCGCCTTTTAGTTATGTTTTTCATATAACTTTTTTGTATTTGTACAATCTATGGTGGATAACCTAAATTACTGAACTAGAAGGCGGCTAAACATACTTTAACCGCCATTAAGCTATGTAACGTAATTCATAAAATTCTACGGTATCATAGCTAAAAAGGAAAATCGAAGTTTTCAGCTATAAAAACAAGGAAAACCATATCAAATTTATATGTATAAAATAGAGCTAGTCTCGAATATTAGTATACAAAAAAAAGTACAGGGATATCGCTCACCAGTTTTCAGAGACATGGTTTCCCATGTTTTTTGGCCATAACTCAAAATGACCCTCTTGTATTTAGCCGCCTTTTAGATAATGGACGGCAGAATAGTAATGAGGGCGCCACTGGACGCTCGACGTTTGCTCGGTGCAGTCTTAAGCAAATATGGCGTCACGAAAAAAAGAACTACACCCGGGCAGCGCCGGGCGTGGACGCTAGTCTAATATATAAAATTCTCGTGACACCGTGTTTGTAACACAACTCCTCCGAAATGGCTTAACCGATTCTTATGAAATTTTGTGTGTATTATTCAGTAGCTCTGAGAATAGGACGTAAAGTATATTTCATAAGGTTTGAATAAAAAAAAAACAGCTGGTTATGGTATAAAACTATACATTTGGTCTAATTCTTATGACTATTCATTTTTGAGTGGCACTATTCTTCCATATCTTCCCGTGGATGTCGTAAGAGACGGCTAAGGGAATAAAGGCGTATAGTACTGTTAGGCGATGGGCTTGCAACCTGTCCCTAATACACTGGTAAACATCTTAGCCTAAGTGTGCAAAATGTGGTTACAGAATTATCAACAAGTTTTTATAGTTGTTGGTAATTCTGTAGCTCTGCCTACCCCACTCTGGGAATAAAGGCGTGAGTTTATGTATGTATGTATGTATTCATTTTTGACCCGGGTGACGCATGCATGTTTTTATTTACCTACGTAGTGACATCAACGACACTTATTTGTATGACATACTGCACTTGGCTTACTTAAGTGTTCTAGTAATAGGTACTTGTGTCCTGACCTCCTATAGCTATAATGTTACTGGTTTGTTGCTCATCAGATACGCAATAGATTTTACCGATTCCGTATACATATACTGACATAGATACACGTGGCGCAGAGCAGCACGATAGGTCGAACGTATAAGGCTGCTTAATTGAAAATGCACGCGCTACAATGTGTTTTGTTCGCACTGACGGGACTACTTAATCTCGCCGCTTGGTTTCACTCGATAGTCCGCACGACCGGCGTTCTTTACAGAATTACTATCCAGCAGGTTTTTTAGGATTGTTGGGATCCAGTGTAGGTATAAGACACTCAGTGAAATTACTTGCATAGAGAGATTCCATCTTAGTCCTCAGGGTTGGTAACGCATTTGCTGTCTTAGGATTGCAGTCTTAAGATTGAAGTGTTGACGATACAAATGTATATTGGTCACAGATCCCACTTACCATCGTGGCTCGTGTGTTCGTTTACCCTCTCCAACGGGCCTAGTATTGGCTGCGTCTATATCGCGTGTCAAATGTGGGTAAAACATCCGTCACTCTCGTACTTTATATGGCAGAAGGTGACGGATGCCTTATTAAAAGTTTAGAACGCAGACATATTAGGGCCAAAGGTCTTAAAACGAGTATATACTTCTCTTTGTTTTCTATTACTTTTTCCTGTAATATTAGTAAAATTTAGAAAAACCCAAGTCAGAGCCAGGTATTTAGAGTACCTAATGAAGTTTCTTTTGTCTTAAAACACAGTTTGAATTTGTTTTTTCCTGTTATATAGCAGGGTTTTTCCCAAAACAAAAGACGATCACGGAACCCTAATTCCGGTGAAGCGAGATGTCGTCATGTGATAGTCAGTTTTGCACACTTATCGATTTATCTCCTTTTCGGATGCTGCCAGATCAAGGGTCAATCCAGTGTGAACTGTGAAGTCAGTAATAAGAGACATGCAAGTTATATAAAACTATTTTTTGTTTATACTTTATTGTAGAAAAAAAAACAACAACATTACTTAAAATATTGCGGGTGGTAGGACCTTGTGCAGGGTCCGTCCGGATCGCTACCACCATCTTATCCATTAACCTACCGCCAAACAGCAGTGTTCGCATTGTTGTGTTCCGGTTTGGGGATAAGACAGCCGGTGAAATGACTAGCATAGAGGCATTCCATCTTAGCCTCAGGGTTGGCAACGCATTTGCAGTCTTAGGATTGCATTGCAGTCTTGTGATTGCGAATGTCTATGGGTCACAGTTTCCACTTACCATCAGGTGGCCTGTGTGCTCGTTTGTCTACTCGATGCCATAAAAAAAAAATGCAGATGAAAAAATTTTACTAAGACGCGAACTTATCCAGTTAACCCTTGTCAATAAAGGTAAAGTGAAGTAATATGATGTATGGAAACGTGAGTCTGTTTTGATAGATTCTAAACAAGGCCGGGCACGATAAGAACAGCATTAACGATTATCGATCAGCAAACACATTAATTCGTTAATGTAACAGTTGGGAGCAAAAGTGATTTTTAAATTGAACTTTGATGAAATATTGAATCACATTTTTGTATTAGTGATACATATTTAGCTTAGGTATCCTACTAATAATCGTATTAGGTATAAATGCGAAAGTTTGTGTGTGTGCGTTTGATACTCCTTCACGCTGCAACGGCTGGACGGATTTGGATGAAATTTAGAATGGGGATAGCTTCTTCTTCTTCTTTCGTGTCGGCAAGAACTCGGGCTAAATCTTACTTGCCCAGAAAGCGGCTACCGTGGGTAGCCCTCTGGTTACTGGCAAGTAAGTCCTCACGCGAGCAGGTGGTCGGGCACGCGGGACAGTTAGTGAGGTGTAGCATGGTTTGCAGGGGTTCTCCACAATACATTCACAGCTAGCGTCTGCGCTACTTGAGTACCCCCACCGACACAGGTTATCTTTGCTTCGGCCAACCTGGGTCCTCAGCCTATTTAGACTTCTCCAGGTGGGCCAAGGTTCCTTATGGCCTGCAGGCAGATTTTCGTTGGGGGGGTACAGTGAATGTGGATACTCGCTTGCCCAAATCCTGCACCTCACGTCAGTAGGGTTTAGGGTTGGGATAGCTTATACACTGGATTAACACAGGTCCCGAGGGAATAACGATAATCGAAATTTACGCGGACGAAGTGGCGGGCAGAAGTTAGTCATTAATAATTTGTGGTTGTGACATTTCGGTGGACGAATCATTCGGCTGGTTGAAATCACGCCGTCTGTTTATAGCCTCTGCTATGGAACAAGAACATAATAGTTCAGGAAATATGATTTGGCGGACTGTAATGCACTTTTTTTCTGCGTTAATACTTACCGGACCTAAAATTAACCTTTCAACCTACTGTACTGTTTGAATAACGAGGGCAGTTTTACGATTACCTTTTGTTTGATTTTAACAAAAAGATCTTGATGAAGATTACAGACGGCCAATTCATATTTCCTGAACTATACCTATATTCATATCCACACCTTTAACAATACCTTCTACACAACACGTAACTATTACACATGTTTCTTTTACTTCACATATACAGGGTGGAAAGTTGAGATGGGGCATTAAGGGCAGCTTCCAGAACCCTTGCTGCCTCGCGAAAATGATCTTAGGAGAACTCACCCAACTTTTTGAGTGATGACAATCGACATTCACAGATTTTTTGATAAAAGGTACAGTCAGCGAGAAAATCGACAGAAATTAGTTTTTTTTTTAGTGCCAATCGATCCCATTTCTCATAAGGTTAACAACATTTAGCGTTTTAAGAGAATCAAACCCCTAATAAGTAGTATTAATTTTATCAAATTTAACTCCACCCATTGTATCTTTTCATCGAATTTCACTCTTCTTTCGCACTATAAATTTTGCTGGAATCATGATGTTTCCAGGATATCTTAAACATTAATTACGTGTAAGGTTAGATTGTGGCTACAGAAAAAAAACCTTAATTTAGAAAAAACTCGTATCTGATATTTAGAGATGTAAGATTTGGAACTTAATTCTCTTCACGTTTAAGTTTGAAATCGTACGTCACGTAATATACCTACGACACGCGATTTTTTAAAAGCAATGCCGATATGATTTGAAAATTCTGCGTATTCGTTAAAATGTAAGTACCTATTGCGTATATAATAAGCTATGAATCACGTTTTTTCGTTGAATCAATGATTGGAAGCCCCAAAGTATATAAGTTTAATTTTAGAGCAAAAGATGAGGAAAGGGTTATTTTTTGCGGGACAAAACAGGAAAACGGCCAGTGCATTGGCCTGACCTGTACAGGTTATCAAGGCTGTGGCCTGTGGCCCACTTTGTTTTATGTACAGTCCCCAGCAATAATTTTATCTGACACTTTTGAGCTCTTTGATGTGCGTCATATTTTGAGCCCAATGTTCTAGAATATACTAGAAGCTGACTGGGATTTTCGTGAGTTTTGGTCAACAACTTCAACACCAGGGTAGTGATTCTCTCAACAACGACGGTCGGACGGACGAACGAGTGAATGTCCAAGCGGTGAGTTTAACTAGTCCCGTCAGTGCGAGCAAAACATATATTAGCGCGTGCCTTTTCAATTTAGCAGCATGGTTGCCAATGGATTGAACGTATAAGGTTCAACTGTAAGAGATCGCTTAAAGCGTTAAGTTCGCCTTGTGTCTTGCTTTACATTTAATTTTGTGTAATTGTTATCTCTTTCGTGTTTACCTTAAATTGTTTACACTTCGTACTTCGTGACCATACAACTTATGTTCTCTGAATATTTTAAGCGTCTACCGGTTGCCGTTATTAATATCGAGCAAAAAACGGTAAAAACACACGTTTCTTGTTTGGGTATTTGTTGCTTTAGCGACCACAGAAATACATTTAAGTATCTGTGAAAATTTCAACTATCTACCTATCACAGTTCATGAGATAGGTACAGCCTGGTGACAGACAGACGGACGGACAGTCGAGTCTTTGTAAAAAAAGGTTTGATCAAAGGTGAAGTTGTCTCTTTAAAGAACATGTATTATTACTAACTATACATCTACATAATATACATATAAATACATTTATAAACAACTTAAAAAGTCACGGAAAGTTATTTAATGTTATCACGTTGCCAAACCTAATTATTTCTTCTCTTCCTTCCTCCCTCCATCTAATCTCTTTATTATATTAGAATTCTGTAAATGCAAATTGTTGGTAATTCTAGCTCTGCCTGCCCCACTCTCGGAATGAAGGCGTAAAGGATGTAAATTACAAATTAAAAATCAGAAATAAAAAGAGGATACATCAAACAAAATTACGTTTTTGTTAAGTACCTACTTATCATATTTATATGGATGTTAAGACCGGTGTCAAGGTGTTAAGTAAAAAGCTAAGCTTCTTTTTAGGTAATTGATTTCTTACAATAATATTTTATACAATTATAAAGTTTATTAAGCAATGATTATTTATGGCATTGATACTGACATACGAACAAACAGTGATAAAAATGAAAGACTGTTATTAGTTGCTTGTCATACTTTAATTTGCGTTACAACAAATTCCACTTAATTAATCATACACTCATTATTTTCCACAAAACAATCACATAACATACACTGAATTATCATAATCTGATTTAAAATTATAAACTTTGGTCAATACTTTCAATATTTGAAATCAGCGCCACCTAACGGCATTTGATCAAACTAGCCACTATTGTTGCTCACTCTAAGAACTTCACTGAGTCATAACTCGGTTACAGCTTCACCATTTAAGTTGACTACCTCAACAGCGTGCGCCGATGGTGGTCTCCAACAAGGTATTTCAGCATACAATGGCTCAGACGTAGTATTATCTATAACGTCTAATTTCGCCTCACATTTTAGAGCTTCTATGGCGGACTCAGCCAAAGAGTCGGGTCGCTGTTGTCGTGGTTCATCAAAGCCGCCCAGAGATGGCGCTAAAGAACGACGCGATTGCAATGTATGAAATTCTACACTTCTTCGAGGTAAATGGTCGTAGTGGCACTCTAAAATTCCTGAAATTATATTTTCCAATAAATATACGTAATTAAGAAGAACTTGAAAAAGAAATTAGTTATACATCATTTTATTACCTCTAAAGTTTTCCAACATCATTGGAGAGATAGTCTGAACAACAACCGGCCTCATGAACTGTTTCAGGTTTCGATCCAATGTAGAAATTGGCTGATAGTGGCATTTTTCCGTACTAGGTGGTTCTGAAAATAAAATAAAATCTAAAAAACACAAAAAAAATATTTGGCCCATGAGGGGATCGAACCCGCGACCTTCGCGTTATTAGCACGACGCTCTAACCAACTGAGCTAATGGGCCGATGTTCATAGTGTTGAAATACTGTATCAGTTGCTCAGCACAATACAAATAACATTTTGTTACGTCATGTCACTTTGAATGTTGTTGTTTTTGGTGCACGTATAGTATACGTACAGCGATTTAAATATTATTACGTGCTGCAAAATATAAATCTCATTTTATTACTGTTATGGCCATATTATAAATTAATCTTGGTTGAGATGTCCGTCACAGGACACGTCAAAAATGGCAGTTTTCTATGGGTATACTTTAACTTGCCTTGAGATTGACGTTTTAGTCAAGACGAGTCTATTTAATAATGCATAAGTGCTGTCAGTGATGTTTTGCTGTTATGATGTGTGATTATTTTAACAATTCAATTTAAAAACCGTTTACTAATAGCAAAATGTCTAATTGAGGATTAAAATAGATTTATCTTTTTCATGTCGGTATTTGTGATAGTCCTTCGGTAGTCAAAACTATATTTTAATGGCTTAATAAAAAAAACATACTCTATCGCTAACATCTAAAATGTTGCGGGACACAAACGTATGAGAACAACTTTTTAGTACATTGTGTATTAAGGGTGGTAAAGAAAGAATTACAAACCAGAGTCTGTAGAGGGCTTTAATGACTCGAGCTTTGTATTTCCTTTACCACCCGTGTAACATACAATGTTTTTCATTACAATTGCGAGGAAATGAAATAAAATCAGACAAAAGATCATAATTATGTTGGAATCACACAGCTTATAATCAGTATTTATAAATTAGCGGCAGACTACATCATTGTCTGTGACTTACCACAGATAATGTCAAACGTGTTCGGAGTCCGATTCTAGTGACAGTTGAGATCAATAGTTTATATGCGAGATTTTTAGGAAATTGTATGCAACTGACATTTAATCTCGAATGAAACTTCATATCGAATGGCACAAGAATTGGGGTCCTGACGTATTGTGATAGTTTAAGTCCGTATAATATTTAAAAAAAAGCACGATAGGGCGTAGTGGTAAAAAAAGGCTCCCGGGTATTATTTTGGATTAGGTAACGGTCGATTTTTCTAGCATGTTAGGACACTATTTACGAGCAAGTATGATGAAAAATAACAAAATTACCTGGCAAAGGAGTATTGAATATGCTCCTCACGTACGGCGGCGGTCCATCATTATTGTCGATCATCACTTGCATCCTAATGTTGTTCATCTTCCCTTCCTCATACCGCGGCCTCTTGCATCTCTCCACCATCACTATCACCACAGCTACCGTGATCACCGTCATCATCACCCCTCCGGCTATACTGATCACCGATATCAAGTCAACGGACGATCGTTCTGTCTCCTTTTCACCCATCACAGCAGTAATATGCTCCGGCTCTGTCAAAATATGAAAAGTCTCTTCACCATCTGAGTCTTCTGTAACTTTAGTATTAGGCCTAGGTGTTGTTATTTTAGTGTCGTTAGTTCTTCCAATAACTGCTTTCGTTTTTGGAATGTCTGTCACATTCTCTGGTTTTGTAGCAAAGTTTCTATTAACCGGCATAATTTGTTTTTTTGACAGATCTGTGGTTTTTGCTGGATACATTATAGTTGGTTTTGGTGTCGGAATGCCAAACGGTTTAGTAGAAGATGTATTATAGATCCATGTGCTCTGTGTTGCATTAGTTGAAGAAATAGTAGTTAAATTAGAAGAGTTCTGTTTATTAGCGCTCGTGCTCATGCTATTAGTGGTATTACTTGGGTTTGTTTCTGTTACAAAGGGTGTAGGTGATCTGAAAGTGGTGGTTTTATGAATAAGTTTTTCTGCGGGTTTGGTGCTTGGTTTTTTTACAGGCGATGACGTTGATAGTGATATCGACTTTGTAAATGCTTCTGTTGATGATTTTCCAGTCACGTTTTTATGCAGGAAATACGATGATGTCGTCAAAGCTATCTTTTTGAATGATGCGTACGAAATTGATGTCGGTATAATGGAAACTATTATAGTCTTCGGGGTAGTATTTGTTGTGACTTCAGCTTTTGTCGCCGTTTTGTATTTCGGCTGTTCAAAATTTGGTTTTACTTTCGTTTCATTTAATAATTCACCTTTTTGGGCTGGTCTTATCCATATTTCCTTGGGCTTGAATTTCATCGTAGTTGGATAGATTTTAAAAGTTGTTTCAGGCTTTCTTGTTGCTTCTTTAAACGTCGGATCGGTTATTAGATTGTCTTTACCAACTTTAAAAGTATCAGTTGAAACTTCAATGTGTTTAGTTGTTGTAAATGGTGGTTTAGTAGTTGAAACTGTCTTTAATACTGTTACAGTAGTAGTAGGAGTTGTGGTTGTTCGAACCACTTCCGTAGTGAGCGGTATCGTCCTGTTATTACCAACAGTATTAGTATTGATAGGTGTTTCTGATGTTGCTGTAAATTTGTGCGTAGACAAAGTCCAAGGCGAGGTCAAAGTCAAATTGTTGGAATGAGACGTCAAAGTTGTTGTATACGGCGTTGTATTTATCTTCTTATCATCAAACGTGGCTACTTTTGATGTTTGTAATGTTGTTTCCACTTTTGACTTTGGAACAGCAGTCATCAATGTCGTTAACACTGTAGTGCTTATAGTAGAAGTTGTGGGTGCAGATTTGGTTAGTTCTGTCGAGATAATTGTAGTAGTTGTTGGTACAGTTGATGTAGAAGTTGTAAAATTACTGTTCAAAGACGAAAAAGCCGTCGTTGAAGTTGTTGAAGTGGTAGGGCCTCTTGTTGAAGAAGTTTTAGCAGTGCTTTCATTATCAGTGCTCAAGGTAGGCATGGTCACTGGTTTTGTGATTGTTAGGTCTCCAACTATTGAGGGAGTAGTCATGCTCATTTCGCATCTGAAAAACGAAGTTACTGGATTAAGAGTTGGGAAGCGGTTGTCCTAGCCATCTGTTCGATTAAGACATGTAAAACCTACATAATAGAACCTCTATCATTCTATTTAAAGTTTATGGTGTTTAACTGTTACATTTATCGGCTTTATAAGGTAAGTAAACGCTGAGTCCAATGATAAATATTTGCCAAGAGAGGTCGCATTATATTGATCACAATTAAACACTATAGTTAAGAAAACATGAATTAAAATTCTTCTGATAATAAATGATAGAAAAAAAAAGTTTATTCCACGATCATCACCAGATCGTCTATATTGTGGATAAAAATTAGGAAGAAAGAAATGTTTTCTTATTTTAAATCCACCATTTATTCAAAACCTACCAAAAACATCTAAAGATACTAGAAACGGTAGCTCAGCAAAAATAATACAGTAAATAGCCACAGTGCAAATTTACCATCAGGCGTGCATGCCAGTTTGCTACCATCGTGTTATATAAAAAAAATACAAATAATCACAGCTGGACACAACTGAACTTTACTATTCCTGGGCCTATCCTGATTGCGTCTTTTGGTCAACACATGGTCGAAATTCGAGAAATTGTAAGAAGTTTTTTTGGGGTTTTAATATTTACATACTAAAGTTAGATAAATAGAAACCCACCTCTCACCTTGCCTCCCTTCCCTGCATCGGCATTCTCCCGTAACAGGAGAACAGTACCCATATTCCGAACAACTTTTGCATTCATAAACGCAATTTGGACCCCATTTGTTCTTCGGACAGTCTGTAATGTGTTGGAATTAGGAATATGTAACATTTCTATAAGCAAAGTGGTTAGTTGAAGAAGATTGCAATTTGAAGTTAGAAGAGAAGAAGAACTCAGCTTTGTTTTACTTAGGCTAGACTGTTTTAAGATGATTGTTAGGCTATGTGAGCTCCGGGCGGTAACGTTGAAAATCGTAAAAATCCAATTATAATAACGTTACTGCATTTTGTTTGGAATCCGAATTTTACCGAACTTTTACTAGTACCAACTAAAACATGAACTTAACGTTACAGTAGGTATGCCTATAAAAGCTAAATTTTGGATAATAAATAGGTAACTCTTTGTAAGTTTAAAAAAAAATCTTATTTTTCCTAGTCATTGTCTCTAATCTTATTCTTCTATGTACGAGTATATAATGTAATTCATATTGCCATATTTATTGCTAGCCCTTCCGTAACTTTGTTAGTACATTAATAAAGCAAGAAAAATCCAGCAAAGCTACTAGGTTTCCATAAAATAATAAAGGTATGATTTTTTTCTACCCTCAGAGCATCCGCTTCCGGTCTTCCCGGCTGGGCACACCGGGACACAGGATACGTCCTTCATCTTGTAACCAGGGCAACAAACTGCCACTTCCGCTGTTCGCTCCTCTGTCTGAAAGAATATATTTTGAATTCTTTTACAATGCCGATAGAGTATAAAGTGTTAAAAGGCTTTGATTTTGTAAGAATCCTTAAAAAAATATTGCTTATGGCGTAAGCAAAAGAATTTGTTATCTGAAGGGTACTGAAGATATTATTGTATCAAACAGGTAGCCATTTTTTTTTGGTTATCAATTGAGAAGATATTTCAAAATTTCGTCGTGATTTAAATGGTTCCTGGGATTTTTTTTTACGGTTTTTTTCATTATTTAATTTTATATTATTGACAAAACATTTAGATTCCAATCACTTTTTTAAATATTATTATGTCATTATAAGTGATATTCAGTACACATACACATACATACATAAACTCACGCCTTTATTCCCAGAGTGGGGTAGGCAGAGATACAGAATATCCAACAACTATAAAAACTTTTGATAATTCTGTCACCACATTTTGCACATTTAAGCGAATAACAATAATAATAATAACAATAATATTCAGTAACAGTTCGATATAAACAAAACAGTGACACGAATCTAATAAGACTAAGGTCAAGTAAGGTTTTAAAATGCATTTAAAAAACATAACATTAGCAATATCGTGATTATAAAGTGATACTAAGTATAATGACAGTCACTTGCAGTTGATCTAGTTTGCATCAAGGATGACGATATGGCCTTAGGAACATGGTTGTTGTTATGTAATCACCAACTATTTGTAGGAACCTCTGAGATATGAATGTATTACCATATGCTTTAATTTAATTAATTTCACTATACACAGTAAAGTACAAATGGCGTACGGTACTTAATGTAATGAGCAATAGCATGATTGAATAACGCTCTCTTGTTATAAATTTACTTAGATTAAACATGCACCCTTATTACAGGTGAACATCTTTACAATAGTACATTACTACAGAGGCCGGGACAAAAGGGGTTGCCGGCCGAAGACATATAGACGGCCGAGCGCCAAGCGAGGCCGGATAGGTCTGAGGCGGGCAACCCCATATTTCCCGCCGAGGTATGTATAGTGCTTTTCTCAAACCACAGACCACTTACCCTATAGACTCCGCATACAAAGGCGCCCCCGTAAGCCATGCTTATGCTCACAGAACACTAATTGGTTGCCATGGTTCTATTGGCGCGCACCACGACGCGCACACTTGATTATTCGTTGACTTTGAACTAGCCAATCACGGTGCACTTTCCGCCCCCCGCGCCCCGCTATTTTGGCTTAATGAGATACTAGACAAACTGTTCCGAAGCGGAGTCTATAGGGTAAGTGGTCTGTGTCTCAAACATATGCAATTAAATAAAAAATACATCACTCAAAAAAGTAAATTGATAAATGTCCACGTAAAAGTAATTGGGTGTTAAAATAAAGTACCAGGAGCGCAGCGGTAATTAGGAGGTATATCAGGCATAGCGCAACTTAGATCTCAGGCGGTGCGGGCAGCCGGCGGGCGGGCGGCGGGCGCACACGACACAGCGCGGATGTCTCCCAAACGTTTATGCACTCCTACTCGTAGTACTTGACGTTATAACATTTTCTCAAAATTTTTAAAAATATAATTTAGATATTCAGCCTGTTCATAAAACCAGCTGTCATGGCCATATCAAAATTAAAAAAAAATTACTTCCCGGCCTAGGCCTTCAATTTTGTATGAAATTCCTTTACAGTTCTCTCGAGTTGTTCCGCCGGGAACGTGGCACTTTGAAGCCTAAAATAACTAACATAACGCCGACATTACATAGCATGTTTGAGAAAATTATTTTTTCGTAATACTTTGTTACATTGAATATGACAACAAAAAATTTAACCTTTTTTTCTCAGATATGGTGCCTACACTGCCAACACAAAACGCTCCTTTATAAAATGAGATATTGGTAGCTACGATTATATTGAAGGTAAGAAAATAAGAAATACAAAACATTAATTCATGACAAATAGTTAAACAGAAAGGAACAACATACAAAAGGCCTGTTGTGACGAAAAGGTTCCAATTTCAACTCAGCGCTATCATTAGTGCCAGTGCTGGTCTTCCGTTTGAACCATTTGTCGATGATGTTAATACTTTTAAAGATAAAGATAGTGATGATGATAAATACCTCAAGCCTAGTGAGGTCTCGCATCTCGGTGCTCCACTTGGAACAGCGTGGTGGCATGGAGAGGCACCACTCGTAAGTGCGGACCGACATCGGAGCTCGGTACTTGACGCGCTTCGTGATATTATATCTGAGAAAAGTAATGGAGCTGTTAATAATGAAATGGTTATATTTCTTTTAAGTGGTACCTGATAACTTGACAAATATTGTCAGTCAATCAGTGAGACAGTGAATTAGGCGGTCAAACACCAAAGTATTGTAAAGGGAGAAGGTATTCACGATAGACTTAGTCAAGAAATTAAATCAATTTAATACTTTTTAAACTCGGAATTAAAGTTTGATCCTTGTTTCGGAACAGTAAACCGTCAACATGATTGATGAAAATTCTGACGTAATTACGTAACTTTTGGAAACATGAAGTTATTTTGGAATTGGACAGCCTACAACATAAATCTCAATCGAGCTTTGTTTGAAATTATCGGCTTTACAATCTTCAGTAAGGGATATATATGTCAAAATGTATCAGTTCCATTACCTCTTACATTTTTTTGTAGCTGCAAGTGGCCTTTACAAAATTATCAGTAGATTTAGACAGCATTTTTACATTGACCACCCACCCTATTTTATTTATGTAAGGTAAGGTAGTTACGGTAAGTAAATACAGCCTGAGACAAGTATTTGGAATTGGACAAAGCTTTCAAAAATATTTATCTGTCGTAAAGTGCTCTTAACCTCTTGATAATAAAAAGGCGTGTGCCACGTTGATAGACATCAATGTGGCATTTATCTTTTACCAACACATGGAGTTGTATGAAAGTTTTTGAGGCTTTGCCCAATATTATTTTATTCTCGTTAAGACGCATTTCATGATACGACTTTCTGAATGACATGAATTGAACCTTGTTGTAAAAATATAAGAGTAATCAATCATAGATGCCACAAATGTACACAAACATTACTTCTTCACAAACGTGTTTCTTTCTTTAGTTTTTACTTACCTTATACATGTCTACATGACTTGAATTTAGACAATTGTGTTTAATACTTACTTCTGCTGCACCATGCACACGTGGTCTCCATTTAAACCTGCCACTTCCACCACCGCCATCATCACGATCACTCCTACTGCACACCATAGTTCTGTCCTTATCCTCTCGTTAATCACTGACATTGTTATTCACTGATTCCACTCCATCGTTGATCTACATTGCCTTTGTTTTGTCATCTAGATCATGATTGTTCAAATTACTAACATCTATTGCTTTATTAACCTTAGAAATAGTTACGTTATTTTATTCTAAGAGGTCATAATCGATTGCTACGACATCCCAAAACCCTTAAAATTGCAAGCATTTGGTACCGAAGTATTCTAAGAATGACAGATCTAAGGATTTAAGGGTCTAGCTTGGCTGGATCATTCAAGATATCGCGTTAGATCTCGCCATCGTTCGATTTTGAAAATAACATTACACAATTTTGGCGTGTCACAAAAAGCGTGATTACATGATTTTGACGATCTAATTTTATAAAATTTTCGTCCTAACGACTTAATTTTTCAACAATCGTTCGTGGTTGTTCGAATACAGTTATGGAATGTAAAATAACAAAGCACTATGCTAAACTGAATGGGTTTAACAAGAATGGAGCCGCTGCGCCTGTTTTAATTATTAATTGAGGACACTTCCTTTTAAGTACTTGTTCTTACAGATTACATTAGTTGCGCAATGATAGAGCTTGTGAAATATAAGCCGGAGTTGTTCACGTCGCAAATTTCTAATAGTAAGATAAGAAAGAAAAGGAAAGTTTTCAATTCAAAAGACCTATTTTGAATTGTCTTTTAACCAGATTATTTTTGGAAACAGTAGAACACAACGCACTAACACAACGACATCTTCTGCATTTACATTTTGAACAGCAATGCCTTTTGTCAAATTAATATAATATAAATCCGTCAATGATAAAGTAAGATGAATAGTGACGTTAGAGGCGTCATAAACTTCAAATAATAATGGCTCCCCTGCAATAAAAGATATTGTCACTGCCCTCAATTAAGTCACCCCACGTCTTCCTAGTCGGTTACTTGACCCCTCATTCGTATGGTATCCGCCACAGTTATAAATTCCTGCTTCATCTATGTGGGATGGGCGGAGAATGATTTGACTAATGTATTATTTGATATTCCAGCCACCTACTAAAGTAGTCATTGGTCAGTGTTTACTACAGTTATTGTTCAGTTTTTGACCAAATATGATCAATCGCTAATGTATTTTTACTTTTTTGTCTCATGGTTAATGGTCACGTATCACGTTTAATGCATGAAGAAATTTTTCACCATAAATACTTCTCTAAAAAGGATTCTCAAAAATTATATTTTTTTAAGAGAAAGTAAGGTTTTGTTTGTATTTTAATTTGTACACCTAAATGTATGTATTGTATGGGTACGTATCATAATATATAAAGTTCAAAATACATAATGGGTCATAATATATAATGGTCATAATATATAATGGATTTTTTTCTGAAACCGTAAACTTTTCAGGATTGTTATAAAACAAACCTAACCTAACCTAATGAGTTCTATACGATGGGCTTTTGAAAAATCCTGAAATATTTACGGATTCAGAAATAAAACCATTTTGTATTACGACCATTATGTATTATAACCCATTATGTATTTTAAACTTTATTTATTATGATACGTACCTGTATTGTATAGTTACTTGTTTCTTTGTAGTGGCTGAAAGGGTGGTCCGATTTTTGGCAAGACCGGTGACGTACTTTAAGTAAAAAAAAACGTAATAATAAGAACTAAAACAGTAAAGTAACTAACGTATATTGACGACATTATCGAAACGTCTTGGGCTTTTAAAGCTTACTTGCTGTTACACTTATAACAATCCTAATTCACGGACATAGCAGCGGGTACAGGCTAGTGATAGACGAGCGCTGGTGTGCGTGCGCCGTTTCGCATGCGTCCGCGCAGGATGCGCCGATTGACGCTATCAATCGAGGCGATGACCTCTTTCTGGATTGACGAAAGCTGAGTAGGGTTGGTGAAAATATTGGCTTTTGAGCTGAAGTCGAGTGCGTATTAAGAGTTGCTTGAGGAAGAAAAGAATAGGAATACTAATCATGACAAATGAGAGGACGTGATTTTTCATCTTTGCGTTAGTCAGTTTGACTCACGCCATACCAAAAACAAAGATGACGAGGGTATTACAACAAAAGCATCTGACTTCAATCTCTCTCATCTGAAATTATATAAGATGAGGAGGGGAAAATTTCAGACTTTAGGATTGCTGCTTAATCATTTCTAAATTAAGTTTGTCATTGATATTTATTCTATAGCTAAGTCTGATTAAATTGAAATAAGAAAAAAACTCAAGCTTAACTAAATAAAAGTATATAATACTCCAGCAGAAAGCCCTGTAATTGAAGATTGTTAACATCGATCAGACATTCTAAGGGTCACTGTCGTTCAAGTCTGTCGAGAAGCACATCCACAATGATAATAAAAATAGACATACAATACTTATTACTTTCAACAATCCATTATGATACAATACAAATACGCTTTATAGAACACCACACAAAGAAAATTAAACAAGGCAAGACAAATACATGACCCTCATAAACGGCAGACAACAGGCCTCAGGCAGGAACTTTTGTATTTAAACTCGAGAATTTTAGAAATATGTTCTTATTTTGGAAAAGTCTGTGCTGAAAATAATGCATTGATAGATTCTGGTGTTGTTTTAAAGAAGAATTAGTTCAAGGCAAGAAACATTTCAAACGCTTTTAACCTGTTACAATAAGACAATGAAGCAATAGATCAATTGAGTAATTAAGTAAGGGCGCCAACCGGATACATGAGCAAGACTTCAAGAGAGACTATTACTAAGAATGACTAAGATCTGACATTTAATTTGTCATTCAGGATACTACAGATAATAGTAATAAAAAGTAAAACATATTATTAAGTATGTCAAAAATTTCACCGTCCTTATACGTCAGTCGGATAAAAAGCCTCATAATTTTTAAATTGTATGTGATTTACCACAATACTCCTGGCTAGATACTTGAACACCGCAAATTATTGGTAGCTTATGAGCAATTCTTATTATTTTAGGCCTGATACGCATTCAGAATTATAGTTTTAGGAAATGCAATTTTATACAGTCCACAACTCTTGAGCCACCAAAGAAATGTAATTGATTCTTTTTTACACATTGTCATAATATTCCTGATTGGACACATTATTTTTTCTATACCTTCTTCTTTGACGCATTTTCATCGCAATGTTAAAGTTGTATCAAGCAATACTCGGTGTGCTTAAATAATAAAATAAATGATCTCTTTATCAATTACTTTAAGATTATAATTCATTTTCAACATAAAATTCTGGGCACAGCAAAACGTGTCCAAAGTAGTTCAAACAAAAAAGCGCTGAAACAAGAATTTGTCGAAACAAAAATATGGCGTAAACAGAATCAGTCAGAAGTTTATTCTGAACTTCAATAAAAATATTGGCTTAGCAATTAAAATGGTTGACCTTTTTTTCTGCTGTTCATATCAAATATGTCCTCTTATTTGGACTAAACCTTTATATATTTCGTATCATCTACAGTAACATGTAAGTTCATTCCATAGATATCAAAGCCCTTTTCAAACCCAATAATACCCTCAATCAATCAAACCCTGCAACTACAAAGGTCCATATGTTTTGTCAGAGAGCAGTTACTGTAACTGGTGCCGAGGGGCCCAAACAACGTGCTTCCGTCTGTCTGTCACAAGTAATTGAGTGGAAACTATCATGTACCGGTCTATTTATACATAGAGTTTAGCGATGGGAATGCTTTTGGTTCTGTTGGAGCCGAAATAGTTGTATTTACCTTATCATCAAACAACAGTGTTCTCACGATGCTGATGAATGAATAGACCGGCGTAGATGCATTCGACAAAATTCTTCAGGGTAGCATTTTTTTTATGGTACGGAGAAAGTAATCTGTGATGACTGTGAATTATAGACATGTGCATTCTGAAGATTAATATTTCAAGACTGCAATCCTGAATGTTCCAATGCTATTTATTTCACCGGTTGTCTTATTCATACACTGGAACATAATAATGCAAACACTGCTGCTTGGCGGCAGGTAAAAGGATACGATAGTGATAGCGATCCGGACGGATGTTATACCTGTCTATGTGATGTGATGGGATCGTGTAAAACCCATAACTACAACGAATAAAAAAACCGTCAATCATTTTACAATCCACAAATAAAGTCCATTAGCTTTCGTCTATCCATTAAAAATATAACACTGAATGAATATACATAACAAGCAATCGCACTCAGAAAAACCGTTACTGTTAACAGTCGGGTTTTTTTAAATTACTTAATGCAGTAATTTAAAATACTGTATTTTTTGTATCAACAGGATCTTAATGCGAGAGATTACGACCAATAATATTTTTCATCACGACGGTTAACTAATATTTTTCGATCTTGACCAAATTGTATTCCAAAAAATTCACATAAACTGCAAAACTCCATGAGTGTGTAACTATAACATTGACTGATTGATTGATTGATTGAGTCCTATAAGATTGACGTAGGCTTTTGCCTGTATCGCATATACATTTCGACAGAATTCTACAGTCGTTAACTGCCAAGTCGGTTCTAAGTAAATTGTTTATTCTATTTTCTTTCACTCTAATAATGTAGAAAGCATTTGTCTCTGTAGTTAAACCACTACACTAAACAAATGCTATTGATAAACAGTGGAGATACGGCGACACTAGCAAAGGATGTGGTCTACTTAGATATTGTTGTAATTAGTGCGTAGTAAAGTAATTAAATTGTCTCTTCTGTATTTAATTTTCCATTAACTGTTAAAGGTTTTGAAGAAAGTAATTGACCACGAAGCAATACATTTTTCTATCACAGCGTCAAAGTTTAATCGAGTTTCAGCTGAAGTCCAAGGTTGCAATTTTAACATCAATCAACGAGAAAACAAATAAAGTTTGCTAAAAAAATTTACACGAGGCTTATACAAGGCTTGACGACTTTTACAAGACTCAAGTTAGGTTTCATTGAGAGAGCAGAGGCTAGTCTATATGTACCTATAAGACAGGTTAATTGTCGACATTTATATACAGGACACCTGGGGGGTTATTATGACATGGCAATGCAGTTCATTTAACGGTGAGCGTAAAGGATGGAGCTATAGCAGTTACATAACTCTGTCCTTTTCGCTCAGCGTAAAATGAATTGCACAGATACGTCATAATAACCCCACTGTACGTACACCCGAAAAGCTTAACCCACCTTTTTTGCAGTTGTGTTGGGTTGCTAATTACATTTTAGTATTCATTTTGGTTCTGACATTTCAATGTGGCCATGTGGAGTGCCCGTATGCAGCTCTAATTAAGCTCATTAATGTCCATTTGTGGGCAAGTGGCCGAAAGGACAGATGTTTGAGTGTTTAACGAATCATCTGTGGGTCTGTCATCAACATTTTACACGGGAAGGATTTATTTTCAAATTTAAATGACTGAATGGATTACTTATGGAATATTTCACTAGTAGACTTGTAGAAAATTGAACAGCATGGACTAGTGTTATATTTAGTTGATTTGTAAAATTGGGTGGATCAACTTTTTCTTGTTGTTATTCTGTCCCGTGAGCCAGGAGACAACAGTGATAGTTTCTTTGAAAAAAAAAATATACACCATTAATACGCTTGGAAGAAAACCCATAAAAGAATGGGCTTGTAATTGCCACAAAACTTGATGTTTGCTGGTTTTATATATTTTAAAATAGTGGGTTTTAAAGAGTGACCCAGGAGCCGTCACCATGGCAACGAGCAACAAAGAAAAGTCAAATAGGATATTATAAGTAGTATCAATAGTTACTTACCTAGTTTCATCATTATTTTAAGATTTGTAACGTAGGTAAGATTAGTAAACGACTTTGTATACCATAATGTGCCATACGATAAATTAATAAATAATTAGGGTTACCCTTAGTTGAAATATTTATTTATTTCAAACCGTTTTTACGTATATACCCAAACATTTACTGCAGCGGTTTTTGAGTGTATCTTTTAAATGGTAAAACATGAGTTGTTTATTGCATTTTCAAACGAATTTTATGCTAAATTTTTACATTCAGTGCGTTGAAATTTGACGTAAGATTATAAAATATATAGATAATAAAAAAGCCTAAAATTAAATAGGTAAGTTTTTCAGTTCTTACTGCTAGATTTACGGAATCATAGTTACGGAAAATATCCACAAGAGTATGTTTCAAAGAAGAAAATTCAGTATAGATGGCTGGAAGTGTATACACTTGAAAGGACTTCAGGAACTACTGACCCGTTTAAAAATATAGGGTATATTTAGGAAAGGTTGATATAGAAGCGAACACTTGGTTCAAACAAATCCTTATTTTGTAAACAAATCCAAACAAGTACCTACCGTACCAAGTACCAAGTAAGTACCTAATAAATTATATGTCTACTTAATTTCTTACGTACGCTGTTGATTTTTAAAAATAAATACTGAAAATATCTGTTTCAGGGTAAGTTAGTTTTTAAGGATTGTATGCCTACATAGAAATTGTATAATTAGAATTTGAAAGAACTAAATTGTGGGAAAGGCGTATAAAACGTAATCTGAATTTAAGAACAATTGTTATTAAACGAAATGGTGTCATCCATGTAATCAATCACTTTTGTGACTAACTAAAACTTCGGACAAATAACCTAAATTAGACAAAACAAAACTTACAACTCACTTTGACCTAATGTAAATCCACTGTCAAAATTAATAAACACTGTCAATTTAAATAAAAAAAACACAAAAGCACGCACACACTCTGAGCAGATGTACCAAGGCGACAGAGAAAGGGCAGAGTTCGCCCGACTACGGCTGGGAGCCGACTGGGAGATGTGGCGGGAATTGATTGGGTCCTCGAGTTTTTGGGAAGATTAGATAGTTTTTATTGGACAGTTTTTGTTTTGAAATTACGTTTGGGTCAAATGTTTTTGGATAATTAATACATTGATTTGATCTTACTTTACATATTTTTAGTGTCTCTAGTTATTAGGTACTAATGTATTGTATGTAATTTCGTCTCGGTATATTTGTTTGCACGCATCGCTATCTAAAACAAGCGGTTACGAAGCTCCTTTAATTTTTTCAACTTCGTTATTACTGTTATTAGGTACTGGGGGGTTATTATGACATGGCTTTGCAGTTCATTTTAAGGTGAGCGTAAAAGACAACGCTGTAGCAGTTATATAGCTCTGTCCTTTTCTCTCAGCGTAAACTGACCTGCATAGTTACGTTATAATAACCCCCCTGTTGATTTCAATTTAAGCAGGGGTTTTATTCTCTCAAAAACAACGGACGGTCGGACGAACGAGCGAAATCGCAGCGGCGAGTTTAAGTAGTCCCGTCAGTGCGAACAAAACACATTTCAGCGCGTGGATTTTCAATTAAGAAGCCCTATACGTTCGATCCATCGGCAGAAACCATGCTGCTAAATTGAAAATGCACACAGTAAAATATGTTTTGTACGCACTGACGGGACATTCACTCGTTCGTCCGTCCGACCGCCTTTGTTGAGAAAATCACTACCCAGATGCGGCTTAAGTTATATTATTTTTACATTATAAAATTGTAACTATTTATATATTTAAGCTTTGTTATAAATATCTAAAAACAGCCAATAATAATACTAGCCCGTTATTAGTTATTAGTTTTAATGCAGTTGTTTACACCAAAAAACTTTTTGGTTGTGATTTCAGATATTCGTTGCGGCATTTTACGTATGTTTTCACAAACTACGTTAAAGCAAGCAAACTTTAGCAAAGTTACCGAACCGAATGTTACCAGGTTTGTCGGTAACAAAATAGTTTCCCCGATTCGATAGTTTTTCCCACACATGACTACCAGGAACGCAGCAATATCAGAAGCTAAACATCCTATCCAATAAAGGCGGCGACACGTTGTCGCGAAGGGGGCGCTTGCATCGAATAAACATGCGAAATACAATGTTATTTTTACCGGTGGACAAAATTGGAACTAACGTGCTTCCGTATAAATTCGTTGTTTAGTTTAAAAATAGCGACATTACTGGCTGCACATGTAATTTTGTATTGTACGAGGAATGAGTGTGTAGGGTGGGTTTGTATTACGCAGTTTCAAACGGAAGTGTGTTTGGGACGTTATTAGTTGTCATAGTTATGTTTATGTCTCTAATTTTGGATATTTATGTTTTAATACCAAAGAGATGACCTTTTAAGTTTAACAATCGGGTCTTACTCCGGTTACATCATTAATTCCTAATCCAGCCAACTTTAGTCTTCGCTAAGTGTGTTTTTAGGGTGCCTCATAAACTCATAATAAAAGTCTCTTTTGTTTTTGGTAATAATTATAAATAATAAAATATAAATAAAATAAATAAAATTCATTTATTTATTGTTATAATTTATAACTTGATAAGTTTGACTTATTTTTTGAATTCATACCTTATTGTTTGCTATTGGTAGTTAACCTTTCGGAACCCACTGACATCTTAAGATGTCATAGCCATATTACGTTGGTGCCCACTGGCATCTTAAGATGCTCTAATACCTGCGTTCGATTTTACACCTATAGTTTCGGAAATATGGTTTATTTCTGGATGTGTTATTATATTTTAGGTAGGGAATTTAACGACATCCTGTATTTCACTTCCTAGAATACCCACTGGCATCTCATGATGCCAACGCTTTGCGCAAAAAATGCGTGGGCTCCAGAGGGTTTGACGTTTCGCAAAGTTGGGTTCCGAAAGGTTAATCCATATAATTACATGTCCATATTGTCTGTCTGTTTGTGTGTAAGTGCTTGGGGCAATGTGGCTGAATTAGAGAGTTTGGTATATTTTTCATATTATTATTTTCTCCCCACCCTGTTTTTTGTATTTAAACCTATGAACGAGAAATTAGAGATATACATAAAATTAAGTACCACACGAATGAGCCACTACTATCACACATACGTCCATACAACTCATACACACGTGAACAACGTACCCCACATCTACCAGGGTGTCAGAACTCGTGTGAAGTTAACTATAAACACTTCCGCATAGGGCGGAGACACACGACCGCGTAAAGCCGGCGACACACTGGCGGGAGAAGTCGTCACCACCGCTTTATCTCGATGCGCAGTATTTACTTAATGTGTAATATAATCGGGACCGCCTGGGGATGGGGATGGTATTTATTTAATACAACACAATATATTCCTATTTAGAATGTATTTTCAATTTTATTTTGAGTTGCAATTCGTTTATGTCAAATTGGTTGTGATCTATTCAAAGAGAGGCTAGGAAATAGACTTGTATTTAAAATATATAGTTTTTGACATGTTCTCTCGACCTGACTCTTTCTTTGTGCAGATTAAAGTAACGCATTGAATTAATTAATTGACGTTATGCGGGTATTTACGTCAAGTAACTGTCAAATTATCCGTTGCACAGATAAACAACGTTTGCACGTTCTGCCATCTTCTCTTATGAGACTCGCTTTTAAACTCGACATAATGTAATATTAACCGGCGATTTTAAATTGTCCCGTCAGAGCTTACTAAAACATTTGAGGGCGTGCATTTTTAATTGGGAGCTGGTAGTTATTTTTTTTAACTTAAACTTAATATTATTCCACAATGAACAATTGTGTACTTATATAAGACCAAGGTCGAGCTACGAACAAAACGGCATTAAAAAGAGTTAATTTGGTTTTACCTCTGTACTAAATTCGAGTAAAAATCGTGGCATCTCCACTCCATGACAAAACCTTTTATGTACAATTACTAGAAAACGTAGTTTAAATTACAGACGAGGGGAGCTATAATAGAAAAATGTACCACAGATATCTGTAATATTTTCTGCCTGTAAAGTTATCATTATACTTATACACATTATTTCAACTTCTTTTTGTAAACTTTTACGCATGGCAGGGTTTGTTTATAAACGCACAATAGCTAAAATATGCTTTGTCCTTATCTGTCATTGTCACATCACATTGGCATCTGATGGAAAGTTAATAAGCATACTTTGACTTAAATACATTTTATGGTGCTTTTATATAGGGGGTAAAATTTTATATTTATTTTATAATAATATGTCGACACGATTGTAATGCAAAAAAAGTGTCTTGAAGCTATTATCATGAATCATGAATTGAAAGGAAATCAAAATTCGTTTTTAAGCAAAGTTTTTGCATGCCAACTACGATTAAAGTCGCCGTCAAAAGAACTTGTGAACGATGTAAACAAAATAGTCCTGTTTGACACATAACCTCAAATAGTCACCAAGCTATAATTGATAGTTATTTCGTCTTAAACTTTATATGAAAATAATGATCTAGTGTATAAATCACTGCAAAGACCTCACTTGATCTTTAAAAGTACGTGATTAATGAGTAATCATGGTGGATTGGTTCATTTGGTTTTGTTTACATCTTTTGCAAGTTCTATTGCCGGCGACTTTAGATAATTATTATGTGTGTTCGAGCAAATAAATAATTTCATTTCATTCCAAAAGGATATTATTTGTATGATGTAAGCTGGTTTTACGCTGTTTCCCGGGCCCCGCGGTAATGAAAGAGAGTTATATTAAATTGAGTTTTTTTTGGCCCGGGCGTATTTACCGAGCTCGTCCGTCCGTCTGACATCTGTTTACTCTAGAAACATTTTATTAAAAGAGCAATTAGTCTTGTTTGTGTTGGATAAGCTATTGAAACGTGATAATACGGTGGTTACATTTAAAGGCGCTTATGCCGGAAGATTATTTATGAAAAAAATACAGCTTTAAAAAACCCAACTGCATGGATAATGTCGTCAATATAATGTTAACAATTTAACATGTACTTATTTTTTTATTTCAACAATTTCACTTAAAAGTTAAGACGAATCTAACGACACCTCGCTTGTAATAATATGTAAATAGCTCTATAATTTATTGAAATATAGACATATTTTTTATTGTTTGAAATGATAGGTTTACAACGAATTTTTCTACAATAAGTAGATATATAGTATTATGTTTAGCTGTTATTTTTAAATTCGCACCAGCTTTTGACTTGTTTCTCTCCAGCCAGTTGGTTGACTGATAGAGAATGCCTTAAAGCATTAAGTCCACCATTTTGTACTTTTCTTTCATTGCGCAATAAAGTTTTAACAAATAAAAGATTTAGTATCGAACTGATTGGAATTCCGTTGGAACACTTACCAAGAATCGATTTTTTGCGGAACCCTATACATTGATGGACAACAATGGACGTGTTTCAGCTACCACGAAGATGATGATGGGTCTTTTTACTTTAATCTTTTACTTTGTATTTTCTTGTTTACTACTTAATAGTCGTTAATACACTTGTGTTGTTTGGTGTTGCTATAGTATTGACTACTAGTGTGGTTTATAATCCATCATATTATCACTCACTCTTATTTCACACGTCAAATCTGGCTGTGACACTAAATAACGAAAAAAACTATTTGAATAGTGATATTATTGCATCTACTACGCTATAATTGAAGATAATTATTCAATAATTTATAACTTAATCAAACTCTTTTACTAATCCTAATAATTTAAATTATAAAATGTTTCTAACCTCTGAACCCCGATACAGCTTAAACCATTCATTGACCCGCATCTCGTGTCATTATTATTAAGCAGGGGTCGTAAACCTAATTCAATTTATTTATTCTCCCACGGTAAATTAACAATTTAATCTCAATCGCTGCGTTGTGAGAAGGCGTATAGTATTTCAAGTTAGTAATAAGCCTATTAAAACTTGCGACATTGCTTTTAAACCACTTCTTGGTGTTAGAAATACCTTTATGAACCACATTTCTCGATTATTATAGGTACGGATAAATTGGGGGTACAATAATGTTTATTTTTGTTATTTTACCTACGTGAGAAATCATAATATAAAAACCCAGGAAACATAATTTTTTTAATAAATTTCATTTTGTTTTTTTTTGTTTTTACTACCTTATTACTTTTATCAGACATATATCGTTTCGACTATAATTGATTTGGTAGCTTTTTGTTTCATAGATCAAGACAAAGGTACGATGAAAAAAATTAATGATATCTTGATATCGGAATTGAAGTTTTGTACAGGGTAATATTTAATCTCGTCGGTAAATATTTCTGCTGAGTATGAGTGAGTGAGAGATATGTTTGCTTCATGTCTATAACATTTCTAACATTATCTGGATGTATGTAATTGTCATAAAAAATCAAACAACTAATGTGGATTATACTAATAAACATTTAATTAATATTACCAAATCAAATCTCATGTTAATCATTATGATATTTACAAAATCATTATAGTATTACTAAGTTTACAAAATCATTATATTATTATTTACATAACTGTATAACCCTGACTACTTATGCTTATACTAAAAAAAACCCGATACATAAAGTTGAAACTGCTAATACTGCTAGCAAAGATTTTTTTTAACCTATTTGTCATTAATGATATATTTTTTATAATAATAATAATAAATTGATTTATTTTTACGTGCTTAAATGATATCATTAAATGATAAAAAATTCACACAAAATATAACTATGCCACACAACAAAATTTATTTAATAAATTTTATGAAATTTAACTCAAAACATAACTATAAAATTTTGTTTGCAAATAATGTCTTCAATCAAATAAAATAGGACATCCTGTAAAATTTAAACCTTAACATTTGATCTTTGATAACATACAGAGTGTTTTTTTATCACCATCTTAACAAAACAGTCAGGAAGAAGGAGCTCAGTAGTAATACCGCGAAATGAGTGACGTCATTCCGACTGGCCGTGTTGTAGAAGCCTCCATACACTTGCAGGCCCGCCGTTTCAATGCTGAAATAGAAAATATAGACATGAGTATGATGAATTAACAAGTTAAGCCACGAGGAAGCATCTTTGGTACAGTCAGCAGCAGAAGTTGCTATGCAACCGAAGAGGTCAAAACGATCTGCACTCGACTCTATTGTCAAGAGAATACGTCGTGTCTAGATCAGTTTGAGCCTGTTATTCTACTTAACTACTTTGATGATGATTGTACAAAGCCGTAGGGGCCGTTCTTAGCATAGAGGCATTCCATCTTAGTCCTCAGGGTTGGCAACGCATTTGCAGTCTTAGGATTGCATTGCATTCTTGTGAATGCGAATGTCTATGGGTCACAGTTTCCACTTACCATCAGGTGGCATGTGTGCTCGTTTGTCTACTCTATGCCATAAAAAAAAAAATGTTTCATGTTTTAGTTTATTTTAATATCTTAGATTTGTTTTTTTTCAAATAAATAATTAGTAAGTTTGCGATGAAATTTTTTCTCAGAGACAATGAACAGTGTGTCAACAGAAACCGTATGTGCAACCAAGGGGTGTATCTAACGATAATAAAATATAATATTATTAATTTTGTAAGAAATACATTTTAGTATCAACCCTGTTTTGGCAATAAAAACTAAGTATCCTGGTATAGAGATGCAAGTTGTTTGCGTCAAGTTTGCGTCAAATTTGATCTGATAGTGCGAACCGTAAAGAAAAACAGTTTTTTTTATGGCACACCATTCCATGTAATGCTCAGTGGGATCCGAGACAGCCATCGTAATACTGACCTTGTAGAGAAAAGGCACAAGTGCAATTAATTTATAGAAGCATATTAAACTCTCAAGGGGTATAATAAAGTTGGAGTTGCAATACAATTCATATAGCAGATGTGCCCTTTTTTCCGTAGCAATTCTGACTAAGATGGAATGCCTCTACCCTAATTTACTGGTTGTCTTAACCCCACATCGGAACATAACAAAGCGAACACAGCTGCGGCGGTAGGTTGAGGATAAGTGAACCCCGCACACCCTACCATTAAATAAAAATTTACCAACTTTGAGTCGGGCAGTACGCAGACTGATTTTTAGGCATATCTGACTGTTTACCTGAACTTGCAGTAGTCTCCATCATAACTCCAGCCCTGGTACTCCCCAGTGCGGAGGTTCTCGCTCCGCAGCCACTCCTCCAGCGGCCTGAAGTAGTCCCTCAGAGCCTGGCCGTTCAGCCTGGTCTCTCCGATGCTCTCCTGCAGGGTCTGGGACCAGGCCACGGAGGAACCGCGTTCCATGAGACGACTGGGAAAAAATGGAGAACGTTATAACCTGGTAATGTTTATAGCATGGAGTTGGATAATGAGCACTGGCCCATGTTGGATCCAGAAATCTGTCCGAAGAGCGGGTTAGGAATACCTAAAATACAATCCACACGACATTATATAAATATATACATATACCTACCATTCTACCATTACACCTGTCTCCCAATGTCGTAGGCAGAGACTATAGAATACCAGGGGAGTGATTCTCTCAACAATGACGGTCGGACGGACGAACGAGTGAATCTCCAAGCGACGAGTTTAAGTAGTCCCGTCAGTGCGAACAAAACATTTTAGCGCGTGCATTTTCAATTTGGCAGCATGGTTTCTGCCGATGAGATCGAACGTATAAGGCTGCTCAATTGAAAATGCACGCGCTAAAATGTTTTTCTTTTCGCTCTGACGGGACTACTTAAACTCGCCGATACGATTTCGCTCGTTCGTCCGAGCGTCCGTTGTTTTTAAGAGAATAACTCCCGGGTGGTATAAAGTTCGTAATACAGCCTTTACGGCCCTAGGGGGCGTTTAAGGCAGTTTACAGCTCAAACGACATAGTTAAAGCTTATTAAAACAGCTGGGCTTTGAAATGGTGTTTCTTCCTGTCTGTAGAAATCCGATACCGTGTTCTACTTTGTTGTCGTGACTTCGTTATTATAATTTTGCTATCTGGAACTGTTCTGATGGAAATTTGTGATAAAGGCCTACAGAAAATAGTAGTCGCTTTAGATACGATGCATTCGGCGAACGATATCGTTATCGAAAATGAATATGCGCAAGAGATATATGCATAAACTCACGCCTTCGTTCCCAGAGTGGGGTAGGCAGGGTTACAGAATTACCTACAACTCTAAAAACTTGTTGACAATTCCGCAACCACATTTTGCACTATCGGGTGAGATGTTTACCAGCGTATTAGTGACAGAAGCCAATCGCCTTACACTACTAGGTACAAGGCTTTATGTCCATGAGATACAAATTTTAGAGATTTAAAGATATAAAATGCTTTAAATCAAGTCCGGGTAATATTATTTACAAAATACAGCTTTCAGGGTGGCTATTCCAGATTGTTTTATTTTATTTTAGTCCATCTTGCTATTTAATCGTATAAATAAAATGAAATGACTCGAAATCTTTTATGACAAGATCACGGTTAATTGTTACAAAGTGTTACGTATGTTGACGTGTTGGTACCCATTATTCACTTAAATTACGGTAATTGCTACAATAACGTTAAAACGATAACTTATACGAGTAGAAAAAATATGTGCGTAGACAAAAGAAAAGAACCCAAGTTTAAAGTTTATTAAGTATGGCAAAGTAACCAAAGTGACCAAGAAAATTGCAGTTAGCTAACCGTATAAAAACTCAATAACGGCAATTTTCAGTGTTAGGATTGCAGTCTTGAGACTGTAGTCTTGAGATTGCAAATGTCTATGGGTCTCAAATCCCACTTATCATCAGGTGGCCCGTTTACCCTCTACTATCCTGCATGTGGATTTGTATGTACGGTCACAAACGTTAATATGGAACTCATTGAAAAAAAATGCATCAATTTCATTAGAGATGCCAAGTAATCTGAAACTTACAGGAAACCCTATCTTATTGTTGTAGAATGTGAGATTGACTTTGGACCTAAAGTGGGTCTCAAATTTAAGTCTTTAACTGTACCTACAATACACTTTACAACTTATATAACCTTAAAATAAATTAACTTTATTGTTTTCCTTCTCAAATAATAAAAGGTGTATTAACCACGCAAATGCGGTTTGTCCAAAACACCGCTTAAGGCTACCTGTATTGCAAAAACAACTGTTGTAATTTTGCTTGGTTGATTTAACGCTGTAATATGCGCAAATACAGCCGATATAATTAACAGTTAGGTTAGAAAACCACCTATTTCGAAAAGGGCTTTACTACGCTTTGTGTTGACACTGTTTATGTTATTGTTGCTATGTTAATACCGTAAAATAAAGACTAGAACAGCGTTAACTGCAAATGCTGTTAAGTCATTATTTATTTTGTTTATTTTTGCATTGCTTTATAGTTTAAACCAGCATTTATCAAAATCTATACAAATTTGACACGATATTGCGTCATCGGCATTGAAAGCATAATGCTTTGGGTGCCCAAAAACTCAAAAAAGTGTCTGTTTTATATGGAATTGTGAGAGATCGGTACTGAATTCTTGTACGAAGGTCGAGCTGTGGCTTCTCAGATTATAATGTAATTGGAGTAATAACCAGGTTAATGGCTGGGATCATTAAACAGTGGCATTGATGGACCAATCATCATTAACTTTTAGGACAAAATATACTAATATCGAACTTCAATACATAGTATAAACCAAGTCGCTTCCCGCTGTCTGTCTGTCCCTATGTATGCTTAGATCTTTAAAACTACGCAACGGATTTTGATGCGGCCTATGTATAATAAATTCTGTTTTATGGATTTTTTGTCAAATCGGAGAAATACTGGAAAAGGGCCGAATCTTAAGTACCCGAAACCGACGTGCGTGCATGACTCGATGTATGAATGTGAAAGAAGCGAAAGAAATTTGTCAAGATCGTAGCAAATGGAAAGAAGTGGTCTCAGCCTACCCCTCTGGCAAACAGGCGTGATTTAATGTAAGTATGTATGTATGCCTTAATTACCTACTTAAATTGATTTCTGGAATAAATGAAATGCTATGGGGAAAAACGCGTCAGGAAAAACGACTGAAATGTTATTCGGGACAAAATGTAAATGGAAATTGTGCTAATAAGAAACTACACTACAATTACCAAGCCTACTCAGTACTGCACAACGAAGCCCTAAAATATATAAATAAGAACAAAAAAATAATAAAACATCTCCATGACTCATCTCACTACTGATTATAAATACGAAAGTTCCATGTTCAATAACATGAACGGCTAAACAAATCTGGATGAAATTTTGTCTAACGATAGATTATAGTATGGAATAGAACTGACACTACTTTTTACTCCCGAAAATTTGATAGTTCTCGAAGGAATAGTGACTAGCAGTAATATATCACCCAAAAAATTATGCCCTTACTATTTTCCAAATCCGGGACCGCTATCTTCATAACCATGGTCACTAAAGCAAACCGCTTCATCAATATTATAAAAACAATTTAATACAATTACCTACACACACTAACCCCTTTACTTATAAACGTGGAATAAGCTTGGAATAGTTTATGCCATGCTTTGTCACTTTCTGTCAGATGCAAATGTCACTATTACAGATAAAGACAAAGCATGGCATAAACAATTCCAAGGTTATTCCACGTTTATAAGGGGGTAATAAATTTGGCTAAAATTGTATTAACAGATAGTACTTAAAACCCAGCTATGTCCAAACTGACGGAAGGTAATCCAACACGGCGAAACCCGAGCCAAGGAAGGCATTAGGCAAAGATAGGCTTACATAACACATCGATACCCTAGCCTTTGTCTCGGCCTGGTCTAGATTACGTCAGCCTTATGCAACTGGAGCTTAGGTCACTTACATACAGGGCTTAATATGGATTAAGATGGTTAAGAAAGCGTTGATAATGGAGTTTATTCTGCAAGTTGATGGAATACAGGGCTCGGACAAGTCATCGCAAAACAATCGCAAGACGGCAATAGAACAAGATCAATAGAATCGCATTATGTACAATATTATTTAATTATATTGTGCCGTGTGGTTGCCGGCAGAATAGAATAGAATAGTACCACTCCATACCTTCCTGTGGAAGTCGTAAGAGACGACTAAGGGATTAAAGGCTTGTAGTATTTTTAGGCGATGGGCTTGCAACCTGTCACTAATATACACTTGATATACATCTTAGCCTGTATGTGCAAAATGTGGTTACAGAATTAACAACTGGCTGTTAAAGTTGTTGGTAATTCTGTACCTCTGCCAACCCCACTCTGTGATGAAGGCGTGACGGTATGTATGTTATTTAATTATATTTTTCATTGTCATTTATTACTGCCACCCAAAATTCACCATACATGTGTGAAGGTATTTCCATTAACATTTTTTTTTATGCTGATGGTTGCATTGCACATACGCAACCATTAACTTCTGCATTATACATATAAAAAAGTAAACAGTTGTTATAAAATACTTTCGAACCTTTTACTCGAAACTGCCGAAACACTTCTATGACATCTTCCCAGCAATCGTAATTAAGCAAATAATTGTATTAGTTTAATTTGTTACCACAAAACTGTTTGAAGCATGCCACTTTGACAAATCCATGACAGATATGCGACTAAAAAGGTCAAATGCTAAATTATAAATTACGATAATAATATATCAGCTTTAGATAATAATAAATAATAATCTTAAGTCGCTACTCTATAATAGTATTGTCCCATGTCCATATCACTTTCTGCGATGACTTGTCCGAGCCCTGACTATTACATGTGTGCGTCTGGAGGAAGAGGAGAGAGGTGTGTAAAGCTCTTGTTTCCTAGGATAGCGGTGCTGTCATACTGTGTGTTACCAGCACCCTGGCTTTTTTTAAAGTAGGTTAAAATAACGTATACTTGTAACGTAACTATGACATTAATTTAATTAATAAACCACTTTTCAGGCTTTGTTAACTTTCTAACAAAATGTTAATTGCCAGCAATGTAAAGCACAGCAATTTGACAAGTGTAAATGACAGTCGACGGCTACTTTGATTATTATGATCTGCCCCCGTACCACGACATGCCTTGTACCAAGCAACAGCGAAACTGATAACGATGAACACGCAGCACATGCACTACATTAAAAATATATCTAAGAAAATTAATTGTGAAGTTATTTTAATTATTTTTTGATTGATAATACTTGCAAACAATTGCTAAAGCAACATATTATCGACAGTTTTAATAAATGCCCGCATGCCGGTGAAACACTGTATAGCGGCCGTAATACAGCGGTGGATGACGTCACAAAGGACATTGTCTATGTAAACAAAATGGCGCGGTTTCCTAGAGGGCGGTGATTGACACCCTAATGTCAAGTAATATTATAGCGCCCGTCATAATACGGCCGCTATAAGACGGCGCCGCTATCCTAGGAGACCAGAGCTTTAATAAGGTATTTTAACCTATAATTGTGCAATGTATGTCAAACTCAGAAACTCGCAAAGCCTTCCATGCCCGTCCTTATAATTATGGCGGAATGGGCAGCAGTCCCTTAGCCCTACATGGAGCAAACAAAGAAACAAACTTTACTGCTGTCAATATTATCAATATCTAGAAACGTTATGGTTGTAATGTGTCAGGATTTACTTCTTACCTGGCTAGTACTGTAGGTCGGTTAAACTGTATTTCAGTTGTCGGTTTAATTTTAATATTGTATTAATTTATATAGCGACCCGCCTTCGCTTCGGTTTATGTGAGTGGTCTGTAACACTCGTAATAATTTATTACACATCCACCTTTATCTGTTACTTACTAACAAATAGCATGTGGTCAAAATATTTTTTTTTTCAAAAAAAGAATCAAAAAATGGCGTCTTTGAAAAACAAACAAAGTAAAATCTAGTAGCATTACCATACATATTTCAATAAGTATACCCTGTCAATGCTGCCTACACGGCTCTAGAAACACCTCTATCTTTCAACGCAAATGTCAGATTGCGTAAATTGCCGCATAAAAGTACATTTTATCTGCAAACTGGTGCATTTTCGCAACTGCATCGACCCATATACAGTGCATAAGTCTTCCTATAGTTGCTCGGCATATAGTGGTATAGAGTTTAGCAGTTTAGTAGTTTAGTAACGAGTAATTAGGAGCGCGGGAGTCACGTTTACCGAACGAAATTGCTTTTTACAATGGCTCTTTAAAACTTTAATAAAACACTTTAGGTATGGATTAGAGATATACAGATCGAAAGTGGGACGGGTCGGAAGGGGCCGCCGCCCTAGGCGTACTTTTTCGAGTCGAATCGGAGAAATACTGGAAAAGGGCCGAATCTTAAGTACGCGAAACCGACGTGCGTGCATGACTCGATGTATGAATGTGGAAGAAGCGAAAGAAATTTGTCAAGATCGTAGTAAGTGGACTCTGCCTACCCCTCTGGGAAACAGGCGTGATTTAATGTATGTATGTATGTATGTATGGAAATGTCTTAGTTTAGAACAGAAGGCGAACCGGCAATTGGCAGCAGTATGATACTATAAAATCTTTATAGTGTCCGCCATGTTGTGTGCTTTTTTTGTACAATTAAGTTTAAATAAACAAATGAAGGCTGCTATTCGATTTTGCCATTTAATTCTAATGGAGGGACTTCACGCGGCTGATATTTTGATAAATATTTACATTACATCTTTACATTAATGTTATTTTGAAACATGTTTATCTATTACAAACAAGCAAGTTTATTACACCAGTTATCTAAAGTGAAGTTTCGTTAGGAAATCGAATAAACTTTATAGCGCGATAGGTAATAGTAAACTTATACAATGTGCTTCGTAATAATTTATGGCAGTTCAAGTTGGAATACTTCCTACTAGCCTAGTATAGTCAGCGAAAGTTTGAGAGACTTGCATGTGTCTTCCGATTGCGCCTGGGTTGTTATTCTCTCAAAAACAACGTACGGTCGGACGAACGAGCGAAATCGCAGCGGCAAGTTTAAGTAATCCCATCAGAGCGAAAAAAGCACATTTTAGCGCGTGCATTTTCAATTTGGCAGCATGACTTCTGTCGATGAGATCAAACGTATAAGGCTGCCTACAAATGTGTGTACGAGTACATACGTATCGAAAAAATCCTGTAATAAATATGTTATGAAGTTGTTATTACACTGAAATAAGGTGCATTGGGATACAACAATCTGAAAAATATTACCCTTCTTGGGTGATTGAAAAAATGACCTTCTGCTGGAGTTTCTTGCGGCGCTTCTTCTCCGCAATAATGGTCTTGTCCGAAGCGCTGGTAGACTCACCCTATATAACCGACGTGTAAAAGAGCCTCATGTGGCCTATTTACTGAATAAATATTTTAAAATTTGAATTTCGAATTTTGGTCTCACGAGACAGCGTTATTTAAACGCCAGTGTGCAAATCCTGCCGTTATGTAAGTGATCCAGTATCGCTATCGCATCGGAGCGTCGCAGGCGCACGAAGCGCTTTGCATGTCGCCGATCAGCAGGGCTGACTGAAGGGCCGCTTTATGTCTACATTGTTTTCATGGTTGCTTACCCGATGAGAATCTAACAGTCCCTATTAATATACCGTAAAACTACACAGCTATGGTCCTGGCCTACAACAATAATCCAATTTTACTTATCACATTATTCTTAAAATATGATAGCTTTAGCTGAAGCTAGAGTTTAGAGCAATCGATTTAAGACTGCACCGAGCGTCCAGTGGCGCCCTAATTACTGTTATTGGGTTTTCTAATTAACTAACCAATATCCTTGGAACCAAACAAAATGTGTTTGTAGCGCAAGTATAAACACAATTTATGGGATACGTAACAAACTTTAATAACAATTACCCTTTGAGTAGTCAGCTTAACGGGAAAAGGTGGCCACTTTTTTTCGTTAAGTTAATAACTCGAAGGTGAATTGTTATTAAACTATATGATATACCCTATAAGTTGTGTTTTCATTTGTAGTACAAACAAATTTCGTCCAATTTCAAGAAAATACTTTAGTTTATTAGAAATTACAATAAAAGTAATGAGGGCGCCACTGGACGCTCGGCGCAGTCTTAAGGGTAAACAGTACATTTTATACCCTTCAATAAATGGCAGTAAGGTATCATATTTTAGAATAATGCAATAAGGAAAATTGGACTATTGTTGCAGGCTAGGACCATAGTTGTGTAGTTTTACGGTACCGTCCGTCCGTCATAAATTTAAAGAGCTGTATCCTTTGAAACGTAATATAGCGGGCTTTTTTCCATAATATTGTGTTATAACGTCGAATTTCATAAAAAAAAAAAATTAATTTAATAGCCTAGTGTAATGTCCCACTTCTGGGCAAAGGCCTCCTCCCTTGATTTCCGCACCCCTCTTTCTGTGGTAATCTCCGGCCAATCCAGAAAAGCATCCATATCATGCCGCCATCTCCGCTTGGGTCTGCCTCGTCGTCTGTAGCCGTCCTTGGGGACGCACCAAGTCGCATTTGCCCACCGCTGTGGGTGCATACGACAAACATGCCTGGCCCAGGCCCACTTTAGCTGGGCAGTCTTTTTCCCCACATCGGCTATGCCTGTCTTGGAGCGCCAGGTGTTTCACACTCGGTCCGTTCTTTTAACACCTAATAGGCTGCGCTTCATTGCTCTTTGGCAAACCTTGAATATGATATAAAATATTTTTTAGGGTATTTTTATTTTAGTTGTATCGTAAAAATGGTAAAACATTCAAGTGTCCAAGGATCATGGCACCAACAGTTAATCAATTAGTTAAAACTTATTGTATTTCTTGTTGTCATCTGATATTGGCTTACTTACATGTATGATCCATATCTTAAGTACCTGACTCAATGTATAGCTGTTAATGTCCCAAATAAAATAAATAAATACCTAAATTATTTCTTAACTAGCGACCCGCCCTCGCTTCGCTTCGGTTTATATAAGTTTTCTGTAAAACCCGTACATAAAACCGAATATATTATACATAAAAACCTTCCTCTTGAATCACGCTATCTATTAAAAAAAACCGCATAAAAATCCGTTGCGTAGTTTTAAAGATCTAAGCATACATAGGGACAGACAGCGGGAAGCGACTTTGTTTTATACTATGTAGTGATGATGATGTGGCCGCAAATACATAGCTCACCGGAAAACAAAAATATGGACACTTGAAAACAAGATTATATAGGTAGTCCAAAGAAACTTTGGCTAGTATTATATTGTGATAGATCATTACTGAACTTCGCGTTTCTACCAATGGGTCAATGTAGTGTAGAAAAATATTTCAAATAATACTGTGGTGTTCGTTTCATATAAAACTTGTCCAAAAAAGTTATTTAGAAATAATCATAACTAGAGTTAAGACTTTTAGTGGCAAATCGTGGTTCTAGAATCCATGGAGTCGCTATTTCCTATTTATTATAATACAAACCACTTTGATTTTGACCTTCAATATCTTAATATTTCAAAAATAATTTATTCATTAAACATATAAATACAATTTAAATGAACTTTGGTATCACTACATGGTATAAAACAAAGTCGCTTCCCGCTGTCTGTCCCTATGTATGCTTAGATCTTAAAAACTAAGCAACGGATTTTGATGCGGTTTTTTTTGATAGATAGCGTGATTTAAGAGGAAGGTTTTTATGTATAATATATTCTGTTTTATGTACGGGTTTTACAGAAAACTTATATAAACCGAAGCGAAGCGAGGGCGGGTCGCTAGTGTAGGATATATCTGCTGTGAAAGCGTTACAAACAAGCAAATATTAGTAGGTATGGAATAACCGAGCTAAAATTGTATTTAGTTCATTTTGAAATATGACCATATTAAAGGTCAAAATCAAAGTGTCATGTATTATAATAATTGGGAAATAGCGTCCCCATGGATTCTAGAACCACGATATGCCACCAAAATCCTAACCCTAATCATAACAACACGATACATTAATCAAAATCAGTTAGTTTCAGTCAAAATCAACACTGATTAATGGAAGTGCACTTAACTGCAACTTTTATCAATTGAAATAATGTTTCTGGAGCTTTAAGTAACCTTGACCTTGAATTTATCTGAATCTGACACGGATTTGGTCAAATCGATCGATTATCGTTTCGCTAAGGTGAGCTTGCCTAGATCTAAGTGCGATAAATCCTATTAATATTCTTTTAAGCAATTCGCCAGCGAGCTCGGCAGGAAATTAGAAACCGGGCAGCTTTTCAAATTTGTGTTGCCCCTGTAGCCCTGCTTTTAACATTTTTCAATTTGGTCTTTGGATTAATGTATAAATTAAAGCAAAGTGTAGGGGAAAACTTATTACGTGTGATTAGATTAGATCATATTTTATTTTTTGTCATAAATTTTCTGATAAATATTCATCAGTCGGTTATAAAAAAACTTTAGAAATTTTGCGCATTTGAGTAGTTGATTTTAATAACCCTTTGGTATCTATAATTTTAAATAAAGTTAATTTCTAAACGTTTGAGTGACCTTCACCTTGAATATTTAAACCTGATACCGATATGTAACAAAATAATTTATAAATATATCGATATACTTATCGACTTAAAAATAGAATACCGTAATTAAAAGTTTCCGTCCACCCACCCGCATAAAAAAATATAGACGGAGCAACATTTAATTAAAATAATTAAATTGAAACTTAATAAATGCAAATTTAATCTTAATGGGTTGTTAAATATCTTAAAACAGATTAAAATTTTCCGAGACTTGTATTTAAAATAAAAAAAATGTCAAAGGCAATTTACGCAAAACGTGTACGGGAAGTACTTTGATACACGTATTAACGGATGTCATTAGTATTAAATTATTTTTGTATATTAATTGCCTTTAGCTAAGCTTAATTTAACTAACCTGTGTGTACAGTCAGTTTTATAAGTAGCTGCACACTATAGTACCTTGTCGCTTTAACACCTTGAACAGATTAGTGCGGTACTTCAAACATAACGTTAAAATTACATAGCACTAAATAGTGCAGCTACTTAAGGCGTTCGTACGTTAAATTATTTTCAAATAAGTTTTTGCAAGTTAATTCATAATTTAAATTCGTCAGTAAGCTGTTTTGATTTTAATTTAAAATCGAGCCTAAGGCGAATTAGTTGTACCTACATACATACATACATTAAATCACGCCTGTTTCTCTGGCTTGCTACGATCTTGACAAATTTCTGTCGCTTCTTCCACATTCACATCACACACATCGAGTCATGCACGCACGTCGGTTTCGGGTACTTAAGATTCGGCCCTTTTCCAATATTTCTCCGATTTGACTCGAAAAAGTACGCCTAGGGCGGCCCCTTCCGACCCGTCCACTCACTTTCAATCTGTATATTTCTTTCGTTAATCTTCTTTCATCCATCCTTTCCAAATGACCAAACCATCGAAGCATGCTCTTCTCAATCTTAGTCAATACATTTTCTTTTATTCCGTATTTCTCTCTGACTTTTTCATTTCTTACTCTAAGGATGGATATCCTTTCCAAATGACGAATTAAACAATGAATTAGTTGTAAGTGCCGGTAAAAGACAAAAAGGTTCCTGTTCATACAGTTATAATAATTAATTTATCCGAGGGGGTCATAATATTAATTTGTTGTTGATTCATCGCATTCTAATCACACCTATAATTATATCCCAAACAAAGCTTAAAAAAACGTATTAATTTCAATAATCAATCAAACCAAATTAATTTCAACATGGCCGCTTAATAAAACTACAGTGCAACAAAAACAACAAAAGTACAAGCATAAACAGTTTTAATTTCAACCCAAACTCAAGTTGATAACGTTGAAAATGTTCTGCGTTCTTGATAGGAGATTATATCAATGATTTCAAGCTACGAAAATTTAATGGCCGACCCGTATACAGCGTGTTTGAGGCAACTACTCATTTCCGCGTAGACAGAGTCAATTGTATGCACCGTACTTTATTTTTAATTAATTTGTCAAACAAAACCGAACCTTGTACGGAGCGACATAAAGTTAATAAACTGTGTACAGTAAGCTTTATTTTTAAGCGGTCCGTGTCAAATGAAAATTGACTTTGAGTAAAAGAAAATAGGGTTATAATTGTAATGAGAAAGGATGGTTATAATTATTTTGTCCTTTCAATGAAGGAATTTTGCAGTTAGTGACGCCTAAATGCAGTTAAACTCAACTGAATCAACTAATTCGATTTATATTTGGAACGGTATTCCTGGAACGCACCCTTGAGAGGAAAAGGGAACAAATTAAAGGTGGTATTTAATAATTTCTTAATTGGATTGCGGAATATTTTTGAGCTCAGTATAAGTATGTAACTAGATATCCATCCATCTTTACCTACTAATTTTACAAACGCTAAAGTCACTCGGTTTGTATGTTACAGCTGAACTACTTAACCAGTTTTAATGAAATTTGAATCCCGTGGTTTGAAATCGAATTATTTTGCGGGTGGTAGGACCTTGAGCAGGGTCCGTCCGGATCGCTACCACCATCTTATCCATTAACCTACCGCCAAACAGCAGTGTTCGCATTGTTGTGTTCCGGTTTGGGGGTAAGGCCGGTGAAATGACTAGCATAGAGGCATTCCATCTTAGTCCTCAGGGTTGGCAACGCATTTGCAGTCTTAGGATTACATTACAGTCTTGTGAATGCGAATGTCTATGGGTCACAGTTTCGACTTACCATCAGGTGGCCTGTGTGCTCGTTTGAAGCCTTCTCTATGCCATAAAAAAAAACCTACTGTGTAACGGTACGGAACCCTCAATGCGCGAGTCCGACACGCTTTTTACCGGATTTTATATCTGTTTCTCAGATGTATTTACTGTGTGTTATTTTATTATGAGTTTGAGTTTGTAATTGTATGTATGTATGTAAACTCTTTATTGCACAAAAAATAGAACTATTACCTACAACATTGTTATTAAAGTAATGTACAGAGGCGAACTTATCCCTAAGTTGGATCTCTTCCAGTTAACCCTGAAGTAGAATTGTTTATGTGCAATAAATGTTTTACATATACAGGGTGGGGCCTGTAACTAAAGCAAAAAATTAAAACGTAGATTCTACTCCTCAAACTAGACAACTTTTGTTTAGCAACTTTTTAAAATCATAAAGTTTTTAGATTGTTATTTTTTCAAACAAAGTAAATAGTATTTTCAATGTACTTAAAACTCCATCTAATTGACATCGCCTGTCAGTCTAGTCACTCTACAGACATACCTAATCAATTTCATAGTAGGTACATTGCGTTTTCGAATTAACTTTAAAATGTAATAAAATTCAAACCGCCAAGTTTTTTTTCAAAGTCATCGAACAAACGTTGCGTAGTTTGAGGAGAAGAATGTACATTTTTAATTTTTTTCTAGTTACAGGCCCCACCGTGTATACTTTCATGTTTGTCTCCTAATGAGCTAGCCAGAGATTACGGAACGCCGCTAGCTCCACAAATCAAAACATATCTACTTACCTCTTTTGCGTCCTTTACATTCATTAAGCTCTTCATGTACGTACGTCGGTTTGGGATGCTTATACATAAGAAGGTACATTATTATAACAATAATCTTGAAGAAAAACTAACAATAAAAATTCTTACAAAATTAAACTATAGACAATGTACATAAACAATAAAAATAGAGCAAAGTACGGCCTTGGTTTAACACAACGGACGCCGTGGCAAACAATTGTTATTAGAGATTAGATCTCGGTAGGAAATAAAGCGAATGGTCTGCGTGATCGATTTATCGCGAATTTAATTGTGTTTTACATCCGTTTTAAAATTGTTAATACAGAAAAATGTATGTAAAGGTCATACGTACATAGTTAAGTAATTGTTCTGATTCAGAGTTCAGTGGTGCAGTAAGCCAAAGGTTGGCTTTGAATCTTGCTAAGAGTAATATTTGTGAGATAAGCGTTATATATTTTTTATAGCTTTTTTTATCATCGGGTGACGGGACCAGTAATGGACAAGTACGAATGATGGACATGAACACTTAATTCTTATTTTACAGAAGATAATTCATTTGTTTTGCAACAATCAGTTTATGATATGACCGTATGATATATGAATTAAGAGTGAAGTGTCCAATGCCTGTTAACTAAGTGTCCATCATTGGTGCCGTCATCCTATTGGCCATATGATAGTAATCACAATAAAAAAACAACTGTCTAAGTGCCTATTACGGCTTAAGAGCTATACCACGATTGTTGTAGTCGAGCAAACGGCCGAAAAAAAACATGATTCTTGTAAGAAAAAAAAGTGCGTCTATAATCTTTCACTTTATATACATTCTGCTGACAGTCGGACGGACGGACAGACGGACGGACGAAAGGAGTACCTAGTAATAAGGTCCCGCTGGCAGATATACATATACACTATCTAAGTAATTCCTAATTTTCATAATTCTGAATGCAATGTTTTGACAAAAGACTTTATTTATTTACGACGCTTATAAATCAAACCCAACTTAACCTGCTAAAACCAATAAAATTATGAATTTACACTAAAATATCTCCAGCAGAACATAACAGTAACTTTCGGAATATTGAATATTCGGAATTTGAATGTATTCTCCCGTTCGCACCCTTTTAGGTACCTAAGGAACTCTAAAAAGTATATTTCGCACTGCAACATCAAACAGTATCAACTCAAAATCCTTGCTAGTATTGTTTTAAGCTCATAGAAGTTGTATTAAAGTTGATAGAATACAGTTACTACTGTTTTGATCTAGCAGTGCGATTTTGTCGTGACTCACGTAAGGATCCTTCCAGCCTCCGGGTTTCTGTATATGTCGCACTTGTGCAACGGTCTCGAGGGATCATCAGGGATGAACTGGCCGGTCCTCTCGCAGAGGGCGCGGTGGATCTGGAACTGCAGGACTGTGCTCACGAAGTATCTGTGGACAAGGAAGACAGGATATAGAAGGCAGTTGAAACAGTGTCCTGAATGGTGGAACAGCTCTGAGAACCATGGATATGAATATAACTAACCCTGTGGGCCTAGTAGAGTTGCGTTTTTCGCGTGACATAATGTGGATAAAGCATCCGTCACTCTCGTACTTATATACGTGTCAAAAAGTGACGGATGTTTTATGTACATTTTGTCACGTGATAAACGCAGCCATATTAGATTTATTACTAATAAGAAATGTGCAACTTCAAGTCCGTTAAGACTAGTAACGCGTTAGTAGTTTTTCTGATGTTCTCAAAGTAAGAGCCCCATCAAATCGTAAGAGTTCTAGAGCACAATGATACTGTGACACAGTTCTATGAAGAATTGGGGTCCCATTTTGCCTATTGTACACAAACGGCTGTAAGCATTTTTTATCAGGTTCTGCCTGTTCGTCATCATTGGCTATAATAAACATATGATCGTTAATATCATAATTTAAGCCCACATCCATCCACAGCAGGGCAAAGACCTCTTCAATGTCATTATTTATCTCGCTTTATAATGTGGATGCAAGAGGGTGACTTAATGATTTTGATGTGGAACATGGGGCTTGCCTAAACGAAGGAAGGTGGATAAAGACGGTTACAGAGTGGTGGTCAAGATTAATCGAAGACCGGAGAGGCTATTGCTTAACCCAATTGCAATCGCAGTCAGCTTCAGAGGAACAATTGTTTTTATTTTGTATGCAGACAAGCCTTCGATTTTCAAAATAAAAACAATTGCGATGGAGATGGTTGGAAAATTTTGAACGAGTTAAATTACGTCTAAAGTAAATCAAGGAATTTAACTTTCGCCCCACATGACTAGCAGGCATAAAGGCATGCAAAATTACGATTATTCATTTTAAATGTAACCATTGGCTATCAATCAGCCATCAATTACTTAATCGACGAGGAATCGGCGCATTGTAAACCATTTTAGACCGTTAGTTATTTGGTAAACGACGTAATAGCGAGGGTGGGGTGCGAGTGTTAGCGGGCGTGTTTGGATGATAATAATAAACAATGAAGACTCTTCCTGGACTTGTAACAAACAGCGAATAAAAATAAAAAATCTTTATTTGCTTAAAATGTGATACAAAGCATCCGTTACGCAATCATAAACGCGCACGTTTCAGCAGCTGGCATGCAAAACATAAAACAAAGTAATAATAAGTGTAAAAATGTCAACACCATTATTTTAAACAGTTAAAATGTCAACGGTGTACAGTAAAATCAAAGTTCAACGCATCAATACTTTCAATTAACTAAAGACACGCAGAAACACAGTGAGAGCTACTCCACATGATCAATATAAATTCAAAGTCAGGCTTATAAATACGAGTACAAAGTGTTAGGGTTGTACTCTACCAATATCTAATCAAAATTCAATATAAATATTGAATGTCAGGATAATAAAAAATAGATTAATTACAGCAATTTAAATCTAATAATCAGTCAGTCTACCTGTCAGTTGGCAATCAAGAGATTAACTGATCGCAATTGAACCAATAACATGGCACCAGGTCAGTAGCCGGTGGCAAATATGCTGTACCCAGAGTGAGCAATTACTATGAAGACACGCTTATTGAGAAGCGCTTGCCTTACATCCTCAACAGCTTACCTTCGGCGGTGAGACTGGAGCTTAAAAACAATAGATTTAAGACAGCTTTATTTAATCATTATCTTAATATTATTAAAATTTAAATTATGTAATGTGTAACAACTGCGATTTGTCTACTAGGGCTAAAACTCGCGGATCCTACAGTAAAACGTTGTTGTACAATTAAGTTTGTTAATATGTTATAATCCTACTATGATACTATCACACTAATATTATAAATGCGAAAGTTTATGTGTGTGTGTTTGCTACTCCTTCACGCTACAACGGCTGGACGGATTTGGATGAAATTTGGAATAGAGATAGCTTATAAACTGGATGGAAAATTTAAAAGTAAAATCTTAGTTAGATAAGTAGCAACGCTCGCACTCGGCTCGAACCTCATAATGGTACAAACGCGTCGGTCTCACGCGGCGATGATTTATCGAGACGGCTGTAATGCTGTTATGCCGGATCCGCGACCGCTCGCATTGTGGGACAAGCGCTGCAAAACCGCAGTAACTAACATAAGCCTCCTGTAGTAATATCAACCTTATAACTAACGATATAAAATTGAACCTGCTTTGGTGATTGAATTTGAGATACTGCTTGTTGGCTTAGGAGGGCAGAGCGGGTGGACCAAGTCTTCAGTTTTTGACTTGACCAATCTGACATTAAACTAGTTGGTTTTCGGTTTTGCACCAATTACTTAATTTATCGCTGTCTGAACACATCACACTTAATCCTTTTTTAGAGTTCCGTACTTATAGAGTGGCTACGGGACTCTTTTACTAAGCTTGTCTGTACGTCTTTCCATCAGTTCTGTTAGCGGGATGTATCTCATGGACTACTAAGTACCTAGACAGTTTTTTTTTTAAAGAATGTGTATTTCTATTTGCCACTATAAACACAAATATTGAAAGTCTAATAAATTCAAAATTAAAGGAGCCCCCTTGCAAAAATGGTGGCCGTTTCTTATTTTCTTAATATTTTAATCGTTTACCTCCAGAAATATTTACATACATACATCTATTAATAATTCTGTAACCACATTTTGTATTATAACCTGAAACATTTAAGTTGAGGTTATTCACATGGTATGGCATTGACATGTTATTTATGGGTAAGTAATGGTCAAAATATACATACATACATACATAAACTCACAAAACAACTCTAAAAACTTGTTGATAATTCTGTAACCACATTTTGCGCACTTAGGCGAAGATGTTTAATAGTGTATTAGTGACAGGTTGCAAGCCCATCGCCTAACAGTACTACACGCCTTTATTACCTTAGTCGGCTTTTACGACATCCACGGGAAGACTTGGAGTGGCACTATTCTAATCCGGCAACCACACGGCAAAATATCTAACTACAAAACAAAAAAAAACCGCAATAAAGAAGTACTTGTTTCAAGAATATTGATAAAATCTTTTTTTTTACTTGTGCATGATTTATTTTACCAGACTTCACAAGTCACTATTGGCTCAGTGTGTTACAAATGTTATGTTATGATCAACGCTTGCACTAAACAAGCACCCAAACACGACACACAAGCGTCAGTACCTAGTGTTGGCTCATGAAAACTACTATGATTTCTACATTCAATATCTACGCGATCACTTGCAATCGTGAAACCCATAAAGTATTGGTGATTTTGTAATAGGTCGTAATTTATCGATTAGTGCTGCTAAAATCTACCAAAGCTTAGAGGAACCTAAATCAGGCCAATCACGATCCGATTTACAGAGCCAATTCAATTACCTGAATTCTACGTAACCATCCAGTTAGTCTGCAATTATACTTGTATCCTAGTAAAACCTACATTTACGATGCTTTTTTTTTTTAAAGATGGAGGTTTCAACCTCTTGGGGTGATTTAAGCCTTGAGCCTCCCATAATTCGATCTGAGATTACGGCTGCTGTGGCTGCGCTCAAGACCAAAAAAGCCCCTGGCCCGGACCAACTTACAGCTGAGATCTTAAAGTCCATGGGACCAGCTGGAATAGACTCCTTGCACAAGGTATGTAATGGCATCTGGCGTAGTGGTAAATGGCCTGGCGACTGGACTCAGTCTGTAATTCTTCCACTTCACAAAAAAAGGCTCCACAACGAAATGTGACAATTACAGAACTTTGGCTCTTATTTCTCACGCCAGTAAAGTTCTGCTACATGTAATAAATAACAGAATTCGTCACTTTCTGGACTGGCAGATACCGCAGGAACAGGCCGGTTTTGTTAAGGGTAAGGGAACTCGTGAGCAAATCCTCAACATTCGACAGCTGATAGAAAAGTCCTACGAGTTCAACACGCCGCTCATCTTGTGTTTCATCGACTACAGCAAGGCCTTTGACTGTGTGGTCTGGTCGGACCTGTGGAGGGTATTGAGAGAGCTGGGAGTGCCTCAACATCTGGTAGCTCTTATCGAAACTCTATACTTGAACAATGAGGGTGTCGTGAGGATTGACAAAGCGGTCTCTAAGCCGTTCAATTTCGAGAAAGGTGTTAGACAGGGCTGTATACTGTCACCCATTCTGTTTAATGCGTATGGAGAGTACATAATGCGACGTGCCTGCGAAGACTGGGAGGGTGGGGTCACTATAGGTGGCACCAAAATAACTAACCTCCGATATGCAGATGATACGACGTTGTTGGCAAATAGTGAGGCGGATATGGTTGGTCTTCTGAGCAAGGTAGAGCGCGTCAGCTTGGAACTGGGTATCAGAATCAATCACAGCAAAACAAAACTTATGGTAGTTGATCGGGCCAATAAACTACAGCTCACGGGAGCGCTCTCACTTGAAACCGTCGATGACTTCATTTACCTTGGTGCGAACATCAGCAACACGGGTTCTTGTGAGAAGGAGATCAGAAGGCGTATAGGTATGGCCAAGAGTGCAATGTCCCAACTGCAGGGAATATGGAGAGACCGGAACATCTCACGCCAAACCAAAATTAAACTGGTTAACTCGCTGGTTTTCTCCATCGTCAGTTACGGCGCGGAGACTTGGACCATGAGAAAAGCGGATCGTGCCCGAGTGGATGCTTTTGAGATGTGGTGCTGGAGGAAAATGCTTCAGATTCCGTGGACTGCTTTCCGCACTAATGTGTCTATTCTCCGAGAGCTCAATGTCAAAACTAGATTTTCCTCCATCTGTCTGCGTAGAGTACTTGAGTTCTTCGGACATATCGCTAGGAAGGGTGGCCACAATCTCGAGCAACTTATAGTCACTGGCAAGATCGAAGGCAGGCGTTCCAGAGGCCGTAGTCCAATAAGGTGGTCGGACCAAATTAGAGCGACGCTGGACACCAAACTGCACGACGCGCTACACGATGCCAAGAACAGGAACAAATGGCGCGACGCCGTCAGGCAACTTATTATTCCACAACGGGGAAATCACGACCCTCAGCAATGAGGAAAACGACGCGAGGAGGAGGAGGCCATAGACTTAAGTCCTTGCTTTTGTAGCAGTACATTGAAAATTATATGTGAAAGGGGTAGAGATGAAAACCCCTTCCGAAGACCTGGGAATGGGCGTAGGTACTGCCAAGCTCGCACCGGCTAAAAATACCAATGCCCCTTGTTAGCGTGTGCGTCACTTGATGGGAAGTAATCACCACCTCCCATAAACACCAGCAACTCAAGAGTTGTCAGTGTGCTACCGGCCAATTAGTGAAATTGATTGATAAATAAGATTTTGCTTTTTCAACCCTGAGGAGAAAAATAGAATGCCTCTATGCTGTTATTTTCACATTGTCTTATCCCCACTCTGCAACAAGGTAGTAGTAGCGATTCGGATGGACCCTGCACAAGTTCCTTAAGTACCTAACCAACCTATATTTTCTTTACATACGTTTGCAACATTTCCTTTAAATACGTGGTTTACGCTAGTTTTCTGTAAGATTATCATACGACGTAACAAGAATCTAGTGTAATTAATTTCTTTAGAGATTCCTCCTCAAACATAATGTCTGTCGCAAGGACTAGACCACAGACAGGTACAGATTATATAATTTATGAGCATCAAAAGAATGTCAACCCATTACTCGATGCGTGCGAGCCTGACGTGGAGACATGCGTTCACACAGATAAATAATTAGATTATAAAAAATGATTACCAAATAATGTTCTGTAAAGGGGCCTTTTCACAGAACTTCCCAAATTGTACACAACTTTTTCAATGAAGCATCTTGGTAGTAATTTAACACAATAGCCGACCGACTAGATATAATCATTTTTAGGGAATAACTCCCGTTTAACTGCGCAAGAAAGTTATCAACTTCAGAGATTACGCTTTCTCTAAAAAATATACAATTTCATGTCTCCAACTGTGCTTTCTTTACGGTGGTTTAACGAATTAACAAGTCGGCCAGTGAATGCCGCACCTAACACCCGACAGGATAATCGTCCAGATAAAAACGCGTTACTCAACGCGTTACATCTGCGATCTGTGATAGCTTGCATCATCTGTGCCGGTGCTAAGGGGGCAGTTTACTGCCCGACAAGGTTGACAACAAGTAATACGGTGCGAATTGTGAAATGCTTAGAATAATAATAAGATGTTTTTTTTGTTAGTACCTATAGTTTAATTAGTTTAATTTTCTTTGCGTTAATGACGAAGCTACCACACTTAGTGACGTTTCAAATTTAATCTCTGATTAGCTGTACTTTTTATAGTTGCACCGTACATATTTACACACACATATCCAAACGATTGCTTAGGCATTTAGTTACCTATACCAGGATAAAAACCATCTAAACTCTGTCAAGATACCTGATCATCATATCAATTTGGTCTTATCCACATTCCATAGAGTAAAGGTGTCGTGGCTTCCGAAATTGCGAAAAATACCGTCGAGATGAATGGGAAATGAGACAGGACGGACAGACGGTGCATTTTAATGTGGTTTGTTTGTATATATAATAACGGACACTAGTTGGTTGGTATTTAGAAGTTGTTTGGAGACTAAGGGCTGGTTAGTGACGTTCCAGAGTCAGTTAATGACGTTCCAGAGTCAGTTAATGACGTTCCAGAGTCAGTTAATGACGTTCCAGAGTCAGTTAATGACGTTTAAGGTTGGTGCAGACATAATCGGCTCAAAGAGAGACATTCAAAAACGGGCTTTGATGTGTGTAAGTAAAATACATTTTTTAAATTGAGATGAAAATAAAAGCCGAGCGCTGGCTTCGCGTCCTCTACCAAAAAATACTAATACTGACACAAATGAAAGCTCACTTTTCAATGTCTCGTTTGAGCTTATCCTGTGCCGAGTAGTTATGTCTGCGCCAACCTTAAGTCGGTTTTTTAATCAATTTTTCATACACACGTTTGAAATAGGAACGGCGGTAAGTTGTTTACCAGAATATGTTAAAATGATGGAGTGGGAGTCCAATTTTAAATGGGTACATTATTATTATGTAGGTCCATTAATACGTGCTAACGGTCAAAATTCTGAGTTCTATTGGCACTCAAATGTCATCGAACACACATGCCATTTGATGGTGGCACTGAGGGTCAAGCCTGCAATCCCAAGACTGTAATCTCATGACTGCGAACTTGCTGTCACCCCTGCTAGTCACTTCACTGGTTGCCACAACAACACAACATGTGAACGTTGCTGTTTGACAGTTAACGGATATGATGGTGGTAACGATCTAGACGGACCCTGAACAAAGTGCAGCGTGAGCCATAAAAACTGCCATAAAATATAAATTTTACATGGACAAGTAGCAAACTTTGTCCAATAAAGTGTAAATTTTCAAGGAATATGAAAGAATAAAAAACTTTACGGAAATATACAAATTGTACGTTTGCGTCGTCAAACCAAATGTGCCTACTTAACATAAATTACAAGCGATTTTTTGCTTTATAGTTAATACACACCTAGATTATTATATCGGTACCTCAGTAATAATACAGTTAGCAAACAATTATTAATAATTATTACAATTATTAATAATTATTACAATTATTAATAATTATTACAATTATTGTACTTATTGACATTCTTCGGCGGTCGTAGAGGCCTTGAGGCCACCCTTTCTAGTAATATGCAATGCAATACTAGTAAACACCCTTAATGTTGTTTGTAAACAATTAATTTAAATCGTATTATTAATGCATCCTGTATGAGGAATAATATCTGTATATAGTTTACAAGTTTAGTGCTAGATAAATTAAACATTAGAAATGTTAACTAAAATTACCTATGGAGAGGTAAAATTGTGTTTGGGGTAATTCAATATCTCTTCATTTTAGCCAAAAGCGTCCACTGCTGGACATAGGCCTCCCCAAGGCTTGCTAACTAAGCCCTCTCATATTAATATTTATAAGGCGAATCAAATAAAGACTAGCACACCGATCCTGTCACCAGAAAACGTGTTTTTCCACAATAATTCGCGGAGTTAAACTGAAAACAATGAGGCTATAAATAACATTTAATGTATACGTTTCTGATTGGAAATGTCACTTATGCTAATAACAGCATTTAAACAGCTAAATCATAGCGCCATTACTGTAGCCAACATTATTTATAACTAGAATATGAATTAGAAGTTGTGTATCGCTACTCGCTGTTAAAAGTACCCTACTTATATCCTCCCTCTGAGTTCAAGCTATGGCCATAAATCAAACGCTGCCATGCGCTGGCCTAGTTGGTAGTGACCCTGCCTACGGAAGCTAGCGCTCCTGGGTTCAAATCCCGGTAAGGGCAAATAATTATTTGTGTGATGAGCGCGAATATTTATTACTGAGTCATGGAGGTTTTCTATGTATATATTTAAGTATGCATTTCTCTATATAAGTATTTATATCGATGTCCAGTACCCATAGTACAAGCCTAGAGCTTAGTTTGGGACTAGGTCAACTGGTGTGACATTGTCTCCTAATATTTATTATTATGTCATCGAGATCGGTTCAGCAGTATAACCGTTAAAACGTTACAGACAGACAAAGTTACATTTACATTTATAAAATTAGTATGAATAGCTTTAAACTTGATTTTAATATCCTAGAAACAGGACAATAAAAAAGGTTCGGAAAGGTAAGGAAAGTTTAGTTTGTAACAAACTAAAATAACGGTACCTATGTACACAGCTCTTTAAGATAATCTCTGACCCGAATGCAAATGGAAACATTAAAAATTATCAGTCCTTTTCGCACACTAACTGCCGCACTCAGAGACGTCAATTAAATTTAATGCTTGATTAAAGTGGCTGCTGTCACTTTCTTTGCTATAGCAATAGAATAAGACAACACGTAACTAAAAAAGCATTAAATTTAACTGACGAATCTGAGTGCGGCAGTAAACCATGACAGCTATACCTCTATACGATAATTTAAAATAATCATGACATTTGTTAGGTTGCGCCACTATTCTCCAGAACACGCGATTCAAGCCAAAACTTGGCGTAACCTTAAAATGTTTTACAAAATCAAAACTTACTCGAAACACGTTTGAAGTTACATGATGACATTAAGTGAAATTTAACGCATTAAAAAAGCCATTATGCCGGTTGTTCGAAATAACTGTAACCAGTTAGGGACCGCGTAAACGGACATATTTGACGATAAGTCATTTTACTTGTTAAACGTAACGGCGCTTTTATTGGCTACGATTGTTTGATCGATGCCACGATTTTATGCAAAATCAAGTCAATATGACTTAAACCACTTAGTACCTAAGCGACTTAGGGATCATCCTTTTTCTTTGTCTGATTTAGTTTATTAATTTATTACCATTTTTCCCGTTTAAATTGAATGCGATTTGCGAAAATGAAATTTTTCAATATGAATGATCTACATTTTATAAACACACGCCTTCATTCCCAGACTGGGGTAGGCAGAGCTACAGAATTACCAACCACTCTTAAATTTGTTGATACCTAATTCTGTAACCACGTTTTTCAAAATTATAAGTTATTGATGTTTTATTTCTATATTTTTTTCTATTTATAATATCATCAGAATTTATTTTTTTGACGACGCGAGAACCTTGTTGATAGTCAATCTGCCTGCGAAGCTAGCGGTTCCGAGTTCGATTCAAGGTATGGGCAAATATTTGAGAGATGATCAAGAGTTCCGTTTCAGAGTCTTAGATGTTTTCTATGTATCTATTTATTTGTATGATTAAGTATTGATATCGTTGTCTTGTACCCATTTGGGACTAGATCAATTTGTGTGAGATATTTACCGATATTTGAGATATTTGTGAGATTATATCGCTTGATATTTAGGGAAATTTAGTATTCAACCAAAATCGTGTCGTACCCACATCGTAAGCTCTAAAAATCGCATCGGATTCCCGTTTTAATGTGGGTCGACGATTACCCCACGTTTAGTAACTTTAATTAAAGATGAAATAGCGTGGCGAAGGTCAGTGTGGCCAAAGACGTCTGGCCACACCGACACCTGTAATACCAACGGCACACCTACCATAGTAACATTACATACATTTACCAATCCGTGGCATCGAACGCTTGAATACATTCAGAGCTAAAGACTCCAGATTGCATCGATTTTAAATGAAAATTGACAATGTTGGTATAGAGTGTGTAAATTAAGTATAAAATTGGGCAAAATACGACAGTTGCTTATGTAAGTATATCGCTAAGTCATTCGTTTGACAGGGAAATCGTTATTTGTAGCAATAGGTTAAAATAAGCAACATACTGTATCAGTTTCTGCTTAACCCTTTTCCAAAGGCTCTATTCTACTCGGTAAAACCATATTGCTTTTGACATGTTATCGTATTGTTTTTAAACTCGGCCACCATTACTATCAAGTACTAGTTGACAATACGATAACATGTCAAACGCAATATAATTTTAACCAGTGGAATAAAGTAACTGGCCACACTAATGTAGGTGGCTTAACTAGAAATATAATAATTAAATATAAAAGTTATACCTATATGCAAACATTGCAAGTAAATAAACTTGTAAAACAATGAACTGTCACTTAAAATCGTCAGAAGTTTTAGAGTGACAAGGCACTATAGTGTCTCAAAGTTTATATTTATTTAGTTTATTGTGTGACGTAAAGCTGCGTAGAAGTCTAGTGTTATAATTAGTCCACGATCGTTAGAGTTCTGTTTACAAAAGAAAGGAAGTAAAAATTAAGCACACAACATAAAATAAATACAAATATTAAGTTTCATTTTGTTATCTTCTGCGAACAAAAACGAACCCTATCTTTATAGATATAATTTATTTTGTCATTACTATATTTACACTGTAATAAGTTACATAATTTGTGTAAGTAGTATACTGACAGCTCTTGGGCCACGGTTCGCACGGTCGTGGGTTCGAATCCAAACAATGCAGCAATTTAGTTTTCGCAACGAGAAATGTATAGTTTGTATTGCGAGGATAGTATTACGATTACAGTTAAAGATGTTACAACTAGTTTGTAACTTTATGTTATTATATTTTGTTTTCGTTTATTATTTTTCCCAGGGTAACTTTTAAGTTTTACGGGTTAAAAAGTATCGGGCCTTTTTTGGGAACATCTCCATATAGAATTTTTTATCGAATTTGGTTTAGCGATTTAGTTGTAAAAGAATAACAAACAGATAGACGAGATATTTTCAAATTAGTAGGAACTAATAGAAGATATTTTCCCCCTTACATTATATCGTACTAGCCCGCCCCTCCGCCCTCGCTTCGCTTCGGCTTCTGTGACATCCGTTAACAAACCAGAATGTATTGCAACCTTCTTCGGTAAAAAAATCTAAGTGGTGGTGAAAACTGCATCAACTTCCATTGCGTGGTTTGAGAGGAGTTAGCGGATATACAGACAGACAGACAGACAAAAGCGTAAAGCGAGTTGGTTTTCTACTAACTAATGGAAAGAAGTACATAATAGTACATTGTGTATTAAGGGTGGTAAAGAAAGAATTACAAACGAGAGTCTGTTAGAAGCCCGAAGCCGAAGGCTGAGGGCTTTAATGACTCGAGCTTTGTATTTCCTTTACCACCCGTGTAACATACAATGTTTTTCATCACAATTGCGAGGAAATGAAATAAAATCAGACAAAAGATCATATTTTTAACTTATTAGCGGCAGACTACATCATTGTCTGTGACTTACCACAGATAATGTCAAACGTGTTCGGAGTCCGATTCTAGTGATATATGAGATCAATAGTTTATTATGCGAGATTGTTAGGAAATAGTATTCAACTGACATTTCATCTCGAATGAAACTTCATATCGAATGGCACAAGAATTGGGGTCCTGACATATTGTGATAGTTTGAGTCCACGTATAATATTTAAAAAAAAAGCTATTACCCACTTTAGTTACGTAATGGTAAAAAAAAGGCCCGCGGGTATTATTTTGGATTTACGGTCGATTTTTCTAGCATGTTAGGACACTATTTACGAGCAAGTGTGATGAAAATATATAAATTATCATGGAGGTAACGTTCCCGTTCTCTTTAAAGCATTTATTCATCCAAAATCGCTTTTAAAAACATAGTATAAAAAAGAAATTTTAGTAAAATAAATAATTTATTATGTTACAAGTTTACAACTTTGTGCGATAAGGTCCCATCGTCAGCCAAATAAAGCCCTTTCAACATTAAATGCAAACTCAAACTTAAAAGCTCCTAATATGTACAAGAAAATGGTAGTATCTTCACTGGCCGAGTTATTTTACGTAATTATTATAATCCAATCCACGTACCTTATATTCCAAGATTTAAGGTCCAAATTGCACTGTTTTTAAATGCAATCTTAAAGTCATGAGTCAAGTGACCCGCATGATGACACGTTTCGTACGAGATCGTTAGTTCAAGGTTGTTTGTAGTAAATTATGTTATGTAACTTGTAACATTTTGTTTGAGCTTGATCACGAGAACAAGTTTGCATCAGCTACTGAACTACTTTTTAGTATAAAAAAAACAGCTTAAATTTAAATCTACGAGTATCGGGTGCCACTCTATGCCTTCCCGTGGAAGTCGTAAAACTAAGGGAATAAAGCTTTGTAGCACTGTTAGGGGATGGGCTTGCAACTTGTCACTAATACAGTGTGTTACCAGCATCCTGGCTTTTTTTAAAGTAGGTTAAAATAACGTATATCTGTAACGTAACTATCACATTAATTTAATTAATAAACAACTTTTCAGGCTTCGTTAACTTTCTAACAAAATGTTAATTGCCAGCAATGTAAAGCACAGCAATTTGACAAGTGTAAATGACAGTCGAGGGATACTTTGATTATTTTGATCTGCCCCCGTACCACGACATGCCTTGTACCAAGCAACAGCGATACTGATAACGATGAACACGCAGCACATGCACTACATAAGGCACTTGTCCCACCAAGAGCGAGGAAGCGATTAGCTATCGGCGATTTTCTCGCCCAAGAAACGAACAAAAGATAAAGGATCCTGTGTTAGTAAAAGAGACACATATATTAATAGTTCATCGTTGGCTGTTCACACTGCCGGCGAGAGCACTCGCTCTACTAGTTTGTCGCCCAGATAACAGCGATAAGATAAAACTAGCTCAGCGGTACTCGCTCGGCGATGCTCGCTTGGTTTAGAAATCAACCTGCGAGACCAATCAGCGGTGATTTTATACAGCGTTTATTTCAGTGCAGATATTTGCTGGTTTGATCAAGTCTAGTCTGCGTCCTGCGACGTCTGCGTGTTCGGCTGTACTGACTACACCTGAGCGAGTGACGCGAGTAATAGCCCGTCGCACGCGAACACTCGCCTACAGCTGAGCGACAAAACTATTGGAGCTAACACTCGCTTCTCGCCGCTCGCCCACTCGTTTGTAGTTGATCGTTCTACTCGTTTATCGCTCATCGTTGCCGGTGGGACAAGTGCCTTAAAACTGGACAATATCTAAGAAAATTAATTGTGAAGTTATTTTAATTCTTTTTTAATTGATAATACTTGCAAACAATTGCTAAAGCAACATATTATCGGCAGTTTTAATAAATGCCCGCATGCCGGTAACACACTGTAGGTACACTGGTATACATCTCAGGCATCTCAGCCTAATTGCAAGATGTGGTTACAGAGTGGTCAATAAGTTTTAGAGTTGTTGATAATTCTGAACTCTGCCTACCCTACTCTGGGAAGGAAGGCGTGTGTTTCTAGTACGAGTAGATTTAGTTAATTGGCTACAGTGGGACATATTAACAAGTTTAAAGGTTAGGTACACACCGATCATATTTCATAAAAAAAAAACCCGGTACCCGATCGGAATACAGTTTAATTACAATTTGGTTTCGCCTAGTTTCCTTTGATATAGGTCTATCTGCTCGATTAATCCAAATTATTTTTGACATGTTACAGTATTGTCAACGTTACGATAGCTCGTATTTCCTTGACAGTAATGGCGGAAGAATTGAACAATGCAATGTCTAAAGCGATATGGTTTTACCGAGTGGAATAGAGACCCAGTTGACGTTATCATAGATAAAGATAAAGAGACATTTGTTCTCAACATACAGAACCATTAGGTATATAGACACAAAAATAACAAGACAGAGAAACAGTTGCGAAACGGTCCCAACTCAGCTCTTAGGCCCGTATTAATAAACTCATCTTAGCTGAGATGCCCGTCACAAGACGCGTCAAAGTAAACGTCAAACCATAGAACACTGTCATTTTTGACGCATCTCGAGACGAGCATTAGAGTTGAGATTAGTTTATTAATACGGCCCTTACTGACACGTGAACAAGAGTAATCATAAGTTCATAACGTTACCGATATAATTAAGATATAAACAGGAGGGGCTGAGGCGAGATTCATAATTAAATAATATATAAAGGAAAGTACTCTGTTTGTTCGTTTATTATTATTTAACACCTAAACCGGCTAATTGAAATTAGGTATGAAGATATTATGAAACCGCGATTACTTTGGGATTGGCATAGCTGTCAATTCATATGCACTTTGACGTAGGTATATGGTAAAACTGTCACCTCGAATCCCTTTCTAATCGCGGCTGGATAATACCTTAAGCCCTGGTGAAATATTTGATCCCAGAGAATTGGACAGTTTCCGAGGTAAATACGAGTAGCAGATGGTGCGGGCAATAGCTAGTTAATTAAAATAATATAAACGTTTGTGCAATTAAATCCCTATAAAGTTTGTTCATGTTCAGGTAATCTCTCATGTGTATCGAGGATAATTTGGTTATAAAATAAACTGGAATCATAAACTTTGGTAATTTCCTTCATTGCGCTGGGAAGTATTTAATTATTTACAAGTTCTGAGTCACAAAATGTTAATTGAACTTAAATATACGAATAATTATATAAACGTTTGTGAGGACGATTGGATACCTTATCTTATCTTGTAGGTGGGTTCCTTTTCGGGTGCTTCGACACTTTAGGATCTTTTATGCAATTACCCTGTTACACACTCAGCTCGAATCAGCAGGTTTCCTCACGATGTTTTTCCTTTAAAGTAAGAGCATCGGATAATGCACTTAAGTTAGAAAAACTCATTGGTACATGTTGAACGCAGGGGTTCGACCTCGGTACCTTACGATCACGAGTCGACCCTCTAAGCCACTAGATCACCGATTGAATAAATATCTAGTCATAACATAAACAAATGAGTACTTGTGACGACTTCTGACGACGCGCTGGCCTAGTGGGTAGTGACCCTGCCTACGAAGCTAGCGGTCCTGGGTTCGAATCCCGGTAAGGGCAGATATTTGTGTGTTGAGCGTGAATATTTGTTCCTGAGTCATGGATGTTTTCTAATGTATTTAAGTATATATTTCTCTATATAAGTATTTATATCGTTGTATAGTACCCATAGTACAAGCCTAGCGCTTAGTTAGAGAGATTGTCCCCTAAAAAAAAAATATAATGGCCCCGCTTCACTATCGGCGATGATCGTTGTTGGTCTGGGGGGTTATTAAGACATGGCTATGAAGTACATTTTACGGTGAGCGTAAAGGACGGAGCTATAGCAGTGACATAACTCTGTCCTTTTCTCTCAGCGTAAAATAAATTGCACAGATACGTCCTACTAACCCCACTGATCGTCTATAATCGGCGCGATGATCGTGCAAGTATCCACACTATTGCCCGTAGTAGTTTGTCGAACGGCAAACGTACAAGATTCTCTTTGATGAGTGCCCGACAAATCTCCGGAACAACGGCGACCATAGACGATGGTCGGCGAATACAGACGAGTATGCCATCCACACCTAACGTGCTCGCCCTTAATCTTCTGTATTCCCTGATAGTGAAGGGCCCATAAGGTTTTCAGGTAATCTTTGTCCTTAGTATTATCAACCACCCAACAAAAACTGCACGCTCCATGTATCTCACCGATCTATAAACTCCGGACACAATAAAATCAATTCGCATGCACTTAATGTCATTTGCGCAGGCGTGTCTCGCCCAATCCTTGACATATCGTTGCACATTACCAGGTCAGTGACATTTCACAGTCATGACTATGACTCGATCATAACACAGGTAAAATTGAAAGTTCCTGCTTTTTGAAAACTGGTTCATGTTGAATTTATATTCAGTGACATTTGTCGAACAATCGGCTTTTTCCTTAGTGTTACTAGGAACTTTTAAATAAAGAATACCGAACGGCGGCGCTCGTGTCGAAAACGAATTTTCCAGATGATGTCCAATTGACAGATCGATTTTTTAATTTTCTTTAATCATTAAGCACTGACCAAGAATTGAACGCGGGACCGTTACCCAGTAAGTATGTAGTAAAAAAATTGTACCCTAACTTTAATTCTTATTTAACTGCGTAAATCTACGCCTGGTCGGTTAGTATAGGTCTAGGTCGGACGGTCGGTAATGAGTTAAAAACCAAGAGAAATGGTCATCGGTTTTGGAAACATTAAAGCTAACGGTACAATACGAGTAATAAAAAGAACGAGAATAAGAAATTGCTACATTACCTAAATAATAATCAAAATGATACCATGCACATTCTAAAAAAAAAACAAGATACGACTATATATTTATATGGCAAGTGTACCTGACCAAAATCAAATCGGCAACCCTATCGATATCCCTGAACTCAACCAACCAGTTAAACAGAAGCATAAAAAATATTTATCTTAAGAAAATCAACAACTCATATTTTTTGTCAATCAAAATTGCAAACCGGTTCACACTCGACTAGAACAAGGATGTCATTAATCCCACTAAAACATAAATGTTAAAAAATAAGCCAAGTTCTCATGCTTCTCCTTAATTACGGTCGCGTTCGGAGCGATAGTAAATTGACTTCTGTTTCAGTGAGATCAATTTAATGTGAAATATTTTAAACTGTCAAAAGAAGTCATGTCTAAAAAGGTGCCAAGTCTGTCATCAGATTAATGACAGTCGTACCAATTTATTTCCACTTACTGCATTTTGAGCTTAAAAAATACTTAACATATATGACATGATATTGAAAAATACTGAGAGGTAGTGCCTTGATTTTTAAACTGCTAGGTTAGAACTCAAAATGCATTCAATAGCGATAAATGAGTTTGACTGTTGGGCCATTCTACTTTTCGTTGTACATATCTTTTAGCCACGCTCTCACTAAACTATATTTATTTCAACAAACGGTAAAGTGCTGCTTTTTCTAACTTAAAACTAGAAAAGGGACGTCAATAAGCTTATATATAGAATTAACATTAACAAATTGAAGCTTCAGAGTCATCTGTAAAAATCCAATTATAAGCTGAAGTGTAAAAAATGTTATGAGGGTGGGAAACAGGTACAGTACGAGGTACACTGCGGGCTGCTCAGTTTTTTTTCGAACTTGTCCGGCCACACTCCCATGTGTCTACAAGTATACACCATTTCCGTTGTGAGAACCGTGACCCATATTGGAAGGAAATTTCATCATATCGAATCGGCATATATCTATCTAGATCGATACTATCTATGTATTTGTATATCGGTGCGAATGAAGTATTAATTACCTCCTGTTATATGCGACATTGCTGTGTCATTCTGTGTGAACGCGGATGTAAGAGTTGGTGGATGCGGTGGTTTAATATTTCTTATTTCTATTGTGATGCAGACAGAATTGTCCTTCAAATGTGAAATCTTAATTTTATTGCAACTGAGAAGCAACACAACATAACTATGATTGACCAGCACTTCGAGATTACGTTAAAAATAATAGTCTTATAATATTATAATCAAATTCAAAATCAAATTCAGTAAATAGACCAATTAAACTAAATAACATTACAATAGATCAAGTTGAAAATTTCAAATATCTCGGAAGCATTATTACCAGTAACGCAAGATGTAGCCAAGACATCATTGCAAGGATTGCAATAGCCAAACAAGCTTTCAACAATAAGAAACATATTTTCAGATCAAAAATAGCAACTAACATTAAAAAGCATTTCATAAAATCGTACATCTGGAGCATAGCCTTATACGCCAGTGAAACGTGGACACTGATACAAAGAGATAGAGAAAGATTGGAGGCTTTTGAAATGTGGTGTTGGAGAAGAATGGAGGGGATAAGCTGGACGGAAAAAATTACAAATGACCGAGTGCTGAATAGAATAAATGAAAATAGGAATTTACTAGGAACAATAGAAAATAGAAGAGGAACAATGATAGGACACCAACTACGACACGACTTTTTCCTTAGAAACATCATAGAAGGGAAGTTAGAGGGAAAGAGAGGCAGAGGAAGACCAAGAAGAAATTACTTTGAGCAGATAAAAGAGAAGGTTAAGGTTGGGTCGTACCAGAAAGTCAAGCAGTTGTCAGAGGACCGGAGCGGTTGGCGATTGCTCCACCGACAAGAGCATGGCTCTTAAATGGAGAGAGAGAGAATACGAGGGCTGCCTTTTAAGTTGTGTCGTTTGAAATAAGTATAGACAATTTAATAGATTATTACCATTTATTGTTTTTCAAAGAATTCGCCGCGATATTTAATACACTTTTGCATGCGTTCAAACCAGTTTTTAAAACATTTATTCCACTCCGAAGTGGGGGTAGTCAAAATGGCCGATTTGTATGCGTCAACAGCTTCTTCGGGTGAGCTGAAACGTTGACCACGAAGACTTTGCTTAATTTTGGGGAACGTAAAAAAATCGTTAGGGCTTAAGTCAGGACTGTAAGGCGGGTGATCTAAAATTTCCACGTTTTGGGTGTTCAAAAACATCTTTGTCTGGCGGGCGGTGTGCGAACTTGCATTGTCATGGTGCAGTATCATACGACGTTCCGAGTTGTTTTTTCGAAATTCGGTGATGACTTGTGGCAAACAAACAGTGGTATACCAGTCGGCGGTAACCGTCTTGCGATCTTCTAGTACAATAGTGGCGACGTGACCACCCTTTGCCACAAACGAGGCAACCATTTTTTTTGAAGTGCTCCGAGAGCGTATGACTTTGGTCGGTTTTGGCTCGTCCTGGAAGACCCAGACAGTTGACTGCTGTTTTGAATCTGGATCGTAAGCATATATCCAAGACTCGTCACCACTAACCACATCATAAACATGTTTTGACTCTCCTCGGCTGAATCGCTTCAGAGTTTTGCGACACCAACTTACACGGGCTGTTTTTTGGTCGTCGCTAAGCAAATGTGGTATCCAACGAGAGATCAACTTTTTTACAACAAGTTCTTCGTGCAGGATTTTTTGGACAGTGGTCCCTGAAATGCCCACGGATGCCTCTATTTCACGGTATGTCACATGACGATCTTCGAGTATTAGCTGCCGCACGGCTTCGATATTCTCTTGCGTCATGGCGGTTTTTGGACGACCTTCACGAAGCTTATCACTGAGGCTAGAGTGCCCACGTAAAAATTCTAAGTACCAGCGTTCTACAGTCCTAAGACACGGTGCTGCATCACCAAACACAGATGTGATCTCCTCAAAGCACTGAAGTCGCGATAATCCCCTTTTAAAGTTGTAGAAAATTACCGCACGCAAATTTTCCTTAGACATTTCCATTTTTACAACCGACTTGTCACCTTTGAATAGACGCTGTAATAAAACTATTCGACCAATTTGAAAACATTCTTTTGTTTTCGAGTTCTAAATTCAAAAGGATGAAAATGCCATATGTTTTTTTTTAAATAATCGCGGGAGGTTGGCAAACGACACAACTTAAAAGGCAGCCCTCGTATTATAATGTAAGATAGACGGGATCTAGAAATAATGTGTTGAGTGAGATGTGAATTTCTTAAGCGTTTTTTTCAACTTGACATAGCTAATAACCGGCGAGTTTAATTAGTCGTGTCAGGCCGTACAAAGCACATTTTAGCGACTGCATTCTCAATTAAGCAGCTATATACGCTTTACTTGAATTGAATATTATGTAAACTCACATTTTTTACGTGTTACTCTGTACTGTATTAGTTAATTGTGGCAACTTCACTGGTCAATGTGTTATGTAAATTTTTCTGTTATATTTTTTCTTTCCTTGTACCGTTTGTGCCCAAATAAACATTAAACATTAAACATAATTGAGAAGAGCGAATAAACCTATTTAACCTCTACTCAGTAGTGATACCGATAATGTGATTAATGAAATCCTGCAACTTTACCTGGAGTTGGAGTCATACATGTATAAATAAATAAATAAACAAATAATATGCATTACACTAAAGTTACGAAGATTGGATACGAGATAATAATAAGTAGACAGTCAATTTAGTATCAGTTGTAAGCTGTAATTTATAACAAGACAATGTATTTGAAATCCAAAATTAAATAACCCTTACAAACTTTCACATGACAACTATTAGTAAGATTTAAAAAAAAATCTATTGATCTAAAGATTGCACCATAGATACCACATCTACGGTTAATCTGCGCGTACGCATGGCTACCGGAACTCGCAGCCGGACCCGTTTGAAGGGCGTCGCGCCTCTCTCCGAGCTACGTAGCTCCTTGCCGATTGCTGGTAGCCTGGTACCTGGTACGGTAACCCAACAAAGTGTTAGTCGCTAAGCAGCAGTGATCACATTGTTATGTTTCAGACTAGCGTAGACGCATCTCATCTTAGTCCTTAGGGTTGGGTATGCTTTTGCAGTGTTAAGATTGCAGTCTTGAGATAATGGCTATCAAAGCCTCAGAGCCTTTTTGCCATATTTCATTCTTTAAATTAACTAAGATAATAACGCGTACCGATTGGTACTTTTTTTAGGGAAACTCACCCCCGAAATAAGAGAGGAGTGTTATACTTAAAAATTAATTATGAGTCTGTGCATCGGTGTGTCTGTATGTGGTATCGTAGCTGCAAAACAAGTGAATCGATTTGAACTTGTTTTTTTTTGAAGTAAGCTAGTTTAATCTGGGTGGTTTATATCTAGGTATTATGAAAATCGGTTAAACCGTTTAAAAGATATCTGTGTAGTGATTCTCTGAACAACGACGGTCGGACGGACGAACGAGTGAATGTCCAAGCGGCGAGTTTAAGTAGTCCCGTCAATGCGATCAAAACATGTTTTAGCGCGTGCATTTTCAATTTAGGAGCATGGTTTCTGTCGATCGATCGAACGTATAAGGCTGCTTAATTGAAAATGCACGCGCTAAAATGTGTTTTGTTCGCTCTGACGGGACTACTTAGACTCGCCGCTTGGACATTCACTCCTCCGTCCGTCTGACCGTCGTTGTTCAGAGAATCACTACCCTGGGGTGTGATTCTCTCAAAAACGCGGTCGCAGAGCGAACAAAATCCATATAAGCGCGTGTTTTCTCAATTAGGCAGCCTTATACGTTCGATCTTATCGACAGAAGCCATGCTGGCAGATTGAAAATGCACCCGCTAAAATGTGTTTGGTTCGCTCTGACGGGACTACTTAAACTCGCCGCTACGACATTCACTCGTTCGTTCGTCCGACCACGCTTTTATACTAGGAGACTTTTATCTATTTTTTACTGCCTGATACCTCTGTGAATTCTGACCACGAATCAAACAGATAAAGACCATGAAAATTCCCAGGAAATAATTCCTAGGAAAACTCAACGGTTTGCATGTGATCTAAATTCAAAAACTTGACTTTAAAGCCTTATAAAGTCTCCAAGGTAACCCATTCCGCATTCATCATCGATAAGAATGTGCATTTTTAGCTCCATAAATTAGTCACAAGCATTCCAAGTGGTACGTTCAGCCTTATAAGTAGCTGCTCACTTTGGTACTTTGTCATTTTAACGCCATGTTTGAACTGTTGCACTAATCTGTCAAAGGTGTTAAAGCGACAAGGTACTAAAGTGTGCAGCTACTTATAATTACTGTGCAAAGTTGAATTTTCACTTGAATCAAACGAATCGAAACCTTATTTATTAGAAAAAGGGCTTTTGCAAAATGCTTAGTGGATGTCGAACGATTATTATGAGAAAAAAGTGGTTAAGGCTAGTAATTGATTTAGAAGGTGTTATTAAGTGTAATAGTAGGTAATCCACATATGAATCATAACATAACCATTATAAAACACTTAATTTATTTATTTCTCTATATAAGTATGTTTATCGTTGTTTAGTACCTATACTATAAGAATACAGCTTAGTTTAGGACTAGGTAAATTTGTGTGAGATCATCCCTTGATAATTTTTTATTTGATCCCATTGAGCTACCCCTTCAAAGAACGGGTCTAAAATAGGGAAATAATTGAATCAAGTCTAACTGTAAAAATAATTGAATTGAGTCTAACTATTAACATTATTGAATTGAGTCTGACTATAAAAAAAAATAATCTTTTTGTGATCTCTAATGGTCTTCCATTCTTCGTGTCTTATACTTATTAGACATTGATGTGGCTGAGGGATTATAATTTCTTACTCCTTTAATACAGTCAAAAAGCTAAATACTATAATATTCTACCGAATAGACACGTCCTAAACCACAATATTCAATTAACTGTACTCAGTTTTGTAATCTTTAATCAAACTGCTACTAGGTCACAACCAGGTTAAAAGTTAAAAAGGTCATCATTGATCAAAATCACTCGATAGGTCAAATATTATTATGCAACCTGAAGCTAAGAAGCCTCGTCAATTCCTCGTCCTCAGTAACCCTTTGTTTTACTGAATTTAACTTCATGAATTGTAGCACTTCATCTAATTTTATTTCATCAAAAGCCTACGAGACCCAGATATACTGACATCTTCTTCTTGGAAACCGCCGGTAGACTTAAAATTGTAAAATTCTAGTGCGGTCTCTTATGGCAAAGTTATTATATGACCTTTAAATTCTAGGTCTAACAACCTACGTAAGTATCTTGGGTATCTTCAAGCCAAATGATTTTTATTTACGACTAGATGTTGCCCGCGACTCCATCGGGGCATAAAAAAACATAGCCTATGTTCATCAGGATTCATGTAGGATTCTAATGGTGAAAGAAAGTAGTTTCAGACCCTTTTCAATTTAAACAAATAAACAAACAAACATACAATCAACCTTTACATACATACATACATAAACTCACGCCTTTATTCCCAGAGTGGCGTAGGCAGAGCTACAGAATTACCAACAACTCTAAAAACTTTTTGATAATTCTGTAACCACATTTTGCACACTTAGGCGAAGATGTTTACCAGTGTATTAGTGACAGGTTGCAAGCCCATCGCCTAACAGTACTACACGCCTTTAACAACCCAACCTTTCAACCTTTTTCAACCTTTCCTCTTTATAATATTAGTATATTATTAGTGTATACTAGCTTCCCGCCAGCGGTTTCACCCCCACTGCAAATTTCTGACTGTCCCGGTGGATTTTTCAATTTACTTCTGTAGTACAAACCTTGTCTTAACAATTACGAACAAAACAAAAAAATAACTATCCAATTTATATTTCGACGAATATTTTCTATTTATATAAGATTGGACCCTTAATCACCAAACAAAACCCTTTACCTATCTCGCGCCAGATAAGTACGTGACTCATAGAACATTAGCCAGTAGTTCTGCAATAGCATCCGGCCCACATCTGTGTGTCCTTCGACGCGACTTTTACTGACAATCTAGCCCGTGAGATACTTATAGTTTATGCATTAAGCGGGTATCCGACACGAGCATATAAATGATCCAGTTTCAACATTCACTTCTGAGATGTAATAGATTTATAACAACAGGTACAGTCAGGAGATTTAATTTGGTACCCACCTTAAGTCCAAAGTCAATCTGACATTTTGTTTACAACAATAAGGTTGAGTTTTCTAAAAGTTACAAATGGCTTGACATCTCTAATGACATTGACGACTTCAAGCATATATTTCTTGAAATGGGTCCCAAATTAACGCTCGTGACCGTAGGTACTTAGATATATATGTATGTAGAATGTGAGCCTAAGTATTACAAATGAGTTTTATTTTGTAAACAAATAGTATTTGATGTCATATCGATTATCGATTTGGATCAATATGATGATTTGCTCAATGTTACTGACTGCAGAAATTAAGGCAATAAATTATCCATTGATTGCTAAGACAAAAATTAAATAACACAATTCACCAATCGTCAATGTATATAACATACCGAATTATAATAGTTTGTCATCAATCATAATCATTAAATGAAACAGAAATACAATAAAAATACATAATTTATAGTTCTCTTGATTACAAACTTTATTTTTAGTAATTTCACGAAGCAAATTTTTCACAAGTTAACGCTAATATTATAAATAATTAATATATACAATGTATATAAAATGTATATCCTAACAGTTAGAAATAGTACTTTTTGGTCCTAATTTAGGATGCTCTGTGGTATAACACCAAGTAAATTCAAATTATTATCCTTGAAATTAAATGAAACCGAATTCATTTATTGCATTACATTTAGACATTTTCCATAGATAGGTTGCACAGGTTGACCTTACATTTGTAATGATTTTATTTTTGGTAGTTTTAAGTATTTATTATTTATTACTTTATTACCTAATGTAACTTATTTTACTTAATGTAACTTAGTTTTAAGTACTATTATGAGTTTATTGCGGCGCATCTTCTCCGCAATGATGGTCTTGTCCGAAGCGCTGGTAGACTCGCCCTATATTACCGACGTGTAAAAGAGCCCTCATGTGGCCTATTTACTGAATAAATATTTAGAATTTAGAATTTTGGTTGCGGTCATAAAAAGGGCGTGAGCACAACTAAGCTGAATTTGAGCTATTTCAATCAGCTATATAGAGTTCATAATCAGTCCTATCCTGATCCACCCATCACCTCTCAATGGCTATACTCGTAGTTTAAATAAATAAATAAATAAATACCTAAATATAAGGGGACAATCTCACACCAATTGACCTAGTCCCAAACTAAGCTCTAGGTTTGTACTACGGGTACTACACAACGATATAAATACTTAAATAGAGAAATATATACTTAAATACATTAGAAAACATCCATGAATCAGGAACAAATATTCGCGCTCATCACACAAATATCTGCCCTTATTGGGAATCGAACCCAGGACCGCTAGCTTCGTAGGCAGGGTCACTGCCCACTAGGCCAGTTTGTACTATAAATTAACTACACTCGCGGTCAAATAATTCGGGTCAGAGTGCGTTTTTCATACAAACGAGGCTATTTCGAAGCCTTGGTTCCTCGCCAGGGGATGCTTGTAGTGAAATCTGATGATGGATACCCTGAGCATCGATACAGGACTTCCAGAGTGCCTAGGACACCCAACTGATTGAATCTGCGGCCAACGCCGGAATTGTGCATCTTCAGAAAAACATCTAAAATGACAATAAAATGTAAGGAAATCCAAATGCTGACCCAAACTCTCTCGCTGTGGTGTCAACTGATTGTGCTATCAGTTAGGTATCTTAAGAACTTTTGACCTCCTCTATTGAACCTTGGAGTATCCACCATTAAACCTCACTTAAAACAACCCCTGGCTAGGGACCAAGGCTTCGAAATAGCCTCGTTTGTATGAAAAACGCACTCTGACCCGAATTATTTGACCGCGAGTGTATATTCAATTCAATTCAATTCAATTCAATTTTTTATTTCAGACATGAGTCCATAGAGGGTTAGTTATAAAAGTCTTATAAAACTACGTTAGTAAAACACAATGTAAATATTTAAAAAATCCTATATATAAATCCTATATATATCCTATGTATATGAGCAACATCTTATCTCTAAATGATCACAAACCAAGTCCTTAAAAACTTCCAGCACCTCTTTAATAAGGCAATGTCACCATATTTCGCAACCACGTGGAATTCTAACGCGTAGTTTCCTCGGAATCGGTCAGGTTCCGTCGTTGCAACACTGCTACCTGGCTGACCATTAGTGACACGCACTTGATTTTGCCAGGTGCATCGGATTAGTGTCAGCAATGTCAGTATGCAAGTCTAGTACGATGAGTAAGGGAAAAATGTTGGGTAAGTATTTACCGATGGATGCAGCGTACGTTTTTACAGGTGCTTGTGGTTTGTTAGCATTGATTAATTGTTTGGTCGTTTTTGTTTTTTGATCAGGTATTGTACTAGCTAGCAGAAAAAACGGCATCAAAATATACACCCAATTCTTCAAAAATATGTCCACAAAAGTGAGGCGGCTGAAACGCTCGAATAATAACCCATTTATAACTTGAAGTTTGATAAATATAAATCATGTAAATGCGATCCTATTTCCAAAAGGTTCTGTTTTTAGAATCAAGACTTTTGAACAGGAAGAAACTTTACCGTTTTAAATATGTATATACAGTTAAAGTCGTAAATATATATACGTTCCCAAGGCAGCAAAAATATCTATACGTCCCTATGCCACTATAAGGTAACGTTTATATTTGGCGCGATGGCCTTATAGTTATTGTGACTTTGACTGTACTGTTGTAATTTCCATTTCTTGTTCCTATGTATTAACACTTATTATTTCTATTCCAAAGCAAAAATCCGAAGATTATGTTTCTCCACTATTTTCCTAAGCAGCTAAATGCCTTATTATAGTGTATTCAATCCACGAAATCCCGCCTACTATACAAAATTTTTCGAATATTGACGCAAGTGGCAACCATGCAACGTTAATTTGAATGACGGCCCGCCATCATGGTGAAAACTCCATAGATAGTAAGTTACAGCCCATCTATTTCATCATCGATACATTCAATATTCCATCTCAAGTCTCGTCCTCATTCTTCACTAAACCCATTCCTGTGTAATAACAGTTCCACATTATTGTAGGAATGTTATAACGTTCGAGCGGTTTCTTAACACCCGCGGGTCGTTATTATGATCGCATAGCGGTGTCGCAAACTGAAGCTCTCATCAATTCCTCGCAAACCTGATACCCTGGTACAGGAGCTGGTGTTGAATTTTATTGTGGATTCATTTTGTTTGATTCATAAGATTTTTTCCAGAGAAATTCGCCAAGATAATGTGTGTTGTGTAAGTACTGGGAGTTTAGGTGTGGTTTACATAATTTTAGGATTACAAATTATTTACCAAAAACATAAAAAACTGACAATTTGTTTATGATTTTCGAGTTCTTAAATTAACAATGTCATTTCTTAAATACCTCTTGCTTATAAATGTATGCCACCAACACCTGTACACCTTTTTTAACCTCCATTTCCCAAATTAATTATGAACATTCACCATTTTAGACGCAGTTAATTCACCAAATTATTGATCTAACTAGTGGGATTTGTTAACTTTTTCTGGTTCCTAAACTGTCTCTTTACAAGTCTTACATAGTAAGTGATAAAAAGATATACATTTGAAGAAGCCACGCCTGCTAGAGTAGTTACGTGTAGTCCGTAACTAAATACTCTAGCATAACTTTTTTAATCACCAAATGTTTCATTCATGAAATTACCCAGAAAATAACAGTTGGGGTAGACGTTTTCTGGAGACGAGACAATGGGTTGGCAAACGCATTGTAGGACGCCGTCCAGCTAGCTGGAGCGATGATGGACGAAAAGTGGCTGGGAGTAGTTGGAAACAAAAAACTCAAGACTGAGCTCAGTGGCGGGTGTGCCATGCAAGAGACCTATGTCAAGCAGTGGATAGTTATGATGATGAGGCTGACCCAGAACAATACTTGAATATTCTTTTGAGCTACTAACTCTGTGTCTAGAACCTGTATCTCAAAGATATGTCCGTCTTCTGAAGCGTAAACTGTTACGTATTAAACCAGTACGCAAAACCAACCTGACCTATTAGAAATTCGTAAATGAAAATTATCATGTTTGTGGATTTAAACGATATTTTTTCTTTTAGTCTATTAGAATGCATCAATGAAGTGTAAAAACTCTTTGAAAGACAAAGTGCTTTTTCATTAGTTTTTAAAGCGTTTTGGACAGTTTTTATTGTACGATAATAAAATACCAAACATTTGGTAGACGCTCGACTTTACTTGCTTTATCTTTATTGCATGAAAACACAAATTTTAGCCTGACTTTGACCTTCGGGCAAATCAGAATATTGTCCTAAATAAATCAAGATACACATCTTAGTGGTTATTATGTCAAGTAACAAAATAGTAATTTAGCTTAATTTATTGGTTATTTTAAACTTAATTATGTTTAAGATCGTTATCAAGTTATTTTAAGAACTACCGCATTTTTGTCAATTTTGTGTTCAACCTAGACAAGTTCCTTCTTATCATTGAAGGTTATCTGAATCTTCTATCAAGATATGTAAGTTTTTTGGAGTTCTAAACTAAGAAGGTGACAACAGGATCCTATAACTAAGGCTCCCTGTTTGTCCGTCCGTCTGTCTGTCTATCATAGGGCTGCATCTTTCGACATCGTAATAGAAACTTAATTATTTTCACAGAGCAAAAATTAAATTAAAAAAAAAACAGATGGGTACGGAACCCGGTGATTCGCAGAAAATCGGCCGATTTTAAGATAAACATTGATTTAATTTAAACGATGAGATGATTTAGAAATGCCTCATAAATTGACAAGAAAGAGCTCTCCAAGGCAATCATCCTAATAACTGCATTTTAATGACTTTTGTTTTCAAAATCTAACCTTGTCCGATGATTTGGTCAGAATCATTAATTAGATCTCGTGAATTGTTACGAAACGTACGTTTTATGCCACAATGATATTAATGATAGTAGTTGGGTAAATAAATGTAACATCATTAGATGAGGGCGTTACTTAATTAGCTTCAGTATTGTGCAGTGTGATGGTGAAATGTAAAACTTAATAAATCATGACGAAAGTGGGTATCTTAAATATCTATCTCATGCTAAATTTCTCAACATTATTATAGTTAACTTTTATCATAAAGATAAAGATAAAATATATTTATTCAGTAAGTAGGCCACACGGGCACTTTTACACGTCAAGGATCTACCAGCGCTTCCCAAGAGGAGACCACTGCCGAGGAGAAACGCCGCAAGAAACTCAGCAGTCAGTCGTTTTTTAAGAACCATATTTAATATTTTTTTTTTTTTTTTTTTTTTTATGTCATAGAGAGGACAAACGAGCACACAGGCCACCTGATGGTAAGTGGAAACTGTGACCCATAGACATTCGCATTCACAAGACTGCAATGCAATCCTAAGACTACAAATGCGTTGCCAACCCTGAGGACTAAGATGGAATGCCTTTATGCTAGTAATTTCACCGGCTGTCTTATCCCCAAACCGGAACACAACAATGCGAACATTGCTGTTTGGCGGTAGGTTAATGGATAAGATGGTGGTAGCGATCCGGACGGACCCTGCATAAGGTCCTACCACCCGCAAACAATACTACAATGATACTACTTTGTCTAGCATTATAATTATAAAGCTGTAAATATTAAATTTAATATAATTCATCACCTCATTGTCATCTCATCTCATTTCATTCATCTAATTGTATAGTGCACAAATTTAAATAACGAGATCTGATAATAGACCATGATGCGTCTTTCTCCATCCACCTTCTAATAATCGTCATCAGCTGAAAGACGTCCACTGCTAGACAATGGCTTTCTCTTAGGATCTCCAAGATAGTTGGTGTTGATGGTATTATGGTCGCGACCATAATACCATCAACAAAATTAGGAAAATGGTAACCCTGTTTTAGATTTGTTGCTTAACAGATTGGAACATAAATAGTTCAGTAGAGTCTAAAAGTTCCAAGAAGTGCGCTTTTAAGTACGGTTGCGTCTCTTTCAAAAAAACAATCAATAAAATAGTCTTTGTTAACAGTGACCCAAAAACTTTACATCAAATTTACTCGTAAGTCAAAGTGAACACATTACTTATTCTAAAAATAATCCAAGTGGTCCTACTAAACCACTATCATCATTACAGCATTAAACTGGACTCCATAAATTTTAATCGATTACATTTCCACGTGTGGTGCGAGAATTACTTTCCTCTTCTCCAAAGTTACTTCAACAGTTACTTGAGATTTGGACTTTAAATTGTACTCTTAAAGATCATTATTAGTTACAAAAAAATTATTACTTACATTCTTTAGTAAGATACTTGTTATGTCCTAACGTACGTTTTGTAACCAAAATCGTAAGTAATCGCAAAGATGGACATTAATTGGCAATATAAATTAAGATGAAATTTCACAGTTCAATATTATGTCTTCTGGTTGCGCAATTTTATGTTATCTTGTTAGTTGGAGTTGTAAATTAACTTTAATTTTGCGTTACTTCTTACGAAATGTTTATTAGGGCTGTTTTAATCCAATTAAATTTGCAGTTTACGCATATTTTTCGTAGTTATTTTGTTTAGTGTTTGAATCTGTATCTAGCTGTTGTAACGCTACTGCTTACTGCGTCTAAATTCACATGATTTAAAAGTGCCTACGGGCCCTATTTAAGGAATAAACTTTTTAATTCTCATTTTTATTTTTATATTCATTTTCATACTCAATATGTCTCCCCAAGTGATGGGTGAAGAGTGAATGGACAAGAGACTGTTATTAGTATTTTTATTTCGTCAAAATGTTAAGACAATATGAAGTGAGGGCTGTTCTGTGAAATACTGTAACTTAGTGTGGAAATATTTAAAATACTATCTACAAAAGATAGAATTAATCAAGTTAACCAAAAACGCGAAAGAGGCCTAATTATTATTATTCCATTAGAAATACCATGATTATTTCAAAAATCGCTTGAGAAGAAGGAAGGTTTGTAGTATTGTAAGGCGATGGGCATGCAACCAGTCACTAACATATATACCGGTAAATATCTTAGCCTGTGCAAAATGTGGTTACGGCATTAACAACAAGTTTTTAGAGTTGTTGGTAATTTCTCTGCCTACCCCACTCCAGGAATGAAGGCATGAAGGTTTGTATGTGTAAAGCAAAGATGAGAAAAGTCGCAGGCGTTGACAAGTTCTATCTGGGTCACTTGGTTCGAAGATGCAACGATAAAATTTGCAAAGAATCTTGTCAAGATTACGACACGTTAGCATCATTAAAATATTCTCAAATTGACTTATTAAATTCACATTAAGTATAGTAAGTTTAATCAGTTCGTAAGATTTAAATACTTTTGGAAACAAGATTTGTAATTTTCCTTGATTATTTTTGTCATATTATGTGACATTTTGTTGACACGTTAGTTTAGCTGGAGTTAGTCTGCCTGTGAAACTAGTGGTCCTGGGTTCAAATCCCAGTAAGGGCAGATATTTGTGTAATGAGCGGAAGTATTTGTTCCTAAGTCTTGGATGTTTTCTCTGTACTAAGTCTTTATTTCTCTATACTCTACATATAAGTAAGTTAGTAAGTTATTGTTGTCAAGTACCCATAGTACAAGCATAGAGCTTAATTTGGAACTAGGTCAATTTGTGTGAGATTGTTCCATGACATTTATTTATTTAATTTAAATTAATGTAGGTAGAAAGAGAGAGAATGTAGGGAGAGGTTTAATGAAAAAGTCAGAGAGAAATGTGGAATAAAAGAAGATGTATTGACTAAGATTGAAAAGGGCATGCTTCGATGGTTCGGTCATTTGGAAAGGATGGATGAAAGAAGATTGACGAAAGAGATATACACATCGATAGTGAGTGGACGGGTCGGAAGGGGCCGCCCTAGGCGTACTTTTTCGAGTCAAATCGGTGAAATACTGGAAAAGGGCCGAATCTTAAGTACCCGAAACCGACGTGCGTGCATGACTCGATGTATGAATGTGGAAGAAGCGAAAGAAATTTGTCAAGATCGTAGCAAGTGGAAAGAAGTGGTCTCTGCCTACCCCTCTGGGAAACAGGCGTGATTTAATGTGTATGTGTGTGTGTAATGTAGGTAGTTAAAATTCAATAAATTGTGTAGATGATTTAGTTTTTACTATGTTGAACATAATAATTTATTCAATTTCGATTTAGTAATTTTCAAATAAAACCTCGTGTTTACTCTAGAGCCTCATTTTATTCAGGAAATTTAAAAACACTTGGTGAAATTATAAAAAAAACAATGTGGTTAGCGATGATCTAATTGAACTTGAAATTGAAAGGTAAGGTTAATGTTTATTGTTTTGGAGCCCCTGAACTTTACTTGTTAATTAATAGTTAGCTCTAATTGATTAATTGTTTCTTGTGGGAATTATATTAAACAATAAAAGGTTGGTAAACTGCTGCCGTGTTAGAATCAAACAAAGGTAAATTAAATAAGGCCCGAAAAAAACTATAATTAGTCTAACACTAAAATGATAATTATATATTATACGGCTGTAATTTTTCGTCGGTATTTAATATAGTTGCTTAAAAAAGAAATATTTTCATGCAAAATTGTATCATGTTCTAATAACTTGATATTTTATTTCAATGTTAGCGTAACTGTAGACATACGTTAATGACATTGCATTCCTAATTCAAAAATAACAACGTCCATTGCGTCATTAATTGTTACAAACCTGTCAAAACTCTTTCACTGTATTTCACAGGCGTTAATATCTTCTGCTGATATTGCTTTGTTTCTAACCAAGGTCGGTTTCGCTTCAATGGGCCATTCATGAAACATGCTATTGTTTTGATGTATAATTTCTTTTACAATGTGTTGTTGGCATGGTTACGCTCGTGGGTAGTGTAATGCGTGTAACAATTATAATTGTAATGTAAAGAGTTGATTTAATTAATTCATTTCTGCTTGGTAGATTTGAAGGAATCGGCATGAAATAGCATGACAACAGATACCTTATGATTTAGAAGAAAGAAGAAGTTTGAATGTTTGACTGTAAAAAATTATTTCCTATTTTAAACATAAATACCAAAAAAATGGAGGAGATTCACAACTCACCGTTTTTGTATAGTTTTGATGTATTTCCGACCGACTTCGGGGATTTTTTGATCCAGAGAGTATTACATTTTTTACAATATATGACATGAAATTGTATGAAAAATATGAAACACTTGCTTAACTAATTAAAATTTTATTATTATCTGAACATCTATTTTAAGTATTTAATTACGCACCTATATCAGGCACTGACATTGTGTATCTAAACCACTTTTTTACCTTGATTTAACATAGGTACTTTAAGATCTAATGCAACGAAATTAATTTGTAATCTCTTATCAAACCTGTCCACTGACATTGGTCAAATTAACATGTCCACTCAGGGCCATCAGTTGACAGTTTAGCAATCACTTTGATTTCCACGAACCCTTAAACACTTTAACCTTGCTTATGTTTAAGTGTGTGTGTCTTAACTTAGTCTTAGTTTCTTAGTCCTAACTATACGGCCATCTATAATTACATCGAAACACCCTTCAACAAACGCATCTTTACGCAGAATTTTCGTTTCATTAAAAGAATTTTCCCTCCGCATGAGCTTATTGTTTTTGGTAGTTACGAGTATAACCTACACCTGAGAAAGGGTCTATATCAGAATCCATAATGTTTATTACGCATAATAAACTAACTTAACGAAAACTAACCTAATCTACACACTAGACGTTTATTAAACACTGCAATGTCAGCCTAAAAAGGTGTTATGCGAAATGATTTTATGCGAAATAATACGTTATGGGGAAAAAAATATTATGCGTTTCGAAGGGTCCCCCTGATAACACTGGTTTCAGCGGAAAATAGCGTTCGATGAAATGAAGTTCTATGAAATGATACAATCGATGAAGTGAAATTCGATGTAATGATTGGATACCGTCTTAACCAGATAAATA